>CAJQUW010001162.1:0-31880 GCA_907163375.1 Prostheceraeus crozeri | reverse complement strand
GTGCATTAATTATTTACCACAAGCATCGCGTCATTGTTGCTCATGGTGATTTAATGTTTGCCCCACTACTATTTTGGTATGGATTATTGAAATGAACTTGATTGCTTTTGTAATTCATTGTCCTGTTATCTCAGCGGATGAGAGAAAACCGTCATGCAAAAATAAGACTGACAGGGTTTATATAAATTTTTGCTGACTATGTAAATCCCAAGTTGTTCGAAAATTGTCACGGCGCTGATTGAATATATCTAATATTTGATCTTTCTGAAATTTGGGTTTGTACATCTGATATTTCAATTTGTTCCATAGATTTAGACCTATTGTGTAGGCATAGTTCTACTGCAACAGCGGTACTTCAATTCACCGGTGGAGTATTCATATCTTGACTGTGTTGTTTTACATCTTTATGTCACAGCGTGTTTGGTGGAAACCAATGAATTTGGCTATCATTCTAAATAGAGCATTCCCTGAGATTGCAATTGCTTCCTCATCTTGTAGTATCATTTTTTGTCATTTATTATTCTAAAAATGATCCACAGTATTGATATCCAAATGATTCAACCATTTTTAGCATGTCTTGATTTAAAAATGGAACCTAGACATGTAAATCTACCCACGGAATTAAAATTGCAAAACTATAATACAATCTTTGTAAAACATTACTATAATCCGAATGTTTATTGAAAGGACGCATTCAAAAATTCGATTGTTATCTTTTATTCGTGTTCTTGTTGTTTTTATTCGCAAAATAGTTTTGATATTGTGGGGATTGGAGCTCCCACTTACTGATTTATAAATTGAGATATCAGAATATACTATTTACCAGAAGCTCTTTCTTGATGATAACCAGATTTATTGGGTTTTTCCACAATGGAAGACGGACGTTCCTTAATAGGATGTTTTTAAGAAATATCGACTAAAATGTGATGAACACGCAAATATTTTTGCTTACCGATTGTTTTGCATCTTCGAGTACAAGTTGCGTTAGTTTATTATTAAAGTCAATGTTTGCAGGTAATTACCATTCAATAGCTAGCTCTCTGGTTATTCATTGAAAACATTAAAATTATATTTCAAATTTCTTGATAAGGTCATATATAGCCTTGATTTTCGTGGTTGGCTATCTTTAGAACCGGTATTACGTGGATTAAAATCTTGTAGCAACTATCAATTTTGATAACCCTTGACGGGACTGTTCGACATTATTCTCGGTAGATCCAAGTGTGATAAAATAATTATCCAAGCGTAACTTAATTTTCTTTTTTTATTATTTGGTGCATATGAATGACTTCTGGGGGATGTTTTATCTATCTCATCAACTTTAATCACTACTTGTAAGTCTAACAAGAGATTTCACACAATTGTTGTTACAAATTTTACCAATTTTTCAGTTTTCTCATTGTACGTTACAATTAGTTGTAGAATGACGAAGGAAAATCCAAACGGATTCTAGGATGACTTATGGGTAAATATTACTAACTTTATCTCCTGGATGATAATTCCTTTCATTGGAAGTATACTATGGAATACAGCCGGGACACCATAACAGCGTCGATATTCACACGGGGATGTCGGAGAAGATTGATTCTGCCGACTAGATTAGGACCGACTGTGAGATACAGTTGATCAAGCAAATGAATTTCCTTAACTTGCCTTCTGCCCTTGTGTAGTGATGCAGGTGGTGGACAAGCTCGTTCTTTCACAAATGCATTAATGAAAACAAGGACATTTTGTTTGGCTCATTCAGCTAGTAATCTATAAGAGAGGAAAAGCAAAAAATTGGGAAATGGAATGGAAATATATCGTAAGTGCCGAGCTGCTCGTGGCATTAACGTTTGGAAAAGGACTTATACCTACTTACGAGATACACAAATATGGCAGAAATATTACGGAGATTATACTGTATCACAAAGGTTGACATATCGAAATCAAAACAGAGTGGATGCAAAGGCGGCGATCCGCCCCCCCCCCCCCCCCCCCCCCCCCCCCACTAACGTTGGAGTGAAATTAATAACGCTGTACTTTTATGTCATAGGCAAAGATTTAGCCCATGTTATCACAGGATTAACTGTTTACCGAGATTGGTGTCAAGGGCACTACAATATCGTCTTCCAACACACGCAAAACCACCCCGAGAAGCTTTCGCCACAAAAAGAGATCCTTACCCATTGAGAAGAAGTGGTAACGGGAATGCGCGAAAGAATAACCAATATCGATTTTAAATCAATTTTTACGAGAAGAAGAAGTTGGAGGTCAATGGATCTGCGAAAATTGAGAGAATTTAAAACTTGAAATTTGGTTTCCTGCGGAAAAAAAAATGACTGTCGGCGAGTTTACAGCTCTCATTTTGTCCAGACGAAGACAATGAGTGTGTTGGGCCTATTTTGTAATTTCAGGCATATAAATTTTATTGTCGCTTGTTCTTATGAATATATTGATTTTTGGGTAATTTCCCTGGAGTTTGTATGAACACATGTGGGTTGTTTTAAAAAAAAGCAAAAGCCGTGTTTTAATACAACTTCTCTAAAGCCACTTAATCATTGGGGGAATCGTATACTTAATATTGCTGTCATGAATTGAATCTCTAGGATTTTAAATCACGTAAGAATTCGGAATCGTGAATTAAAACTGATAGATATCAGTACCAGTAAAAAGACAATGATTATATATCACTTATAGGTCTACTATTTTTTTTAATTGTACCTATCAGTCTATGGGTCTCCTAAGGAAAAGGCCATATTGAATTGCCGGGCATTCTCACACGTTTATTGCCCTAGGTGTGACTCGATTAATCATAGACTTCTATATGAAGACAAGATCATTGAAGTTTTTACATGACGGTTTCATAGATTTATAGGTTAAATTATTATTAAATTTGTTATATTAAATTATTAGTAGGTTAAATGCATCGATTTTCACGAGTTAGGCTGATATGATAGTTGAGAATTTCTTCGGTTGGAGGGCATTTTTTTCTATCATCCTCTCGGGACATTCTGGTCGGTGTGGGGTGGTTACCTCTGTTTTGGACTTTTTCTGAGCTAGCATGATGAATTATCATATTTACACATTGCGTAATAAAATTTAGAATCTGCTTTAGAAAGGTGTATGGGTTAGATATAGTGTGTTATTGGATTGTCAACACATTTGTTGTGGTGTTTTGTGTATTTTGCGGTTGTACACTCGCGGATTTGGGATGATATGTACTGGGGGGGTGAGTGAGGCAAGGGTTGGGGGTAGGCGGGGATGCCGTGGGATATTTGTGGGGGGCAATTTGGGCTGTGGCGCGGGCATATTGTTGCGGTGGATAGATGTTTCTATATGATTAACTGTCTGTGTGGGTGTGTGATGTGAATCTGTATGCTGTTTGTCGGGGATGTGGGAATGCTTTGGTGGTCGGCCGTGCTGATTGATTTACGCAATGTGAATGAGAATGATGTCGGTGGACTTGTGGATTGGGATTTAACATAGTGGGTACAGATGATCGCCCATTTGATAGATATGGATTGGACAAAGTTTGTGATTGTGACTAGTGGTTGATGCCCCCATTTGCATCTAAATCATGTCACAAAATATGGAGTGATATGGATAGTAATTGTTGTATTTGGGTGTTATGGCGCTGTAGCGTGCACTGGTTGTGATGATATGTGATTAGTTTGTGTGTGCAGTGTGGAATATAATAACCCCCCACCGTTGTAGTGGTGTGTTGGAAAATGGGGCATTATATGATGCTTGTGGATTGGGGGATGTGGAGGGTATTGGAGAGACGGGGAAGGATGTGTTTGATCATAATCCCACTAGGCCGTTACTTAGTGTGTGGTGTTCATGGGCACCGTGTATATGGAGTGGATACGTATGATTGGATATGGACTGCCGATTGGGATGTCACAGTTCCCATCCCACCCAACTACCCTCCCGATGGGATGTAGTGGCGTTGTATTGTTCGTAGTGTTAGCAGGTAGCGCATGGTTTGGATGGGATGTGCGGCACTTGTTGGCTAGTCGCTAATGAGTTGATAGAGTTATGGCATACCCTGGCTCAGCGGTATATGCGCTATTTGAGTGTTTAGTCGTCTAGGGAGAGTCGCTTGTGGATGAGATTGGCGGAAAGTGTATGTTGGCTATGGTTGCTTTGATTTGGGATAGACATAGTCGAGGTGTATAGCTAGATTGAGTAGCCATTGTACCACAGGATTTGCGCATCCTGGTGGTGACACTAGTCTGAGTGATAGGAGATATGATTGTGATGTTTTGCGGGTAGATAGATTGAGTGGTCCGTGTCCGCGTACGTCGGCGGCATTTATGTGTAGTTTGGTGATGAGTGGCAAGTAGTTCTTGGGTATAACAAAGATTGTGTGATGGGCATGTATGTGAATTCTTGTTGTCAATGCTAGAATGATTGCCCTTATAGAAAATAAGGGTCGTTATAGGGTCGTGGTCGATGTGAATCGTGAGAGCTAGTATGATGTCATGATCGCTGATATGTGTTGGGATTGGTGATCACTGTGGTGGAGGGAAACTTGGAATGGATATGTGCATTGGTGGAATGAATGTGTGGAGTGAGTGGTGTGTGTTGGGTACAAAATGAAATCCGATGCATAGGATTGGGTTGACTATGATGGGGGAACTGTTAGACGTTCGTGAGTATGTGGGAGATGAGGATAGATTATGATGGATTTCGTGGTGTTGTGTGATGTATGATTGATGTTGTGGTTAAGACTGAATTAGATGAGCTGATTGGTGACGGTGAAGGTGGTGGCTTGATGTGTTGTGGGATGATGGGAGGTGTGGGATAGTGTATGATGTCGGTGTGCCATGGTGGGAGTGATAGATGTATGCGGGAATAATGGTGGGAATTGGGGGGGGTGTTGGGTGCTGTGTGATGGATGGATGTTGGTTGTGGATGGTGAGTATTTGTATTGGCATTGGCGTGTCATTGCGAGATTGGGAGTATGTCTGGTGATTAAATTATAGTTGATTGCATTGGAATACGGGATGATCTGTCGGTGTGGCTAGATATGTGTAGATGGATTGTGTGTGTGACTTGGTTGGGTTGTGGTGTGATCATTGGTTGTGAATGCGCCGGAATGAATGGCGGATTGTGTGTTCTAGTTTTCAGGTGTCGTTTTGTGCGATTTCTGGATTGGTGAGCCATGGTGTGATGTGGATCATCCTAGAGTGGATTGGTGATGGTCGGGTGGTTCCGGTTATGGTGCTGGTATGATGGGCTGATTTTTTGTAATGTGATTTGGTGGTTAATATGATGGATAGGTATGATGATGATGGCGGATCTTTCCGCTGGATTTGCTTGAATGTCTTTCATCGGGCTAAGGTCACTGAATCAGTGATTGTGTGATACACTGGCGCTTGGATGAAAATTGCATACGTGGTTAATCAGTGGTCACTAACTGATGGCGCTTGCAGTTCTTAAGTTGATAGAAGTGACTTTATTCCATATCATCACTCATTTAATTATATTAATATACATGATTTCAATAACCACATATCAGCATGATCATATTTATATATTTTAGGATATATTACTCCATCACTCATTAATATCATAGATAGCTAGGCTGCGTTGTTCGCATGGCAATATATGGTAGATAGCTAGCTATGATGAGATAAAATTTAAAAATTCATTGATATTTAAAAATCAAACTCTTTCCTCCACATAATCCCCTTAATCTCATCACTTTGAGTAAGAACTATTTACAAGTGCACTGTTGATTGACTGTTTTTGAAATGTAATTACAAGTAGGACTTGACGAACGAAGAAATTGCTTCTATTAACCCGCTACGAAATAGTTAGATCGGATTCATTACTGTTTCCTTGTAAGGGAATCCTGTAATGTTTCATTAATGACTAATGAAGTTGATGTATCTTCGCTGAAGAAAATCCATTACTGTAAAAGGAGTAATGAAAACATCTAATGTTACAGTACTGTAACGAGCATTAATGAAAAATTTCCCATCATTTCATGTAATGAATACATCTAATGTTACAGTTCTGTTATGGTGCATTAATGAAAAATCCGATCATTTCCATGTATTGATAACACCTAATGTTACAGTACTGTAATGTACATTAATGAAAAATCCCATTCATTTCATGTAATGAAACACCTAATGTTACAGTACTGTACTTGTTACATTAATGGAAAAATCACTAATTTCATGTAATGAAACACCTTAATGTTACAGTTCTGTAATGTAACATTAATGAAAAATCCCATCATTTTCATGTAATGAATACACACTAATGTTAACGTTGTGTTTGTGTGAAGTTACGCACCGCCAGACTCAAGCAACCGCCAATCTTGGAAAATGGAATGTGTGACAGCTCAAACCAACCGGATTCAAGAATCGATTTAGATCGGAGGAGTGCCCAGCAATGTTTCCATCTCACTTATTTGTGAAAGGAATTCCCCCTAGTTTAGGAGAAATCGCTGGTTGAAAGTGTCGACAATGGCGGTGATGTAGAAGGTTAGCACCGCCACTTAAATTTTTTTTCCTAAAAGTTAACACAATCAAAACTTACGAAAACACGGCACAACAGATAGATTGACCATCAAAAATACCATTTGTGCCAGGCAAGTCGTCAGCACATAAATCCCCCCGTACTTGCTGAGAAATTAGTCCACCGAAACCACCACAAACATGGGCGGTGATGTTGAAAGTTAGCAACCGCCACTGAAGTCTATTTTTTAAAATACGCAATTAAACTCCACGCCCGAGGACAACTACAACTGACGAGATGACCATTACAAAAACATTGTGCCAGCAAGTTTTCTTCTACTCCAAGACGCCGTACTTGCGGGAAGAAATTAGCCCCCGAAAGCTCAATGCGCTTGGGCGGTGGTGATGTGAAGTTGGCCACCGACCATCTTCAAAATGGAATGTGGCCAGCTCCAAACCAACGATCAGAATCGACTCTAGGATTGGAGCGTGCCAGCATGTGAACATCTCAACTCATTTTGAAAGAATTCCAACCTCAGTTTAGGAGAAAATCGCTGGTTGAAAGTTCGACATGGCGTGTGATGTGATGTTAGCAACAGCCACTAAAATTTTTTTTTTCCAATAATACACTAATCAAAACTTACGCCCAACACGCACACAAACACGATAAGAAGACCTATACAAAAACATTGTGCCAGCCAGTTTCAGCACCTAATTCCCCGTACTTGCTGAGAAATTAGTCCCCGATAACCACAAAATGGCGGTGATGTGAAGTTAGCACCGCGAACAACTTGGAAGTCTTTTTTTCAAAATACGCAATTTAAAACACGCGAGACAAACTACAACTGACCAGGGGAAAATAAACCGGTACGACTTGTCGTGCTGATTTCTCAGGCCCAGGATGACCGTAGATTCAAAAACATGTGTGCCAGCAAGTTTTCTGTCTCTAAGGGTCGCCGTACTTGCGGAGAAGATTTAGACCCACGAAAGCTCCAATGCGCTGGCCGGCTGATGTGAAAGTTGGCAACGCCATCTTCAAAATGGAATGTGGGCAAGATCATACCAACTGATCAGAAATTCGATCTAGATGGAGCGTGCCAGCATGTGGCCACTCCCCTTAATTTTGAAACGGTATTCCCCCTTAGTTTATGGAGAAATCGCTGGTTGAAAAGTTCGACATGGCGGTGCATGTGAAGTTCAGCACCGCACACTAAAATTTTTTTTCCAAAATACACAATCAAAACTTACGAAACACGAACATCAGATAGAAGACCATCAAAAAAACATTTGTGGCCAGCAAGTTGTCAGCACCTAAATCCCCGTACTTGGCTGAGAAATTAGTTCCCACGAAACCACAAAATGGCGGTGATGTGAAGTTAGCAACCGCCCACTGAAGTCTTTTTTTTAAAATAACGCAATTAACACACGCGAGACAAACTACAACTGAGAGCATGACCATCAAAAACAAATTGTGCCAGCAACGTTTCTTTCTCCTAAGAACGCCGTGCGTACTTGCGGAGAAATTAGCCCCCGAAAGCTCACTATGCGCTGGCTGGTAGGTGAGGTGAAGTTGGCACCGCCAATCTTCAAAATGGAATGTAGCCAGTCAAACCAACGATTCAGAATTCGATCTAGAAGATGAGGTCAGCGGTGCCAGCATGTGCCACTCACTATTTTGAAAGAATTCCCCCTAGTTTAGGAGAAATCGCATGGTTGAAAGTTCGACACTGGCGCGTGATGTGAAGTTAGCACGCCATCTAAAAAATTTTTTTCCAAAATACACAATCAAAAACTTACCGACAAGAAACACCACGCACAACAGATAGACAAAGACCATCAAAAAACATTGTGCCAGCAAGTTTCAGCACCTAAATCCCCACGTACTTGCTGAGAAATTAGTCCCCGAAACCACAAAATGGCGGTGATGTGAAGTTAGCAACACCGCCATCTTGAAAAATGCATGTGCCAGTCAAACCAACGGTCAGGATCGATCTAGTTGGAGTGTGCCTGCATGTGCCACTCGTTTATTTCATCACGAAAATCCCACCACAAGTCGGTGGAAAAGCCAACCCGAAAGCTTCAATGGCTGTGATGTGAAGTTGGCACCGCCACTGAATGTTTTTTCCAAAATTGGAACCAAACAATGGAGGTATTGTAAAATTTTACACTTCAACAATAAACCGTTTGCTTACTGGCTATGCAGATATCAATGCAAATACGAATATCTCGACAGGTGAATACCGTCATGTGCCTGAACTGTTAACAGAAAGCTGAAGCTATTACTTTGTTCAAAACTCTGTAAGACAGTGGAGGCATTTGACGAGTATATGCAATGGCATAACTAGGAAGACTTACTTTCTTATTAAAGGCCATTGATGAATAGCATGCGATTCGTTTATGTTTTCCCGCATGAAGGAGGAGAGTTCGCGACTTACAACGGCAAAACTATTGGTAATGGTTTGAATTTTTCATTTGACCAACGACGTCCCATGATTGGTCAGTTTTCCGTTACCATATGATCAATATATCGATAAACATTTTCATTTGTTTGCCGTGGAAAATATATTCACGGCATGCGATTAATTACAGCCTGTACAACTTTAAACAAGAATGATTAAATATATGTGTTTATGGAATAATGAAAATACTCTACGAATAGATTAGATATTGTGACTTCTAGCTAGATCATATAAAGTAGATGAGTCTCAATATCCCTTCAATTTTGAGTATGCTTGCACATCCAGTGAATCAGAAATTCTTGAAGTCAATTGAAACATTGATAGAAAACAATGTTGGCAATATCTACAATCATCATTATTAGTGTCATGATGTGCGTACATATTTATCACATTTGATGATCTTGATGAACAATTGAAGCATTAACATTAGGAGATCGAAGGGCATATTTCCAGCGTTGTCAGAATGCTTCATCGAAGAAGCATGACGCTCAATTGAGTTTGTGGTGCTTTCAAACATGGAGTAGGGATATATGGGATATCCTAATATAGTTACTCTATGCTTTCCAAAGTGCGCAATCTTTTTGGAAAGGAATTATCAAGCTACATCGTTCAAACCATAGAGTAGGTTCTAACCTACAGTGGAAACAGATTCTCATAAAATTGAGGCTGGTTTTTAAACCCAATTAATTGTCTGGAAAATTTTTATCTTTTCTCTCGATCCGCACAAAATTGCGGGAATTTTTAAAATTCCACAGGTGTGTGTGTTAAACACATTTATTTAATCATTCTTGTTTTAAGTTGTACAGGCTGTAATTAATCGCATGCCGTGAATATATTTTCCACGGCAAACAAATGAAAATGTTTATCGATATATTGATCATATGTAACGGAAAACTGACCAATCATGGGACGTCGTTGGTCAAATGAAAAAATTCAAACCATTACCAATAGTTTTGCCGTTGTAAGTCGCGAACTCTCCTCCTTCATGCGGGAAAACATAAACGAAATCGCATGCTATTCATCAATGGCCTTTAATAAGAAAGTAAGTCTTCCTAGTTTATGCCATTGCATATACTCGTCCAAATGCCTCCACTGTCTTACAGAGTTTTGAACAAAGTAATTGCTTCAGCTTTCTGTTAACAGTTCAGGCACATGACGGTATTCACCTGTCGAGATATTCGTAATTTGCATTGATATCTGCATAGCCAGTAAGGAAACGGTTTAATGTTGAAGTGGAAAATTTTACAATACCTCCATTGAGTGGTTCCAATTTTGGAAAAAAACATTCAGTGGCGGTGCCAACTTCACATCACAGCCATTGAGCTTTCGGGTTGGCTTTCCACCGACTGTGGTGGGATTTTCGTGAAATAAACGAGTGGCACATGCTGGCACACTCCATCTAGATCGATCCTGACCGTTGGTTTGACTGGCACATGCATTTTTCAAGATGGCGGTGCTAACTTCACATCACCGCCATTTTGTGGTTTCGGGGACTAATTTCTCAGCAAGTACGGGGATTTAGGTGCTGAAACTTGCTGGCACAATGTTTTTGATGGTCTTCTATCTGTTGTGCGTGTTTCGTAAGTTTTGATTGTGTATTTTGGAAAAAAATTTTAGTGGCGGTGCTAACTTCACATCACCGCCATTTTGTGGTTTCGGGGACTAATTTCTCAGCAAGTACGGGGATTTATGTGCTGAAACTTGCTGGCACAATGTTTTTATGGTCTTCTATCTGTTGTGCGTGTTTCGTAAGTTTTGATTGTGTATTTTGGAAAAAAAATTTTAGTGGCGGTGCTAACTTCACATCACCGCCATGTCGAACTTTCAACCAGCGATTTCTCCTAAACTAGGGGGAATTCTTTCAAAATTGTGAGTGGCACATGCTGGCACGCTCCATCTAGATCGATTCTGATCGTTGGTTTGACTGGCACATTCCATTTTGAAGATGGCGGTGCCAACTTCACATCACCGCCAGCGCATTGAGCTTTCGGGGGCTAATTTCTCCGCAAGTACGGCGTCTTAGGAGAAGAAACTTGCTGGCACAATGTTTTTGATGGTCATCTCTCAGTTGTAGTTGTCTCGCGTGTTTTAATTGCGTATTTTAAAAAAAGACTTCAGTGGCGGTGCTAACTTCACATCACCGCCATTTTGTGGTCTCGGGGACTCATTTCTCAGCAAGTACGGGGATTTAGGTGCTGAAACTTGCTGGCACAATGTTTTTGATGGTCTTCTATCTGTTGTGTGTGTTTCGTATGTTTTGATTGTGTATTTTGGAAAAAAAATTTAGTGGCGGTGCTAACTTCACATCACCGCCATGTCGAACTTTCAACCAGCGATTTCTCCTAAACTAGGGGGAATTCTTTCAAAATAGTGAGTGGCACATGCTGGCACGCTCCATCTAGATCGATTCTGATCGTTGGTTTGACTGGCACATTCCATTTTGAAGATGGCGGTGCCAACTTCACATCACCGCCAGCGCATTGAGCTTTCGGGGGCTAATTTCTCCGCAAGTACGGCGTCTTAGGAGAAGAAACTTGCTGGCACAATGTTTTTGATGGTCATCTCTCAGTTTGTAGTTGTCTCGCGTGTTTTAATTGCGTATTTTAAAAAAAGACTTCAGTGGCGGTGCTAACTTCACATCACCGCCATTTTGTGGTTTCGGGGACTAATTTCTCAGCAAGTACGGGGATTTAGGTGCTGAAACTTGCTGGCACAATGTTTTTGATGGTCTTCTATCTGTTGTGCGTGTTTCGTATGTTTTGATTGTGTATTTTGGAAAAAAATTTTTAGTGGCGGTGCTAACTTCACATCACCGCCATGTCGAACTTTCAACCAGCGATTTCTCCTAAACTAGGGGGAATTCTTTCAAAATAGTGAGTGGCACATGCTGGCACGCTCCATCTAGATCGATTCTGATCGTTGGTTTGACTGGCACATTCCATTTTGAAGATGGCGGTGCTGAGTGGCGGTGCTAACTTCACACACGTCTAATGTTACAGTACTGTAATGTGCATTAATGAAAAATCCCATCATTTCATGTAATGAAACACCTAATGTTACAGTACTGTAATGTACATTAATGAAAAATCCCATCATTTCATGTAATGAAACATCTAATGTTACAGTACTGTAATGTGCATTAATGAAAAATCCCATCATTTCATGTAATGAAACACCTAATGTTACAGTACTGTAATGTGCATTAATGAAAAATCCCATCATTTCATGTAATGAAACACCTAATGTTACAGTACTGTAATGTACATTAATGAAAAATCCCATCATTTCATGTAATGAAACACCTAATGTTACAGTATTGTAATGTGCATTAATGAAAAATCCCATCATATGTAATGAAACATCTAATGTTACAGTACTGTAATCTACATCAATATAGTAACGTAATATTGTATTACATTGTAATACAACAGTCAATATTGTAACAGTACTGAAATCACTTTTTATTCAATGGATATATTTCATAATTATACCCTTCTAAAATCTTAACTATTACACAAAAAATATCAATACGTATTTCGTAAACAATGTGTTTATTGATCGTCAAAAGTTTCGTTCGTATAGATTTGGTTTTAAGACGACTATACTACCAATACTGAATACTTTTTCGAAAAAACACACTGACGTTGTATTCGAAGTGCGTCGATAATATCTACTGCATCAACGAATTCTACAACACGCAGATGTCCAGAAGCGTAAAATGAGTTTGTATCTAATGAAGTTGAAGGGACAAATGGAATGGGGCCTTTATCTTTGAGAATTACAACTTTTGCCTTTACTTCACTGTGGATCATGCATGGCATGGAACAATCGCAGTCACTTAAAATATAAAATCCTCGTATTATAGCGAATTCATGGATTGGCCAGCAAAAATTCTCACTACATTGGATACCTTTTTATTCACAGCTGCAGTGGAAACGAACAATGTAAATTATTGAATAATTTTTTTGAATTTTCTGATATATTTAGCCGAAAATGAACTATCATCTGAATAATTCAAACGTCCGAGAATACGTAAACCCGAGGAATGACAGAATCCACCAATTTCATCGAACGGTACTACATCATGAGTGGCTTTTATGAAATATTCATTCAATATTCTTTGGGAAATTTGGTGATGAGCTGACTGCGTACCAGTAACACATTTTTTTATTTGATGCAAATATGATTCAAAACTTCGCGTGGACCAAGCCCATATAGGTCCCCATCTCCTTACACTATCAGAAAGATGTCGAAGTTGGTGGCAATTCCAAGTCATGTTTCTTTTTCCATAGAGAATCTCATTATACTGGCAAAATGTATCAAGTTCGTATGATGCAGATAGAATATCAGATTCACTAACAATGTCTTGAAGCAGTCTGTACGTACCATTAGATAAAAGAAGAAAAAGATTATAAAAATCATTAGGTAGCACACCTCGCAAGGCAACTGGGCCAAAAAAAAGCAAAAACGTTCTGAACTCACCACCACGCCAATAATTTCGAGTTGCAATTTTGCGAAATGATCGTCGTATATCAGTAGGTACACGAACTGGTAAAATAATATCATCGATTTCGTTTACTCTCCGACCAATATACCATGGTTCAGAATGATTAGTACTATCAAACCACAAATAAAAAAGTCTTCTCATAACAACCCAACAATATGCAGTGTAGATAATCCGGTACAAATGAATTTACCAAATCAAATTTTTCGAGATGCCTTAGTTCTGATTGCCTATGAACACCTTTTGGATTAAATGATGAAGGGACAGACCTCAAACCAACCGTGATTTCCCCAATTCGAAGGATGTTATCATGGTCCCTTGCAATTAATGCCTCACTGAATGGATATATCGTTGATCGTGCAAAACGCTCACCTTCTTGTTCGCATAAGTTGCAACCAAATCGACCATTAAACTGTGAAATTCCTTGAAGAGACGCACGCATAGGAGCATCGACTGAATACGCCAAAATAAAAATGTTTGAATGACAATAGGCCCCATTCGATTTGTTATACCAATCAATGCCATTAATTTCTAAATCCTTCCATTGATCAACAAATTCTTTCAAAAAAGATTGAGTGTCCACTTTCTTGCCAATCCATACAGCATGAACTACGACATTGTTAAATCGAGTGGACGGCTTTAATTCATTGATACAGAAAGTAATTGGTGTTACTCCTATATTTGACGTAGTGAAAAGTGGAAAGGTGTCGACATTGAGAAGAAGTGATAAATTGCTATAATTGTCTATGTTATGTAATTGATAGGAGCTACCATCACACAGGTCTGAAATATGTATTGACGATCCTCGTTGGACCAAATTGTTACTATTAGCCTCTAAAATTATACGAATTTCCTCCTTGATAGGATATGAAATAATATGAGGATTGCTGTCGTTATAAACAATATCACAGCGCTCACAGCGTTTAGTATATTCTTTAGATATACGCCGACAGTTTGAGCAGTACCGATGAAGTCTTGATAGTAGATTCTTCTTCATTCTCAAACACCGCAAGGCCTTGCCGAAAAGATATTTTGAAATAGGAATATTATTATTTTCAACTGAATGTCGACGTAGAAGATATAAGAGTCCATCTACCATTGACCACTTCATTTTGTGTTTGCTTATGAATTGAGATATTAATAAGCCGATTCCCCGACAGACAGATCAGATGAAGGAAAAATTGGGCGATTATAATCTACAGATTCGTTGTCGTCGAAGTTGGAGGAGTCCGTATCATTAAGATAGGATAGGTCATCATCTGTTTCACCTTCCCAGTTATATGTAGTGTATTGATCAAGTGCGTCGTCAGAATCAGAAATATCATCAGGTTGCCAAGTTGAAGACTCAATTTCAACATTGAATAGACTATCGATTGATTCAGACGCAGTCTGATTATCGGAATCATGAGATGTGTGCGGGCAGTCGTTCGTCTCACTAGACAATCTTGGTCTGCTGTCATTCCGTCCTATAATTTGAGAGAATGCCCGCTTTCTCCTTCGATAACGAGCTGTCCTATTCTCCATGATGATACTACAAACGAATTCGTAGAAGATTTCCAGGCTTGACTCAGCATTAAAGAATTACGTAAGAAATCAGAAACACGCAGTCATGTAGATGTCCGATGAAAGGATATTTGTAAGTCTGAAAGTCTGTAACTCGGTAGCACAATTAGTTGTCACAATGAACGTGTGCAATTGGGTGTCGCGTGTCTTCCCAAATCTTACGTTATAGCTGTTAGTGCTTCGTCGTGAATCTCCTTTTAGATCATATTTTCCCGTGCATATTCGACCATCATTGTGTCACCATCCCAGGCTGTCTTACTTGAATAGAGAAACTGACTCGGTGCGTGCAATACCGCTCGTCCAATGAAATACGAGATGACAGTCGTTTATCTCCACTGTATGCAGTTAGCATTAGTGTCCCGTGCATCCAAGCCTCTCGTATGAAGTGAAGATTTATCGATTATTACCAGATTGCGTTAGACTTTGCGTTTGCATTGGTTAAAAGAAACCTTTGGATCTAAACTAAACACAGACACATTGTTATTAATCATTTTCTCGTCAACTTCACGACAGCTCAACGTCTTCGAGGACCATGTATGCCGTAGTAGAATTCGACGCAGATCGCTCATTATCCGTTATACACAAGGAAGCAGTAACTGCTGGTACATTTACTCATAATTCCAAGGTCACGATCGCGTGGGGCAAAACAAAGAAATTATTCTCTGCTTTGATATTAACCCAACCAGTCGCCGAGAAGAAAACTGCGGACGACAGTCTGAACTAATGAAATCAGGATTTTCTGTAGACAAAACAGTACAGTATCATTAGTAATTTCATTACTGACGAACATTAATAAAAACCTTACTGTCAAACATTAATGAAGCATTACTTTTTCTGTAGACAAAACAGTAGTGTATCATTAGTAATTTCATTACTGACGAACATTAATAAAAACCTTACTGTCAAACATTAATGAAGCATTACTTTTTTCTGTAGACAAAACAGTAGTGTATCATTAGTAATTTCATTATAATGTTTTATTAAATGTTTCATTATTTTTTTTATTAATGTTTTCCCAAAACATTTTCGTACGGGTAGTGTCTTTTTCCGTTACTTATAACTGCGAAAAGGCTAGGCGATTGTTTGAGGAGAAATTTCACAAGACCCACCACCAGCA
This sequence comes from Prostheceraeus crozeri, assembly GCA_907163375.1. Lineage (NCBI taxonomy): Eukaryota > Metazoa > Platyhelminthes > Polycladida > Euryleptidae > Prostheceraeus > Prostheceraeus crozeri. The sequence goes on along the minus strand of CAJQUW010001162.1, from coordinate 15,782 downwards.
AGGACATTATTGGATTGGAAGAAGAGATTCATGGAGACATTATCCGTTGTTCCACGCAAGCCTATTGGAGACCACAGTGCCAGAAGAGTATCGGAGGAGAACAGAAATGCAGTCCTGAATGCATTTGGTGATGATCCAAGAACGTCTCAACGAAAAGTTGCACAAGAGGTGGGAGTATCCCTGTTTACGGTGAACAAGGTATTGAAAGAAGATGGTATGAAACCTTGAAAGGTTACATCTGTCCAGGAATTGAAAGACAGTGACGAGATTAATCGACTTCAATTTTGTCGATTTATCCTCGAAAGACAAAGAACCGATTCGAACTTCATACGCAAAATAAACTTCAGTGACGAAGCGACTTTTCACGTCAACGGTCAAGTTAACAGACATAACCAGTTCATCTACGCTCATGATAATCCCCATGCTGCTGAAGAACACTTTATGAAGTCTGTCGGAATTACGTGCTGGGCGATGTTATCGCCTATTCATGGTATGTCTTATCAAATAATTGATGGAACAATGGACTCTGAGAAATATCTTAGCATTGTGATGGAGAAAGTTATCCCGTTGTTGACACTAAGAGGCAATCGGACTGAACTCTATCAACAAGACGGCGCACCTTCCCATTTCGCGTTAATAGTACGCAATAGCCTGAATGCTAACCTTCCAAATCGATGGATTGGACGTTCAGGTCCAATATCGTGGCCACCAAGAAGCCCTGACCTGTCTGTGAATGATTCGTGGTTGTGGGGAGATATACGCAATAAACTTTATAAACATCCAAGACCAAGGACAATAAGAGAACTTCGATCCAAACTGATCAATCTATTGGAAAGTATCGAGCTATCGACCATCAGCCGCGCATATGACAATTTTCTTCGGCGATGTCAGTGCGCTGAGCAGAATGGAGGGCATTTTGAGCAGTTTTTATGATATCAGTACGAAAAGGTGCTTTGTTAAGTAATATAATACCTTTTTGCTACGGTAAAAGAGTGTTTTTGTCATTAGTAACGACACATCGTTATAGATGGTTTCTAGCAGAAAAATCCGAGTCCGAGTCTCCATGAATCTCTTCTTCCAATCCAATAATGTCCTTGCTGGTGGTGGGGTCTTGTGAAATTTCTCCTCAAACAATCGCCTAGCCTTTTCGCAGTTATAAGTAACGGAAAAAGACACTATAGAAGCAATTTCTTCGTTCGTCAAGTCCTTGTAATTCATTTCAACAGTCAATCAACATGCACTTGTAATAGTCTTACTCAAAGTGATGAGATTAAGGTTATGTGGAGGAAGAGTTTGATTTTTAAATATCAATGATTTTTAAATTTTATCTCATCATAGCTATCTATCTACATATATACCATGCGAACAACGCAGCCTAGCTATCTATGATATTATGAGTGATGGCCACAATATTTGTGACCTAGATGAAAGACTTCAAAAATCCGCGGGAAGATCGCTAACACCCTGTATATCAGATACCCTACTCGAGTAATAGGCCTACTTTACATACAAGGCCCTATACGTTATCAAAATCAGCATGGAATCATCTATGGAATAGAGGTGGATAATGAACAACAAGCGTGAAACTAATAATGAGTTACTATTGATGCCTATGACGAGGATCTGCACGAACCCTGTAATTACCTACATAATATACAGGCCTATAGCAGTGCTATACGAATCAACGAAATCTTTTCGTTTTTATATGTTTTTAAATAATTTGCATCAAATTTTATATGGAAATCTGATAATATTGATAGGTCAATAAAATGAATCATTTTAAAAGGAAAAATTTGCTTACTCATGCTAAGATTTTATGAACTTTGAAGAATGAACTATGAACCCAAATTCAAACTAATTGAAGGCAGGCACATGGGATAAAAGCCAAAATGCAAGTGTATACCGAATTCAGAGGAAAAATTCTAAAAGTTGATCTCGCCTAGATTGACGTATTGGTGCATCACTATTACTGACATGATCTTCATCACTTTCAGAATCGGAATCGATTTCAGTTTCAGTCATCTTCAGTCATTGTTCATCTTCAGCTTCGTCTTCGTCGGTGTCCATTTCTTGAGAATCATCTTCAACAGACGGGATTTCTTCAGGATCTTCAGTCATACATAGATTGTGCAAAACACAACACGCTTTTATTATTTCACATGCGAACGTCGGATTTACACGTAAAAATTTTAAGCACCTGAAACGTTCTTTCAATATACCAAAGGCGCACTCAATCAATCGGCGCGTGGATTTATGTGCCCGATTAAATCTTCGCTGATGACTATTTTCGGGTCTTAAAAAGGAACAATCAAATAATCGGTTAAAGGATATCCAGAATCACACAATAAAACCGCGTTCCGGAAAGGTCTCCAGTTGCGTTGATTAAAATCACGAAATATGTTGGACTTTTTGAAAACGCGTGCATCATGAACACTACCTGGATATTTCGCACTGACATATTGAAACCGCATCGATGCATCACACACCATCATTGCATTGATTGAATGGTCACTTTTCCTGTTAACGAATGCAGATTCATTCATTGAAGGAGCTTTGATTAAAAAATGGCTGCCATCTATACAACCACACAAATTCCTCAGTAACACTATCATTGGTGTTCCAAAAAATAATTTCATTGAATAAAGTAGCATTGATTGCGGTTGTGACTTCTCTAATACAGCGACAAATTGTTGCTTTGGATACACCATGACTGTCCGCTATATTATGATAATATCCTCCAGATGCGAAAAAATTGAGTGCAGTTAACAATTGCAATCTTGGATGCATGTCATGTTCACGGGTTGTACTATGTATTAGAAAATGTCCAATTCGAGATAAAAGAGATTCGACGGAAGATGATGACAGACGAAATCGTTCAATAAACGTAGGATCCCCTTCTATGTACTCGTAATTAAACCGTTGTTTGTAGATACGTTGACGACGGTTTAGGTAGTTATCAATCAAACTCTCTTCGTCGCTGTCCGATTCGTACATTATGTCACCCTGAGAACAAGATTATAGCAGCTTTACAGGTCAACTTTCCAATGTAAAATATTCTCTCAAATCTTACAATGAATTGTAAATCAATAACTTATTTCGTCATCACTAAAAATAGATACGAAGCTGAGAAACTGAACATCAACAATAATTGTAAAAGTGAGAACACATTTACTTGTAAATGCATTGTAGATAAGAAACTGAAAAATTGTATGATTGCTACAATTCTTTGTAATACATTTAATTGTAGAGATGAGAAACAGGCCCCTGGACTCTGGTCAACTAATAACACATGAATAAAAAGTACACTGCATGAATTTTGTTTTCATTCATTTGACATATCTAACAATTAAGTGCACCACTAGTGGCAGGCCTGTATAGACAAAAATTGCAAGGTATTTGATAGATTTTCAGAAAATTTGTAAATTATCACTTAATTTTGATAAAAGATGTACAAATCAATACTTAATTTTGATAAAATGTTACAAATTAATGCTTAATTTTGATGAAGATTTGCAAACATCTACATAAGTTTGTTAATATTTGCAAACTATTTCATATATTTGATAAAATCTTGATAAATATTTAATAAAACGTTGTCAAGTATTAGCCAAATGTTTGTTAAAATTATGTAACTTTTTCGACCCGGGTAAGCAGCAACGTCTACGTCACCTTACTCTTACTTACTCCTCGTTTACTGTCTCTTCTGCAGGTTTGAGGGTTGGACTCTGAGTCACCAGGAGGATCCATTGATTCGAATAGCAACAGATGAGATGATTGATGAATCACTTTAGTCAGCAGCGTGCTAAGGCAATGACTCCGCTACAGGAATTTCTACGGACAAATGAACCGGATGATGTTATACCTTATCTGCAGCAGCGATATCTACATGCAACACTCATTATGTCTGAGGCCTTACGGGTATAACACTGACAGATTTTTGATATCGGGTGCGTTTTTTTTAATATGAAGGAGGTCCTACTAATGGATGTCCGCCAAAGAAAGATGGTACGTATACATAAATTAGCGGAAAAGAGGAATGGACGAATTACGACCCTTTTCCTCATGAAATCTGCAAAACAGTTCGTCGTTTTTCAATTAGCTTTATAAACATTGTATAAGACGGATCACATTCACTACGACACCAAACTTATCCCCTAAAAAGTCGAAATGACAATTCGTTTGACGTGATGACCAAGAAATGGATGAAGTGTACGATTTCTGTTACCTCGGCGACTTCCTCGCATGCAACGGCGGATCAGAGCGAGCTGTTAAAGCAAGAGTTGCATCAGCGTGGAAGAAGTGGAAAGAGCTTGCCAGTCTTCTACGCAACTGTCATATCCCGCTGAAGTGCAGAGCCACTGTATACAGGACTTGTGTGAGATCTGTGTTGCTCTACGGTGCGGAGTCCTGGAATCTGACAGAAAGACTGCAACATCAATTACGGGCATGCGACAGGAGAATGCTACGCTACATGTGCGGCATATCACTGACTGATAACATCTCCAGCAGTGAAGTGGCATGTCGGTGTGGCATTAGCCCGTTGGAAGAAGTGATCACGGAGAAAAGACTGAGGTGGTTCGGGCATGTGAATAGGAGAAAAGGAGAAGGAGCCCTTGGTCGTGTACTGGACATCGTGGTGGAAGGAGCGCGTCCTCGAGGAAGGCCAAAGAAGACTTGGCTCGCAAACGTCAAAGATGATCTGACGAGGATTGGTGCGACAGAAGAGGACGCCCAGGATCGAAACCATTGGAGACGGTTGATCAAACGTCAAACCCTCTAGTCATAGGGGAAACGAAGACGCTAAAAGGATAAAGTAAAGTAAGTAAGTAAGTTTGACATCGAGAAATTTATTATAGTACAGTACTATGACAGCGTGATGATGTAACCTACTACGATTTTCAATGAGAGTTGAATTCAGGGACTGACGACAACGCTATTAACTAACAGCTATATGAAGTCGAAGATGTATGTGATGTCGAACGTCGAAGATGTATGTAGGCGAATCTCAATGGCGAAGTGGTTCTTCCTGAGGTTTAGTCAATTAGTCAATTAGTCAATTTTATATTGCCGTGACCAGGCTGTGACCAGAGACAAGAGAGAGATAGACTGCTAGTCACGCCGTCTCACAATAGGAGTTATGATGCCAGGCGCGCGCACGGCTTTTAATCAATGAATAGGGTCGGGGAACGTAGGGTGAGCGCAGCGAAGCAACATGCTTGCAGTCAAATGATACATACAATAGCACTTATTCAATGACAATTGTTCAACTTTCGAGGATCTATCACAAACCATTGCTTTGCGGCTGCATCATGCCGAAGGCTTGCTCAACGTTTGGATGTTCTAACTCGGCAAATAAACATGACTGCAAAGAACGCTGTGTTTCCTTCCATCTGTTCCCAACCGATCCTGCAATTCGGAATAAGTGGATACAGGCTATCAAACGGAAAGCCTTTGAACCGGGTAGATTCACTTATTTATGCAGTGATCCGTTTGTGAAAAACGATTTTGTACCAAATGTGACAGTGAAAAAGCTATATCCTAACGCGATTCCCACTGTTTTTCCAAACATGCCGACTTATATGCAACCAAAAAAGAAACGTGAGATCTCTGAAAAGCGAATCGTATCGGCGATGCATCTGGCATCGATGTGATTTGGCATGATGCCAGATTAGTTTGAACTACAATGTTGCACTTCAAGATGCAACGACGTCTCTTGTTGTTCGAGACAAGTCAGCCACTGTCAAGAAAGTGCAGTCACATTCAATTGATGATCAAACTGTGAATTCATTATCGTGCTCTTGTAATTTGAATGACTGCAATTTCTGCTATGCTGCTATTTCTTACATCAGTGGATTTATCGCTATGAAGCTGTTGAGGAAATCTACATGTGATGCATGCAAAGAAGGCCTTTTGTTTTCCTCCTGCGATCCAATTTCAAACATTGAATTAATAAGCCTAAAAAATCGTGGTGGGCGCTCCTGTACTTTACTGGACTTGTGGTGCCCAGTCGGAGTGTCGTGAAACTCGTAAAAGCTGCTGAGAAGATTATTCGCACTTACGTTCTGGCACTCCTGTACTTACTGGTCCCCATATGGGAATGCGAGAAACGACCTCCTGTACTTTACTGGTCCCTAAATATCCCCTCCTTTACTTTGCTGGTCCCAAATTTAGAACGAACGCTGACGTGTTCCTATGTGTCAAATCGTGCGAATGAACTATGGCTGGTGATCTTTGAACTCCCACGCATTGTTTTAAGGGATTGGCTGATGGGATCCCTGCTGGGGGGGGGGGGGCTTGATGGGACTACAAGAAATCACATTGAATACATGTGGAAAAATTGCAAACAGCGTTTTAAATCTATGAATGGAGTGCAATCGACAATGCTAGCAAGTCACCTTGATGAATTCATCTGGAGACAAAGGTATGCTAACAGCCATGCAGATGCCTTCAACAATATTCTTGGACATCTCGATGAATGGCATATAGTTTCTTATGTTTTTGAAGCAAAAAATGCTTTTAATTGGATAAATATTTGTTTTTAATTTGGTACCAGCAAAGTACAGGAGGGGGTATTTTGGGACCAGTAAAGTACAGGAGTTCTGACCAAGAGAGAGCGGGACAGAAACCTGCGTCTTAGACTCAAATCAGAAATCTTAGACAAAGCTTATGAGTCAGACTTATTTTCGACGCTCCGAACACATGATCTGGATTCAAGCCAATCTGGTGAAAGTCATACTTTGTTGTTGATAAAGCTGATCATCAAAAAGTTCATTAATCTTCGTTTGCGAAAAATCAGTAAAATCTGAAAAACTGAGTCAAATTGGTCGCCGGTCAGCCATGTCGCGCCTTCTTATTGTGAAAAATATATAGACGCTTTCGACATCTCGTAAGTTTTGATTTGATACAAAATAGTGTTTATGCTTTATGAACATTTAAGTTATTTATAAGTTTACACTGCATGTCTGTTCATTGACTATGTTTTTGTCTCGAATTCTGATCATTTGGCTAATCAATTTTACTTATGAAAAATTAATATGGTACCAATTAAAACGATCATTAGAATCATGAGTAAATTAGCCTGACTTAGGTCTTATACAATCTACTTGCTAAGTTTACTTAATTACTTAAGAAAGAGCGCATGTGAGGCGGTGAGGTGAGAGAAATGGTATCAATCAAAAAAAGTCATGCAGTGAAATCATGATATTTTCTCTTATTACATGTCTTCATTGAATGCGATTTTTCAAACGATCCTATCCATTGACGTTACTTTCCTGATTTACTAATGCACATGTATTTATCGATATCATCATAATAGTGCAAGAATTCCGATTCCCTGCTCTCCGGTGAGTGATTCCCATTCATTGATGTAGGAGTTAAGAGGGTATCGGACTTCCGAAATTTTCTGTTTATCGATGTGAAGCCCGCGAATCTGACTGTTAAAGGGATAGAGGAGACCAGAAAACGTTGTTGGAATAGAAAAAATGCTTCGAATTAGAACGTTTTTGTCTCTAGAATCTGAACCGCTCATCCGATTGCATTCAGCTTTGAGATTCTGACGGTTCAGAGCATGAGGATTGATTCATCTACTCATGTCAACCATCAATTAATTAACACTAGAAAGACCGGAGGTGTCATTTGACACTTCCTGATGCATCACAGCGTTGAAACTCGTCAAGTATTGTGTTTTGAGTAATGTTTTTCGGAACCCAGGAATGGAATTGCTCAAATATCGGAACACTATCGATAAATTTTCTTCAAGTATTCTAGTTTTGGCCGGACACATTTATATACCGAGAAAGACCAGCAGGTATCATTTGACACCTTTGTTATCTCATAGATTCAACGTAGCAAAGTGCGTCAAGGTAACAAAAATTTTAAAAAAAAACAAGCTAATGACTAGTTAATTTTCAATAGGTACAAAATATGATTTAATTAGAAAATTTTTATATCCTAAAATGTCTAAAAATTTTAAAAAATGCTTACTAGAAGGACAACCAACACTTCTCCTCTCCTCATGTGTAATGAATTGGCGAGTAAGTCGTTCTGTTCAAAAGTATGTTTATCACTTATATATTGAAAAGATCCTATTTAACAGTCTGCCCATTCAGATGATAAGAGGACAGGTCTGTTTCCAATCAAAATACCAGATCTAGCTAACACAGCGGGATTACGCTATCTAAAATCTACCAGGTGTGTAAGAGAATTAATGTTAGTTCCTTAAGCTAAAACGTGAAATAAAATTCTACAAAATATGCATACAAATTATTTGATTCTTGTTAATGAGGTCATCAACAGGAACTTGGTCAGGACGATCGCGTTTCGACCGCTTCATCCTGGACGCTCAAACCCGACCAAGCACGGTCCTGTGCATTTGAGATGCACAGCCTCAAAAATTAAATTTATAATATAGAAAGAAGCATCTATCAAAAAAAATAGAGTCACTTTTGACTGAAATGTACCTCAGGCATTTGAAAGAAGGACAGAGTCCAGCCAGTAGATTCACTACTCCAGTATCATCAAATGTTCGTGTGTTGCTCAGATTTTTCACGCTTATAATGTGTGAATGCAACGGCAGACAAAGCTTGCTTACACTCGCGACTTATGCCTGTATCACACAGTTCATACACCGCATTGTCCTTCAATTCATGCACCACGTTCCCAGTCTATCATCGATCTCAGGTCGCACGGTCTCAGCTAACAATCCATCTCTATGGAATAACGCATGACGGTATGATTCATGAAATGAAAGTAACAAAACAGCCAGAGCTCGTGTTCGATTTCATTCCTACATTGAATGCGGTTCTGAGTTACAGCAATGTCACGCCTGAGACGGTATGCTGCAGATAGAGCCCTTCAGTTGCTGTTATCCAGTGATGACGAGAACAGTGCCAGTGAAACAGATGACATTATTGATAATACTATACAACGCATGGAAGAACAAGTTGAAGACGAAAGTTATTCATCATCAGAATCAGAGGAAGAGTCGGAAGTTATCAGCCAAGGTGCAATGATAAATGGTAATTACAAATCGCGGGATGGAAGTGAGTGGCTAGCAACAACAACTTCTGACAGGCCTATTCGTCCGACAGTAGCATCAAACATTGTTCAAACTACACCTGGACCAACTACGTTCGCGAAACGAACCGTTCGTGATTGTGTTAGTGCATTTTTGAGAATATTCGACGAATCATGCATGCGCAAAGTTTACCAATATACCCTATCCCACATTCAGACAACTAACGACAGTGAATTCTTAATAGACTTAGCAGATATCTACTCATTTGTTGGACTCCTTTTTGCTCGGGGAGTATTTCTTGCGAAAAATGAGCCTCTGTTTTCTCTTTGGTCTAATGAATTTGGTCGAAAGCTATTCACTGACACAATGGGTGGAATGCACATCTCACAATTAAGAGCTAATCAACTGTTAAATCTAAAGTTAAATTAAGTTCTTATGCACATGTCAAAATTAGATTTTTAACAATAGATTAGTTAATCAACGATTATCGAATTCTCTTGCTTCTTAACTAATGATCTGATTGGCTCTTCCTAACTGCAGTTTCCATTGTATGCGCATCAACGCTGTCTGTTAGCTAACATTCGATTTGACGTAGTGATCTCTTGTTAAAGTTAATCGTTGACTTTCGTGAATTAACTGCGGATATTCGGAACTCATGGATGATATATATGACCAATATTTTTATTACCACGACTACGATATGGCCCGGTTCAATCCAATGGAATTGGACGACCATGATTTTAAATTTCGCTACAGATTTACGAAAGACAATGTTCGTAATCTACACTCTATACTCGGTGATTTTAGCGAGACATATGATCGAAACATTGACATCGATAGTCTGTCAAAATTATGTGCTGCTCTACGGTTCTATGCAACAGGAAACCTTCAAACTACAAACGGCGATTTAATTGGTGCTCATCAATCAACAATATCACGAATCGTTTCAAACGTCTCAACAGTGATAGCACAACAACATAAAAAATTTATTGGCTTTTCTGAGAATTTAAGTTCCATCAAGAGTGAATTCACGAAGCGATCTCGCATACCGTCGGTCATCGGTGCTATCGATGGTACCCATATACCAATCATCTCTCCAGGTGGTAACAACGCAGAACTTTTTAGTGGCCGTAAAAAATATTTTACATTGAATACCCAATGTGTATGTGATGCAGACGGTTGCTTTACTGATGTAGTTTGCCGCTGGCCTGGGGCAACACATGATGCAACTATTTTTGAAAATAGTAGACTGTGCCATAGACTAGAAACTAATGAATTGAATGGGATTTTACTTGGAGATTCTGCTTACCCATGTTGTAAGTATTTACTGACTCCTGTATTGAATCCTACCAGCAATGCCGAAAAACGGTATAATGCTGATCATGTTCGAACAAGAAACGTTATCGAAAGAACTTTTGGCCAATGGAAGCAGCGTTTTCGATGTTTAAAGAAATTACGTTTAAAGCTTTCTGTTTCGCAGAAAGTCGTTGTTGCGACAGCATGTCTTCATAATTATGCTAAAATGTTGAAAATCCCTTTGGAAGAGGGCACTGATAATGAAAATGTTTCAAATGATAATAGCAACAGTGAACACAACGTGGATCTTGACGATAACAGCAGTTCAGGGAGTATTTTCAGAAGGGAGATTATCCAACAATACTTTCGTCATTGAACATTTGAACTACTTGTGGTAGAAATATTCTGTCATTCACATAAGGCATGTTAAATTGTAAGATCGCATATTTCATTGATGTGGTGATTTCATCGAATACATTTTGCACTTGTGTAATTAATGGATGTTTTGGTATTATGGTCTTCAATAGTTTCCTGTTATATTTTCCAAAAAATATCTGATGAATAATAATAACTTACTTTGCTATTGGAGGGATCCACAGGATATCAAAAATTAATTGCAATTAAATTGGGCCGAGCAGTCAATTTTGATGGCATCCGAAAGCAATCGATTTACTCCAGCTATTTGGTAACACCAATCAATTAATTGCAATTATTTGTCATTAAAACCTAAATATGCTAGGTTCTTTGTTGGTGTTCCATTAACTCACTCAACACCATCAGCGAGGCAGCAACGCTTCAATCCCATGGACATGTATACGTCTGTACTTCTTCATCACTTTGTCTCCGTCTTTATCAACACAGCTTTGAAGGCTTCAGTGGTCCACCGTATTTATTGTGCATAATTGAATAATCATTTTTACTCAATTTAAATTATTTCATAATGATTAACTTATTTTTCTGTCTATCCAAATATCGGCCCAGCCCAGCCATGTCTAACAATAGCCGGCCTAAGCTTAGCCATGTCCAACTCGGGTGTTGCTGAGGCTTAATGGAGTACCTCCAATAATAAAATGGTATCAGACCCTTACTATTCAGAGAACAATACGATGCTTAGACCGCCGCTAGGAAACTCTCAAATAAATTAAAAATTTTTTGCTAATTAATTAAAAAGCTCTCAAATCAATTAAAAATTAATGGGTTCTTTACTGAAATTAAAACTGAGCCATCCTTATGTTTATCGTCTTATGTTTATCTAAGAGCTTAAAAAATTATTAAAAACAAACCGGTGTAGCAATTACATAATCCATTTTTTTATTCAAAGAGTTTTCATATTTGAATTAAATTGCAAACTGCTTGCAAACAATAAGTTTGATCAAAAAGCACATCCTCAAATGTTCAGATCACAATTCATTCTCTTCAATTTCTCTTTCAGTAGAGCATTTTGAGTCTCAAATTCTCCATTCGCAGCCGATGTTCAGCCTCTCGAAACGTACTTTCTTCTCTGATTGCTCGCATCCTCACTTCGTGATATTCTTCACTACAATCTCGTAGATATTTCAATGGGGGTATTTTTCTATTACAGTGTTTCCTTGAAATGTTTGATGTTGTCGGCGTTATGGTTTCATAAGTTGAAATATGAGAACCTGTCTGGATATTTCCACGAACAGGAGTCAAAGGAACACAGTTTTCAGAATTAATTGCATCAGCTTCACCAGGCGTGTACTGGATGTCATCTTTTTCTTTTGCTGAAGTGCTCAGTTAATCGATTAGTAACTTCATGAACGGACCTTGCTGATCACTATCGCAGTCAAATTCCAGAGGCTCAGTTTGTTGCGGAATTAGCGATACTATTTTCGATGTTACATCAGTGATAGACGGCGGCGGTGGTCCTCCTCCCGTTTTGAATGTTTCTCGCCGCTCCTTGGCAACCTCCTTTTTCGCCAACCTTTTTTGAATTGCTCCAAAATGTTTTTAGTTGATCCACACTTCTTGGTAGCGGCTTTTGGCTGGAAAACTCCTCCGCATTTTCCTCCAAACTTCATTTTTTTATGTGTGGCCACCGCATCCGTGCGCTTGTTCTCTATGATATCTTTGTACTTAGTTAATATGTCGCATAGGATCAACTTATCATTCGTGGTGAAGTTTTCTTGGCGACAGCGTTTCATTCTGTACAATGTCAAACTAATCAATTGGAGACAGATCAACCGTTGCCCGCTTTCAAACCCAATTCTAAGACATCATGACTCATGAGACACGATTTCTTTGATAGGGGGAAAGACTCGCTATCCTGATTGGATTTTTCTCACTTTCTCTCATCAGCGCGTGCTTAACAAGTCGTTAGCTAATTCGAGACATGTGCATATGGCAAACATTTGTTCAGTAGTTAAATCTAATCTTCGATTAACTAACATTGGTCAATTTACTAATCGCTGATTACTTAACACGAAGATGTGCATTCCACCCTATGTCACGTAACAAATTCAAATTCATTATGAAGCATATTCGTTTTGATGAACAAAGCACTCGGTCACAACGCCGCCTGTATGATAGATTTTGTGCGATTCGTGAACTATGGACTCGATTCGTGGAGAACTCACAAGCATCGCACCAACCTTCGGTTCATATGACAGTAGATGAGCAGTTATTTCCAATGAAGACGCGCTGTCCATTTCTACAATTTATGCCCAATAAGCCGGATAAATTCGGAGCAAAATTTTGGATTTTAGCCGATGCTGAATCTCGGTATATTTACAACGCTTTCCCATATCTTGGCAGGGAACTTACTCAGAATCGCGGAGGAATGCAATTGGGAGAATTTGTTACATTGAAACTACTGGAACCATACTTCGGTGGTGGATATAATGTGACTGTCGATAGCTTCTTCACCAGCCTGTCTCTTTCCGAAAAGCTGTTTCGAGAAAGCATCACGCTGGTGGGAACAATGAAAAAATCCAGGAGGGAAATTCCTAATGAACTTAAACACGACAAAAAGCGACAAGTCAATTCAGTCGTTGGTGCAAGACATGCTTCATCAAATGCCATCATAATTTCGCACAAAGTCAAAAGTAATAAGTCGGTCATCATGCTTTCGACGATGCATACTGACACTTCTATGGATGGAAACAAACCCGAAATTGTAAAATTTTATAACCGAACAAAAGCCGGTGTAGATTCGGTTGATCAAATGGCACGTATGTATTCCACAAAGTCAGCATCACGACGTTGGCCACTTCAAATACTTTTTAATTTGTTGGACTTAGCAGCGATCAACGCATACACACTTCATCGCGACATCACAGGATCTACCACAAGTCGGCGGGATTTCATTCTAGAATTGACGAAAGGGCTAATTGACATGAGTCGCCCTCCTCCTTTACCTCGATCAGAGCCTTCACCTGCTCCTAAGAAAGAGCGTCCGAATAAGCGGAAAAAATGCCGCCTCTGCAACAATAATTGCACAAGTAACCGCTGTACAAAATGTGACAGGTACGTGTGCGGTCCATGCACTATTATTACTTGTAAGGACTATTTTGAGTAGTTTTCCAATCATCGAAAAACTTTTATTTGGTCTGTAATCAGTTTTTATGTATGATATATAAGCAATTACAAAATTTTTAGAGGATGAATTAACTCCTTTTTATCATATCTTACAGCTGGAATAGGAAATATATTAATTTCATTCATTTATTTATTACAAGAATATTAAGTGTCAATTGACACTTACCGGTCTTTCTAGGTATAAATATTTTCCGGTCTTTCTAGTGTTAATCCAGAAAAGTTGGCAGGCGTGCAACGTTTCGCAAGACGAGAAAAAGTCACAACATTTCTTAAATTTTGAGGTCGAACTTAAAGTTCCACGCCTGCTAACTTTTCAAGATCAATCAATTGATCGGTGACATGAATAGATTAAATGATCCCCAAGATCTGAATCGTCAGAATCTCAAAGCTGAATGCAATGGGATGAGTGGTTCAGATTCTATTTCAATATTCCCATTGAGGCACGCACCGCCGAACTAACAACGCTCTCTACGCAGACAGTGTACCGATAAGTGACCCTGCATCGATTTCCGTGCGTGCGTCGACAGGCATCAGTGTGTGAGCGCAACCAGCAGTCTATCTCTCTATTGTCTCTGGCTGTGACCAAAACATAATGCTGAATAAATTCGCTTAAGTAGTAGGTCATTAAAGAAATTCACTATAATCGAAATAAGAAAGCTATGTAAGCACGGTATATTTTTACGCATATTCGCGAACTCGATTCGAATATTCATCATCGTTCAAGTATTTGTCGAATCGATCGATTACTCGACCGGTATAACAAAAAGTCGAGTTGAGTACTCGAACGGTCAAACTCGAAATTCGAGTAGAGTCGAGTACTCGCAGGGCCCTAACTTGCAGGGAATTGCATTGAATGCAGTTCATGAAATTTCGTATATCATCAGCTTAATTTTCGCTTAATTAAGATGCTTGTTAGCAAATATTCATTCCTTTTGATATCCAACATGTTTCATGTTACTTATGAAGGGGCTTCATCTTCTTAAAATTTAGCTTTTTAAAAACTGTTCAAATAAATTTTCGGACCATAGGAACGTAATCTCCGTTAACCGTTAGTTGGCGTTTGGGGTCCTTTACGACCCCAAAGGGGTTTCAAACTGCTCTATTTCAAAGAATACTGCTGTTACAGGAAAAATAGGCCACGACTTTTTCAATTTCATGTATTACTAGCTGGTTATGAGGTGTGAATTAGCCAGCTGTATTCAGTATATTATAATTCAATGGTGACTAGTTAGTTGATCCATCTAGACTTCCCGATGCCTCTCAATTTGTAGGGCCTATAGATTTGTTAATCTGCTGATCTGTAACGTGGTGGGCCACATGGCATTATGAGTACTTCCCATTATCATGAAACCCTCATGATATTTGATAATAATGGACCATCCCTATTTTCAGTAGGCCTATGCGGATTGTTTTGAAGTACAGCTACATATATCCGCGAGCTTGACGTGTATACATACAGTCATCAAGTGTCACGTTGAGATTCATCTATCTCCTTCTCTGTCTCTCTCGCAAGTAAACTCAGAGCTACACTATAGCAATCAATGACGAATGAGAATTCTCTCCACCAATCAGGTTTCTGCCAATCCGGTAAGACTTGCTTGTAAGCATAACGCACAACGAATTTATATGCAAGCCACGTGAAGTTTGAGTGGCAATCGGTGACATGATTCGCTTACCTCGCGCAGCAAAAGCCTTGGCTTTACAACAGCTGTTGGAAGAAGAGCATATAGATGATACCGATGATCATCAAGAAAACTTCCTTAGTCATTCAGACAATGTCAGAGAATGTCTTTCAGAGAATGCGGAAGATAATCCTATTGATCAAGAGGAAGATGATGACATCTTACCTGTTCAAATGCTTGATGTTATACCGGTACCCGTCAATGATGATATGTCAGACGAGGAGGATATG
>CAJQUW010001161.1:0-82513 GCA_907163375.1 Prostheceraeus crozeri | reverse complement strand
CTCCGAACAAACTCCTTCAACCCTGAAAAATGATCCGAACAACACACCTAGTCCATTCAATTGGCTCCGAACAACTCGAAGAATATGCCAATCATTCCCCTCCGAACAACTCCTTCAAACCCTGAAAACTGACCGAACAACACTCCAGTCTACTCATTGGCTCCGAACAACTCCTCAACCCTGAAAAATGACCCAACTAACACTCTAGTTTCACTCAATTGCCTCCAACAACCCCTTTTAACCCTGAAAAGTGACCAACAACACTCTAGTCCACTCAATTGCCTGCCGAAAACCGAAGATGCCATCATTCCCCCCAAACAACTCCTTCAACCCTGAAAATGACCCTAACAACACTCCCGTCCACTCAATTGGCTCCCGAACAACTCCTTCAACACTGAAAATGATCGACCAAGACTCTAGTCCACTCAAATTTGCTCCGAACAACTACTTCAAAAAACCCTGAAAAATGACCCGAACTACACTCTTGGTCCACATATTTTGCTTCCGAACAACTCCTTCAACACTGAAAATGATCCGAACCAACTCCTATCCACTCAATTTGCACCGACCAACTCGTCAACCACCAAAAAATATCCGAACAACACATCTAGTCCACTCAATAGGCTCCCCGAACACAACTCTTCAACCCTGAAACATGACCCGCACAACACTCCAGTATCACTCAAAATGGCTCCGAACAACTTCTTTCAACACTGAAAAATGAACCGATAAACACTCTAGTACCATACAATTGGCTCCTGAACAACTCGAAGATGCAATCAATTTCCCTCAACGAACAACTCCTTCAATTCAACCCTGAAAAAAGACCCGAACAACACTCCAAGTCTACTCAATTGCTCCGTAACAACTCCTTTCAACCCTGCAAAATGCTCCGAACAAGACTCTAGACCACTCAATTTGATTTCGAACAACTCCGAAGACACAATACATATCCCCTCCGAACACTCCTTAAACCCCAAAAAATGATCCGACAACACTCTAGTCCACTCAATATGCTCCGAAACAACTCCTTCAACCCTTAAAAAACTGACCCGAACAACACTCCAGTTCCGCTCAATTTGTGCTCCGAACAACTCCTTTAACCTGAAAAAGTGACCCGAACAACACTCCTAGTCCACTCATTGCCTACGAACAACTCGAAGATGCAATCATTCCCCTCCGAACAACTCCTCAACCTGAAAAATGACCCGAAAACAACTCCAGTCTACTCAATTGGCGCCAAAAAAACTCTTCAAACCCTGAAAATGATCCGAACAAAGACGCTAGCCACTCAATTGCTCCGAACAACTCGAAGAACACCATCATTCCCTCGAACAACACGTTCTACACTTAAAAGTGACCACGAACAACTACTCTAGTCCCACTCAATTGGTCCGAACAACTCCTTCCAACCCAGAAAAATGACCCCGACAACACTCTAGTTGCACTCAGTTGGCTCGAACAACACCTTTAACCTGAAAAGCGACCCGACACCACTCTAGTCCCACTCAATTGCCTCCGAACAACTCGAAGATTGCAAATCATTCCCCTCCGCACAAACTCCATCAAACCCTGAAAAATGAACCGAACAACACTCAGTCCACTAAATTGGCTCCGAACAACTCCTTCAAACAACACCTGAAAAATGACCCGAACAATAACACTCTATTCCACATTTGCTCCGAACAACTCGAAGATGCAATCATTCCCCTCGAATAAACTCCTTCAAACCCTTTCCCCCACTTGATCCCAAACAACACTTCTAGTACCACATCACGTTGGCTCCGAACACAACACTTTCACCCTGAAAATGACCTAACAACCCTCTAGTCCCACTCAATTGGGCTCCGATCATAAACGGATTATTAAAGTTTATAGTATAATTATATAGAGTGTATTAGATGGAGATTATCTACTTTAAAAACCATGAAAAGTGAAACCGGAAAAAATAGATAGACTATCAATTGCATCCGAACAAATAGAAGGAAAATCATTCCCCTCCGAACAACTCCTTCCAACCCTGAAAAATGAACCGAACAACAATCCAGCCACTCAATTTGCTCCTACAAACTGCCTTCAACCCTGAAAAAAAATGACCGAACAACACTCTAGTCCACATATTGGGCTCCGAACCACTCGAAGATGCAATCATTCCCCTTCGAACAACTCCTTCAACCCTGAACAATATCCAAGCAACACTCTAGTCCCACCAGTTGCTCCGAACAACTCTTTCAACCCTGACAAGTGCCCTAACAACACTCTAGTTCCACCTCATTGGCTCCGACAACTCCTTCCACACTGAAAAATGACCGAACAACACCTAAGTCCACTCAGTTGGCTCCGAACAACTCTTTCAACCTGAAAAGTGACCCTAACAACACTCTAGTCCACTGAAAACCAATTGAGGCTCCGAACCACGCCTATCAATCCTGAAAAATGACCCGAACCAACACTCTAGTCCACTAATTGCTCCGAAACAACTCGAAGAAGCAATCATTCCCCTCCGAACAACTCTTTCAACCTGAAAAAATGATCCAACACACTCTAGTCCACTCAGTGGCCTTCCGATCAACTCTTCAACCTGAAAATGACCCGAACAACCAATCCAGTTCAACTCAATTGCCTCCGAACAACTCCTTTAAAACCCTGAAAGTGACCCGAACAAACACTCAATCCACTCAATTGCCTCCGAACAACTCGAAGATGCAATCATCCCCTCCAAACAACTCCTTCAACCCTTAAAAAATGACCCAACAACACTCCAGTCCACTCAATTGGCTCCGAACAACTCCTTCAAACACTGAAAAATGATCCGCACAAGACTCATCCACTCAATTTGCTCCGAACAACTACTTCAACCCTGAAAAATGACCCGAACTACACTCTGGTCCACATATTTGGCTCCGAACAACTCCTTCAACACTGAAAAATGATCCGAACAAGACTCTAGTCCACTCAATTTGCTCCGAACAACTCCTTCAACCCCAAAAAATGATCCGAACAACACTCTAGTCCACTCAATAGGCTCCGAACAACTCCTTCAACCCTGAAAAATGACCCGAACAACACTCCAGTTCGACATCAATTCTGGCTCCGAACAACTCTTCAACACGGACAAATGATCCGATTAACACGCTAGTCCATTCATTTGGCTCCGACCAACTCGAATATGCAATCATTCCCCACCGAACAACTCCTCAACCCTGAAAAAAGACCCGAACAACCTCCTGTCCTACTCAAATTGCCTCCGAACAACTCCTTCAAACCCTGGGAATCAAAAATGATCCGAACAAACTCTAGTCCACTCAATTGCTTCGAAACCAACTCGAAGAACACAATCATTCCCCACCGAACAACTCCTTCACCCCAAAAATGATCCGAACAACAACTCTAGTTTCCACTCATAGGCTCCGAACCCAAACTCCTCAAACACCCTGAAAAATGTACCCGAACAACACTCAGTTCACACATTTGGCTCCGAACAACTCCTTTAAAAAAACCCCTGAAAAGTGACCCGAAACAACACTCTAGTCCACTCAATTGCCATCCGAACAACTCGAAGATGCAATCAATTCCCCTCCGAACAACTCCTTCAAACCTGAAAATGACCCGAAAACACTCCATTCCTACTCCAATTGGCTCCGAAAAACTCCTTCAACCCTGAAAAAATTGAATCCTACAAGACTCATCCACTCAATTGCTCCGAACAACTCGAAGACACAAATCATTCCCCTCCGAACAACTCCTTCATCAACACTTAAAATGACCCGAACAACACTTCTAGTCCACTCAATTGGGTCCGAACAACTACCAAAAAACTCCTTCGAAACCCTGAAAAAAAGACCGAAACAACACCTAGTGCACTCAGTTGCTCCGAACAACTCCTTTAACCTGAAAATGACCCGAACCCCCACTCTATCCACTCATTGCCTCCGAACAACTCGAAGATGCAATCATTCCCTCCGCACAACTCCTCAACCCTGAAAGAATGAACCGACAACACGTCCAGTCCCACTCAATTGGCTCCGAACAACTCCTTCAAAACCCTGAAAAATGACAACAACACTCTAGTCCACATATTTGGCTCCGAACAAACTCGAAGAAAGCAATCAAATCCCCTCGAACAACTCCTTCAACCCTGAAAAATGATCCAAACAACACTCTAGTCCACTCAGTTGCTCCGAACAACACTTTCAACCCGAAAAGTGACCCTCAAACAACACTCTAGTCCACTCATTGGCTCCGAACAACTTCCTTCAACACTGAAAAATGACCCGAACAACACTCAAGTCCACTCATTTTGGACTCCGAACAACTCTTTCAAACCCTGAAAAGTGACCCTAACAACACTCCAGTCCACTCTATTGGCTCCGAACAACTCTTTCAACCCTGAAAAATGACGCCGAAACAACACTCTAGATCCACATATTTGGCTCCGAACAACTCGAAGATGCAACATCATTCCCCTCCGAACAACTCTTTCAACCCCTGAAAAATGATCCGAACAACACTCTAGTCCCACTCAGTTGGCTCCGAGACAACTCTTCACCCTGATAATAGACCCTAACAACGCTCTAGGGGGGGGGGGGTGGAGGGTGTTGTTTAGTATTTCGTGGTCGGGGGGGGAAGTTTAGGGTGGGGTGGGTCTTTTGGTAGGGTCTCGAGTGGAAGGGCAGGGTGGGAGATCTAGGTATTTGTTAGGGGTTGGGTGTTGGGGGGTTTGATTGGCGTGGTGTGGGGTTGTTTTTGTGATTGGAGGGTAGAGGGTGGGGATTAGTGGTGTTTTAGTAAAAAACAAAAAAAAAATAAAAAAAAAAAAAAAAAAAAAAAAAAAAAAAATAATACAAAATAGATTGGGGAGAGTTATTTAGAAGATTAAAGTTTTTGTAAAGTTATTATAGAATGAGTAGATGGGGGAGAAGTTATAAGAAGATTATAGTTTTTGTGAAGATATTGTAGAGTGGATAGATGAGGGAAGTTATTAGAGGTTTATATTTATGGTAAAGAAGTATTAGAAGGATTAAAGTTTGGGTAAAGTTAATATAGAGGGAATATTGGGAGATTGTTAATAGGAGTTGTGGATTGATTGAAAAGAAGTTATTTTATAAGATTTTTTAAAATTTTTTGTGAATTATTATAGATAATTAGATTGTAGAAGTTATTATAAGGATTAAAGGTTTTGGAAATTTTATTAAGAATGGATAGATGGGAGATTGTATTAGAAGGATAATTTTGGTGTTTTATTAAGAGTGGAATGGATTGTGAGAAGTTATTAAGAGTTTGATTGATGGAAAGAATTATTAGAAGGATTAAAGATTTTGGGTAAATATTATAGTAATGGAGTAGATGGGAAAGGTTATTAGAAGGATAAATTTTGGTAAATTATTATAGAAAGGATAAGATTGGAAAGTTATTAGAAGGGTTTAAAGTTTTGGGGTAAATTATTATAGATGAATAGTTTGGGGGAAGAAGTTATTAGATTTGATGATGGAAAGAATTTATTAGAAGGATTTATTAAAGGTTTTTGGTAAATTTATTATAGAATGGATAGATTGGGAGAAGTTGATTAGAAGGATTTTAAATTTTTGTGAATTATTTTAGAGTGTAATGGATGGGGAAGAAGTTATTATGAGTTTGTGATTGATGGAAAAAAGTTTATTAAGAAGGATTAAGATTTTTTAAATTATTATAGATATGAGTAGATTGGGAGAAGTTATTAGAAGGATTAAAGGTTTTTGTGAAGTTATTATAGAGTGGAATATGATTGGAGAAGTTTATTAGAAGGATTAAAGGGGTTTTTGTAAATTATTATAGAATGTGATAGATTGAGAAGTTATTTGAGGATGTATATTTTTGTGATGGTTATAGAGTGAATGGATTGGGAGAATTATTAGATTGTGATTGATGGAAAGGATAGAATTATGAAAGAGTTAAAGTTTTTTTAAAGTTATTTAGAATGAGTAGATTGGATAAGGGTTATTAGAAGGATTAATAAAGGTTTTTTGGTTGAAGTTATTTTGAGTGGAATAGATTGGGAGGAGTTTATTAGAGTTGTATATTGATTTGAAAAGAATTATTAGAAGGATAAAATTTTTTGGTGAATTATTATAGAGTGGTAAATAATTGTGAGAAGTTATTAGAATAGTATTAAATGTTTTTGTAAAATATTATAATGGGATAGATTGGAGAAGATATTTAGAATTTTAAAATGTTTTGTGTAAATAAATATATATTTGGAATAGATTGAGAAGTTATTAGAGTTGTTGATTTCTTTAAAATAAGTTATTAAAGTATAAAATGAAAAATAAAAAGTAAAATATAAAGTCTTAGATATTTGATCAGATAAAACTAATTAAAAAAATGATAAAATATAAGTAAAAGACTCTAGGGTCCAAAAGATTTTGCTCCGGAACAACTCGAAGACTGACAATCATTCCCCCTCCGAACAACTCCTTCAACACTTAAAAGTGACCGAACACACTCTAGTCCACTCAATTGGCTCCGAACAACTCCTTCAACCCTGAAAATGACCGAACAACACTCTAGAAAGTGCACTCAGTTGGCTCCGAAACAACTCGAAGATGCAATCTTTCCCTCAAAAAAACTCCTTCAACCTGGAAAAGTGACCGAACACCACTCTAGTTCCACTCAATTGGCCTCCGAACAACTCTTTCAACCCTGAAGATGACCCGAACAACACTCTAGGCAATCAATTTCCCCTCCGAACAACTCCCTTCAACCCTGAAAAATGAACCGAACAACACTCCAGTCCACTCAATGGCTCCGAACAACTCCTTCATCAACCCTGAAAAAATTGACCCAACACACACTCTAGTCCACTACATATTGGCTCCGAACAACTCGAAGATCGCAATCATTCCCCCCTTCGAAACAAACTCCTTCAACCCTGAAAAATAGATCCAAACAAACTCTAGTCACATTTTTGGCTTCCGAACGACTAGATCCACTCATTTTGGCTCCGAACAACTCTTTCAACCCTGAAAAGTGACCCTAACAACACTCTAGTCCACTCAATTGGCTCCGAACAACTCCTTCAACACTGAAAAATGACCCGAACAACACTCTAGTCCACTCAGTTGGCTCCGAACAACTCTTTCAACCCTGAAAATGACCCGAAAAACACTCTAGTCCACTCAATTGGTCGAACAACTGTAGATGCAATCATTCCTCCGAACAACTCTTCAAACCCTGAAAAAAATGACCCGAACAACACTCTAGTCCACATATTTGGCTCCGAACACTCTTTAACCTGAAGATGATCCGAACAAGACTCTAGTCATTCCAATTGCTCCGAACAACTCTTTTCCAACCCTGAAAAATGATGCCGAACAACACTCTAGTCCACTCAGTTGGCTCCGAACAAATCTTTCAACCCTGAAAATGACCCGAACAACACTCTAGTCCACTCAATTGGCTCCGAACAACTCCTTCAACCCTGAAAAATGACCCGAACAACACTCCAGTCTACTCAATTGGCTCCGAACAACTCCTTCAACACTAAAAAAAAGGATCCGAACAAGACTCTAGTCCACTCAATTGCTCCGAACAACTCGAAGACACAATCATTACCCTCCGAACAACTCCTTCAACCCTGAAAAGTGACCCGAACAACACTCTAGTCCACATATTTGGCTCCGAACAACTCGAAGATGCAATCATTCCCCTCCGAACAACTCCTTCAACCCCAAAAAATGATCCGAACAACACTCTAGTCCACTCAATAGGCTCCGAACAACTCCTTCAACCCTGAAAAATGACCCGAACAACACTCGTTCTCTCAATTGGCTCCGAACAACTCCTTCAACCCTGAAAAGTGACCCGAACAACACTCTAGTCCATTCAATTGGCTCCGAACAACTCGAAGATGCAATCATTTTCCTCCGAACAACTCCTTCAACCCTGAAAACTGACCCGAACAACACTCCAGTCTACTCAATTGGCTCCGAACAACTCCTTCAACACTGAAAAATGACCCGAACAACACTCCAGTTCACTCAATTGGCTCCGAACAACTCCTTTAACCCTGAAAAGTGACCCGAACAACACTCTAGTCCACTCAATTGCCTCCGAACAACTCGAAGATGCAATCATTCCCCTCCAAACAACTCCTTCAACCCTGAAAAATGACCCGAACAACACTCCAGTCCACTCAATTGGCTCCGAACAACTCCTTCAACACTGAAAAATGATCCGAACAAGACTCTAGTCCACTCAATTTGCTCCGAACAACTACTTCAACCCTGAAAAATGACCCGAACTACACTCTGGTCCACATATTTGGCTCCGAACAACTCCTTCAACACTGAAAAATGATCCGAACAAGACTCTAGTCCACTCAATTTGCTCCGAACAACTCCTTCAACCCTGAAAAATGATCCGAACAACACTCTAGTCCACTCAGTTGGCTCCGAACAACTCTTTCAACCCTGAAAAATGACCCGAACAACACTCCAGTTCACTCAATTGGCTCCGAACAACTCCTTCAACCTGAAAATGATCCGAACAACACTCTAGTCCACTCAGTTGGCTCCGAACAACTCGAAGACACAATCATTCCCCTCCGAACAATTCATTCAACCCTGAAAAAAATGACCGACACCACTCTAGTCCACTCAGTTGGCTCCGAACAACTCGAAGACACAATCATTCCCCTCCGAACAACTCCTTCAACCCTGAAAAATGATCCGAACAACACTCTAGTCCACTCAGTTGGCTCCGAACAACTCCTTCAACCCTGAAAAATGACCCGAACAACACTCCAGTCAACTCAATTGGCTCCGAACAACTCCTTCAACACTGAAAAATGATCCGAACAAGACTCTAGTCCACTCAATTGCTCCGAACAACTCGAAGACACAATCATTCCCCTCCGATCAACTCCTTCAACCCTGAAAACTAACCCGAACAACACTCTAGTCCACATATTTGGCTCCGAACAACTCGAACATGCAATCATTCCCCTCCGTACAACTCCTTCAACCCTGAAAAATGATCCGAACAACACTCTAGTCCACTCAATTGGCTCGGAACAACTCCTTCAACCCTGAAAATGACCCGAACAACACTCTAGTCCACTCAAATTGCCTCCGAACAACTCCTTCAACCCTGAAAAATGACCGAACAACACTCTAGTCCACTCAATTGGCTCCGAACAAACTCCTTCAACCCTGAAAAAGATTGACCCGAACAACACTCTAGTCCACTCAATTGCCACCGAACAACTCGAAGATGCAATCATTCCCCTCCGAAAAACTCCTTCAACCCTTAAAAATCACCCTAACAACACTCCTGTCCACTCATTTGGCTCCGAACGACTCCTTCAACTCTGAAAAATGACCCGAACAACACTCTAGTCCACTCAAGCTCCGAACAACTCAAAGACACAATCATTTCCCTCCGAACAACTCGTTCAACACCTAAAAGTGACCCGAACAACACTCTAGTCCACTCAATTGGCTCCGAACAACTCCTTCAACCCTGAAAAATGACCCGAACAACACTCTAGTCCACTCAATTGCCTCCGAACAACTCGAAGATGCAATCATTCCCCTCCAAACAACTCCTTCAACCCTGAAAAATGACCCGAACAACACTCTAGTCCACTCAATTGGCTCCGAACAACTCCTTCAACCCTGAAAAGTGACCCGAACAACACTCTAGTCCACTCAATTGCCTCCGAACAACTCGAAGATGCAATCATTCCCCTCCGAACAACTCCTTCAACCCTGAAAAATGACCCGAACAACACTCCAGTCCACTCAATTGGCTCCGAACAACTCCTTCAACCTGAAAAATTACCCGAACAAAACTCTAGTTCCACATATTCTCGAACAACTCGAAAGATGCAATCATTCCCCTCCGTAACATCTCCTTCAACCCTGAAAGTGACCCGAACAACACTCTAGTCCACTCAATTCGCTCCGAACAACTCCTTCAACCCTGAAAAATGACCCGAACAACACTCCAGTCTACTCAATTGGCTCCGAACAACTCCTTCAACACTGAAAAATGATCCGAACAAGACTCTAGTCCACTCAATTGCTCCGAACAACTCTAATGACAAAATCATTCCCTCCGAACAACTCTTTCAACCCTGAAAATGACCCGAACAACACTCTAGTCCACATATTTGGCTCCGAACAACTCGAAGATGCAATCATTCCCCTCCGAACAACTCCTTCAACCCTGAAAAATGATCCGAACAACACTCTAGTCCACTCAGTTGGCTCCGAACAACTCCTTCAACCCTGAAAAATGACCCGAACAACACTCCAGTTCACTCAATTGGCTCCGAACAACTCCTTCAACCCTGAAAAATGACCCGAACAACACTCTAGTCCACTCAATTGGCTCCGAACAACTCCTTCAACCCTGAAAAATGATCCGAACAACACTCTAGTCCACTCAATTGCCTCCGAACAACTCGAAGAAACAATCATTTTCCTCCGAACAACTCCTTCAACCCTGAAAATGACCCTAACAAGACTCTAGTCTACTCAATTGCCTCCGAACAACTCCTTCAAAACCCTGAAAAATGACCCGAACAACACTCTAGTCCACTCAATTGGCTCCGAACAACTCAAAGACACAATTATTACCCTCCGAACAACTCCTTCAACCCTGAAAAATGACCCAAACAACACTCCAGTCCACTCAATTGGCTCCGAACAACTCCTTCAACCCTGAAAAATGACCAGAACAAGACTCTAGTCCACTCAATTGGCTCCGAACAACTCCTTCGAAAATTACAACACTCCAGTCCACTCATTCCCCTCCGAACAACTCCTTCAACCCTGAAAAGTGACCCGAACAACACTCTAGTCCACTCAATTGGCTCCGAACAACTCCTTCAACCCTGAAAAATGATCCGAACAACACTCTAGTCCACTCAGTTGGCTCCGAACAACTCTTTCAACCCTGAAAAGTGACCCGAACAACACTCTAGTCAACTCAATTGGCTCCGAACAACTCCTTCAACACTGAAAAATGATCCGAACAACACTCTAGTCCACTCAGTTGGCTCCGAACAACTCGAAGACACAATCATTCCCCTCCGAACAACTCCTTCAACCCTGAAAAATGAACCGAACAACACTCTAGTCCACATATTTGGCTCCGAACAACTCGAAGATGCAATCATTCCCCTCCGAACAACTCCTTCAACCCTGAAAAATGATCCGAACAACACTCTAGTCCACTCAATTGGCTCCGAACAACTCCTTCAACCCTGAAAAATGATCCGAACAACACTCTAGTCCACTCAATTGGCTCCGAACAACTCCTTCAAAACTGAAAAATGACCGAACAAGACTCTAGTCCACTCAATTGCTCCGAACAACTCTCGAACAACCCCTCCAACCCTGAAAAGTGACCCGAACAACACTCTAGTCCACATATTTGGCTCCGAACAACTCGAAGATGCAATCATTCCCCTCCGAACAACTCCTTCAACCCTGAAAAATGATCCGAACAACACTCTAGTCCACTCAATAGGCTCCGAACAACTCCTTCAACCCTGAAATCAGAACAACTCCTTCAACACTGAAAAATGATCCGAACAACACTCTAGTCCACTCAGTTGGCTCCGAACAACTCCTTCAACCCTGAAAAATGATCCGAACAACACTCTAGTCCATTCAATTGGCTCCGAACAACTCGAAGATGCAATCATTCCCCTCCGAACAACTCCTTCAACCCTGAAAAATGACCCGAACAACACTCCAGTCTACTCAATTGGCTCCGAACAACTCCTTCAACCCTGAAAAATGATCCGAACAACACTCTAGTCCACTCAATTGCTCCGAACAACTCGAAGACACAATCATTCCCCTCCGAACAACTCGTTCAACACTTAAAAGTGACCCGAACAACACTCTAGTCCACTCAATTGGCTCCGAACAACTCCTTCAACCCTGAAAAATGACCCGAACAACACTCTAGTGCACTCAGTTGGCTCCGAACAACTCCTTTAACCCTGAAAAGTGACCCGAACAACACTCTAGTCCACTCAATTGCCTCCGAACAACTCGAAGATGCAATCATTCCCCTCCGAACAACTCCTTCAACCCTGAAAAATGACCCGAACAACACTCCAGTCCACTCAATTGGCTCCGAACAACTCCTTCAACCCTGAAAAATGACCCGAACAACACTCTAGTCCACATATTTGGCTCCGAACAACTCGAAGATGCAATCATTCCCCTTCGAACAACTCCTTCAACCCTGAAAAGTGACCCGAACAACACTCTAGTCCACTCAGTTGGCTCCGAACAACTCTTTCAACCCTGAAAAGTGACCCGAACAACACTCTAGTCCACTCAATTGGCTCCGAACAACTCCTTCAACACTGAAAAATGACCCGAACAACACTCTAGTCCACATATTTGGCTCCGAACAACTCGAAGATGCAATCATTCCCCTCCGAACAACTCCTTCAACACTGAAAAATGATCCGAACAACACTCTAGTCCACTCAGTTGGCTCCGAACAACTCTTTCAACCCTGAAAATGACCCGAACAACACTCTAGTCCACTCAATTGGCTCCGAACAACTCCTTCAACCCTGAAAAATGACCCGAGCAACACTCCAGTCTACTCAATTGGCTCCGAACAACTCCTTCAACACTGAAAAATGATCCGAACAAGACTCTAGTCCACTCAATTGCTCCGAACAACTCGAAGACACAATCATTCCCCTCCGAACAACTCGTTCAACACTTAAAATTGACCCGAACAACACTCTAGTCCACATATTTGGCTCCGAACAACTCGAAGATGCAATCATTTCCCTCCGAACAACTCCTTCAACCCTGAAAAATGATCCGAACAACACTCTAGTCCACTCAATAGGCTCCGAACAACTCTTTCAACCCTGAAAAATGACCCGAACAAGACTCTAGTTCACTCAATTGGCTCCGAACAACTCCTTCAACCCTGAAAAGTGACCCGAACAACACTCTAGTCCACTCAATTGGCTCCGAACAACTCGAAAAATGCAACACTCTAGTCCACTCAATTGGCTCCGAACAACTCCTTCAACCCTGAAAAATGACCCGAACAACACTCCAGTCTGCTCAATTGGCTCCGAACAACTCCTTCAACCCTGAAAAATGACCCGAACAACACTCTAGTGCACTCAGTTGGCTCCGGACAACTCCTTTAACCCTGAAAAATGACCCGAACAACACTCTAGTGCACTCAGTTGGCTCCGGACAACTCCTTCAACCCTGAAAAATGACCCGAACAACACTCTAGTCCACTCAATTGCCTCCGAACAACTCGAAGATGCAATCTCCTTCAACCCTGAAAAATGATCCGAACAACACTCCAGTTCACTCAATTGGCTCCGAACAACTCCTTCAACCCTGAAAAGTGACCCGAACAACACTCTAGTCCACTCAATTGCTCCGAACAACTCAAAGACACAATCATTCCCCTCCGAACAACTCGTTCAACACCTAAAAGTGACCCGAACAACACTCTAGTCCACTCAGTTGGCTCCGAACAACTCCTTCAACCCTGAAAAGTGAGCCGAACAACACTCTAGTCCACAAATTTGGCTCCGAACAACTCGAAGATCCAATCATTCCCCTTCCGAACAACTCCTTCAACCCTGAAAAGTGACCCGAACAACACTCTAGTCCACATAATTGGCTCCGAACAACTCGATGCAATCTTTCCCCTCCGAACAAACTCTTCAACCCTGAAAAATGACCCGAACAACACTCCAGTTCACTCAATTGGCTCCGAACAACTCCTTCAACCCTGAAAAAATGACCCGAACAACACTCTAGTCCACATAATTGCCACCGAACAACTCGAAGATGCAATCATTCCCCTCCGAACAACTCCTTCAACCCTGAAAAATGACCCGAACAACACTCCAGTCCACTCAATTGGCTCCGAACAACTCCTTCAACCCTGAAAAATGATCCGAACAACACTCTAGTCCACTCAATTGGCTCTGAACAACTCCTTCAACACTGAAAAATGACCCGAACAACACTCTAGTCCACTTGTTTGGCTCTGAACAACTCCTTCAACACTGAAAAATGACCCGAACAACACTCTAGTCCACTCAATTGCCTCCGAACAACTCAAAGACACAATTATTTCCCTCCGAACAACTCCTTCAACCCTGAAAAGTGACCCGAACAACACTCTAGTCCACATATTGGCTCCGAACAACTCAAAGATGCAATCATTCCCCTCCAAACAACTCCTTCAACCCAGAAAAATGACCCGAACAACACTCCAGTCCACTCAATTTGCTCCGAACAACTCCTTCAACCCTGAAAAATGACCCGAACAACACTCTGGTCCACATATTTGGCTCCGAACAACTCGAAGATGCAATCATTCCCCTCCGAACAACTCTTTCAACCCTGAAAAATGATCCGAACAACACTCTAGTCCACTCAGTTGGCTCCGAACAACTCCTTCAACCCTGACGTATGACCCGAACAACACTCTAGTCCACTCACTTGGCTCCGAACAACTCCTTCAACCCTGAAAAGTGACCCGAACAACACTCCAGTCAACTCAATTGCTCCGAACAACTCCTTCAACACTAAAAATGATTCCGAACAAGACTCTAGTCCACTCAATTGCTCCGAACAACTCTTTCAACCCTGAAAATGACCCGAACAACACTCTAGTCCACTCAATTGGCTCCGAACAACTCCTTCAACCCTGAAAAATGACCCGAACAACACTCTAGTCCACATATTTGGCTCCGAACAACTCGAAGATGCAATCATTCCCCTCCGAACAACTCCTTCAACCCTGAAAAATGATCCGAACAACACTCTAGTCCACTCAATTGGCTCCGAACAACTCCTTCAACCCTGAAAAATGACCCGAACAACACTCTAGTCCACTCAATTGGCTCCGAACAACTCCTTCAACCCTGAAAAGTGACCCGAACAACACTCTAGTCCACTCAATTGGCTCCGAACAACTCCTTCAACCCTGAAAAATGATCCGAACAAGACTCTAGTCCACTCAATTGCTCCGAACAACTCGAAGATGCAATCATTCCCCTCCGAACAACTCCTTCAACCCTGAAAATGACCCGAACAATACTCTAGTCCACTCAATTGCCTCCGAACAACTCGAAGATGCAATCATTCCCCTCCGAACAACTCCTTCAACCCTGAAAAATGATCCGAACAACACTCTAGTCCACTCAATTGGCTCCGAACAACTCCTTCAACCCTGAAAAATGACCCGAACAACACTCTAGTCCACTCAATTGGCTCCGAACAACTCGAAGATGCAATCATTCCCCTCCGAACAACTCCTTCAACCCTGAAAAATGACCCGAACAACACTCTAGTCCACTCAATTGGCTCCGAACAACTCCTTCAACCCTGAAAAATGACCCGAACAACACTCTAGTCCACTCAATTGCTCCGAACAACTCGAAGACACAATCATTCCCCTCCGAACAACTCCTTCAACCCTGAAAAGTGACCCGAACAACACTCTAGTCCACTCAATTGGCTCCGAACAACTCCTTCAACCCTGAAAATGACCCGAACAACACTCTAGTCCACTCAATTGGCTCCGAACAACTCCTTCAACCCTGAAAATGACCCGAACAACACTCTAGTCCACTCAATTGGCTCCGAACAACTCCTTCAACCCTGAAAAATGACCCGAACAACACTCTAGTCCACATATTTGGCTCCGAACAACTCGAAGATGCAATCATTCCCCTCCGAACAACTCCTTCAACCCTGAAAAATGATCCGAACAACACTCTAGTCCACTCAGTTGGCTCCGAACAACTCTTTCAACCCTGAAAAGTGACCCGAACAACACTCTAGTCCACTCAATTGGCTCCGAACAACTCCTTCAACACTGAAAAATGACCCGAACAACACTCTAGTCTACTCAATTGGCTCCGAACAACTCCTTCAACACTGAAAAATGATCCGAACAACACTCTAGTCCACTCAATTGGCTCCGAACAACTCCTTCAACCCTGAAAAATGACCCGAACAACACTCCAGTCTACTCAATTGGCTCCGAACAACTCCTTCAACACTAAAAAAAGGATCCGAACAAGACTCTAGTCCACTCAATAGGCTCCGAACAACTCGAAGACACAATCATTCCCCTCCGATCAACTCCTTCAACCCTGAAAACTAACCCGAACAACACTCTAGTCCACATATTTGGCTCCGAACAACTCGAAGATGCAATCATTCCCCTCCGAACAACTCCTTCAACCCTGAAAAATGACCCGAACAACACTCTAGTCCACTCAATTGGCTCCGAACAACTCCTTCAACCCTGAAAAATGATCCGAACAACACTCTAGTCCACTCAATTGCCACCGAACAACTCGAAGATGCAATCATTCCCCTCCGAACAACTCCTTCAACCCTGAAAAATGACCCGAAAACACTCCAGTCTACTCAATTGGCTCCGAACAACTCCTTCAACCCTGAAAAATGATCCGAACAAGACTCTAGTCCACTCAATTGCTTCGAACAACTCGAAGACACAATCATTCCCCTCCGAACAACTCCTTCAACCCCAAAAAATGATCCGAACAACACTCTAGTCCACTCAATAGGCTCCGAACAACTCCTTCAACCCTGAAAAATGACCCGAACAACACTCTAGTGTACTCAGTTGGCTCCGAACAACTACTTTAACCCTAAAAAGTGACCCGAACAACATTCTAGTCCACTCAATTGCCTCCGAACAACTCGAAGATGCAATCATTCCCCTCCGAACAACTCCTTCAACCCTGAAAAATGACCCGAACAACACTCCAGTCCACTCAATTGGCTCCGAACAACTCCTTCAACCCTGAAAAATGACCCGAACAACACTCTAGTCCACATATTTGGCTCCGAACAACTCGAAGATGCAATCATTCCCCTTCGAACAACTCCTTCAACCCTGGAAAGTGACCCGAACAACACTCTAGTCCACTCAGTTGGCTCCGAACAACTCTTTCAACCCTGAAAAGTGACCCGAACAACACTCTAGTCCACTCAATTGGCTCCGAACAACTCCTTCAACACTGAAAAATGACCCGAACAACACTCTAGTCCACATATTTGGCTCCGAACAACTCGAAGATGCAATCATTCCACTCCGAACAACTCCTTCAACCCTGAAAAATGATCCGAACAACACTCTAGTCCACTCAGTTGGCTCCGAACAACTCTTTCAACCCTGAAAATGACCCGAACAACACTCTAGTCCACTCAATTGGCTCCGAACAACTCCTTCAACCCTGAAAAATGACCCGAACAACACTCCAGTCTACTCAATTGGCTCCGAACAACTCCTTCAACACTGAAAGATGACCCGAACAACACTCTAGTCCACTCAATTGGCTCCGAACAACTCGAAGACACAATCATTCCCCTCACAAAACTCTCGTTCAAACAATTAAAATGACCCGAACAACACTCTAGTCCACATATTGGCTCCGAACAACTCCTTCAACCCTGAAAAATGATCCGAACAACACTCTAGTCCACTCAATAGGCTCCGAACAACTCTTTCAACCCTGAAAAATGACCCGAACAAGACTCTAGTTCACTCAATTGGCTCCGAACAACTCCTTCAACCCTGAAAAGTGACCCGAACAACACTCTAGTCCATTCAATTGGCTCCGAACAACTCGAAGATGCAATCATTTTCCTCCGAACAACTCCTTCAACCCTGAAAAATGATCCGAACAACACTCTAGTCCACTCAATTGGCTCCGAACAACTCCTTCAACCCTGAAAAATGATCCGAACAACACTCTAGTCCACTCAGTTGGCTCCGAACAACTCTTTCAACCCTGAAAATGATCCGAACAACACTCTAGTCCACTCAATTGGCTCCGAACAACTCCTTCAACCCTGAAAAATGACCCGAACAACACTAAAGTCTGCTCAATTGGCTCCGAACAACTCCTTCAACACTGAAAAATGATCCGAACAAGACTCTAGTCCACTCAATTGCTCCGAACAACTCGAAGACACAATCATTCCCCTCCGAACAACTCCTTCAACCCTGAAATCTGACCCGAACAACACTCTAGTCCACATATTTGGCTCCGAACAACTCGAAGATGCAATCATTCCCCTCCGAACAACTCCTTCAACCCTGAAAAATGACCCGAACAACACTCCAGTTCACTCAATTGGCTCCGAACAACTCCTTCAACCCTGAAAAATGATCCGAACAACACTCTAGTCCACTCAATTGCCACCGAACAACTCGAAGATGCAATCATTCCCCTCCGAACAACTCCTTCAACCCTGAAAAATGACCCGAACAACACTCCAGTCTACTCAATTGGCTCCGAACAACTCCTTCAACCCTGAAAAATGATCCGAACAAGACTCTAGTCCACTCAATTGCTCCGAACAACTCGAAGACACAATCATTCCCCTCCGAACAACTCGTTCAACACTTAAAAGTGACCCGAACAACACTCTAGTCCACTCAATTGGCTCCGAACAACTCCTTCAACCCTGAAAAATGACCCGAACAACACTCTAGTGCACTCAGTTGGCTCCGAACAACTCCTTTAACCCTGAAAAGTGACCCGAACAACACTCTAGTCCACTCAATTGCCTCCGAACAACTCGAAGATGCAATCATTCCCCTCCGAACAACTCCTTCAACCCTGAAAAATGACCCGAACAACACTCCAGTCCACTCAATTGGCTCCGAACAACTCCTTCAACCCTGAAAAATGACCCGAACAACACTCTAGTCCACATATTTGGCTCCGAACAACTCGAAGATGCAATCATTCCCCTTCGAACAACTCCTTCAACCCTGAACAATGATCCAAACAACACTCTAGTCCACTCAGTTGGCTCCGAACAACTCTTTCAACCCTGAAAAGTGACCCTAACAACACTCTAGTCCACTCAATTGGCTCCGAACAACTCCTTCAACCCTGAAAAATGACCCGAACAACACTCCAGTCAACTCAATTGGCTCCGAACAACTCCTTCAACACTAAAAAAAGGATCCGAACAAGACTCTAGTCCACTCAATTGCTCCGAACAACTCGAAGACACAATCATTACCCTCCGAACAACTCCTTCAACCCTGAAAACTAACCCGAACAACACTCTAGTCAAAATATTTGGCTCCGAACAACTCACCCTGAAGATGACCGAGCATCATTTCCCTCCGAACAACTCCTTCAACCCTGAAAAATGATCCGAACAACACTCTAGTCCACTCAATAGGCTCCGAACAACTCTTTCAACCCTGAAAACTAACCCGAACAACACTCTAGTCCACATATTTGGCTCCGAACAACTCGAAGATGCAATCATTCCCCTCCGAACAACTCCTTCAACCCTGAAAAATGATCCGAACAACACTCTAGTCCACTCAATAGGCTCCGAACAACTCCTTCAACCCTGAAAAATGACCCGAACAACACTCCAGTTCACTCAATTGGCTCCGAACAACTCCTTCAACCCTGAAAAGTGACCCGAACAACACTCTAGTCCACTCAATTGGCTCCGAACAACTCCTTCAACCCTGAAAAATGATCCGAACAACACTCTAGTCCACTCAGTTGGCTCCGAACAACTCCTTCAACCCTGAAAAATGATCCGAACAACACTCCAGTCTACTCAAATGGCTCCGAACAACTCCTTCAACCCTGAAAATTATCCGAACAAGACTCTAGTCCACTCAATTGCTCCGAACAACTCGAAGGCACAATCATTCCCCTCCGAACAACTCCTTCAACCCTGAAAAGTGACCCGAACAACACTCTAGTCCACTCAATTGGCTCCGAACAACTCCTTCAACCCTGAAAAATGATCCGAACAAGACTCTAGTCCACTCAATTGCTCCGAACAACTCGAAGACACAATCATTCCCCTCCGAACAACTCGTTCAACACCTAAAAGTGACCCGAACAACACTCTAGTCCACTCAATTGGCTCCGAACAACTCCTTCAACCCTGAAAAATGACCCGAACAACACTCTAGTGCACTCAGTTGGCTCCGAACAACTCCTTTAACCCTGAAAAGTGACCCGAACAACACTCTAGTCCACTCAATTGCCTCCGAACAACTCGAAGATGCAATCATTCCCCTCCGAACAACTCCTTCAACCCTGAAAAATGACCCGAACAACACTCCAGTCCACTCAATTGGCTCCGAACAACTCCTTCAACCCTGAAAAGTGACCCGAACAACACTCTAGTCCACATATTTGGCTCCGAACAACTCGAAGATGCAATCATTCCCCTTCGAACTACTCCTTCAACCCTGAAAAGTGACCCGAACAACACTCTAGTCCACTCAGTTGGCTCCGAACAACTCTTTCAACCCTGAAAAGTGACACGAACAACACTCTAGTCCACTCAATTGGCTCCGAACAACTCCTTCAACACTGAAAAATGACCCGAACAATACTCTAGTCCACTTATTTGGCTCCGAACAACTCGAAGATGCAATCATTCCCCTCCGAACAACTCCTTCAACCCTGAAAAATGATCCGAACAACACTCTAGTCCACTCAATTGGCTCCGAACAACTCCTTCAACCCTGAAAAATGACCCGAACAACACTCTAGTCCACTCAATTGGCTCCGAACAACTCCTTCAACCCTGAAAAATGACCCGAACAACACTCCAGTCTACTCAATTGGCTCCGAACAACTCCTTCAACCCTGAAAAGCGATCCGAACAAGACTCTAGTCCACTCAATTGCTCCGAACAACTCAAAGACACAATCATTCCCCTCCGAACAACTCGTTCAACACCTAAAAGTGACCCGAACAACACTCTAGTCCACTCAATTGGCTCCGAACAACTCCTTCAACCCTGAAAAATGACCCGAACAACACTCTAGTGTACTCAGTTGGCTCAGAACAACTACTTTAACCCTGAAAAGTGACCCGAACAACATTCTAGTCCACTCAATTGCCTCCGAACAACTCGAAGATGCAATCATTCCCCTCCAAACAACTCCTTCAACCTGAAAATGACCCGAACAACACTCAGTCCACTCAATTGGCTCCGAACAACTCCTTCAACCCTGAAAAATGACCCGAACAACACTCTAGTCCACATATTTGGCTCCGAACAACTCGAAGATGCAATCATTCCCCTCCGAACAACTCCTTCAACCCTGGAAAATGATCCGAACAACACTCTAGTCCACTCAGTTGGCTCCGAACAACTCTTTCAACCCTGAAAATGACCCGAACAACACTCTAGTCCACTCAATTGGCTCCGAACAACTCCTTCAACACTGAAAAATGACCCGAACAACACTCTAGTCCACTCAATTGGCTCCGAACAACTCGAAGATGCAATCACTCCCCTCCGAACAACTCCTTCAAAAAAACCCTGAAAAATTGGAAAAAGAGAAAAAAGAAAAAAAAAATAAAAGAAAAAAAAAACAATGGGAGAAAAATGAAAAGGAAAAAACAATGAGAGAAAATGAGAAAAATGAAAGAAAAAAAAAAAGAAGATGAGAAAAAAAAGGAAACAAATGAACAAAATGAGAGAAAATGAACAAATGATGAAGAAGAAAAAAAAAAAATGAAAATGGATGAAAAATGAAAAAGAAAAAGAAAAAAATGACTGAAAAAAAAAATAGAGAAAAAAAAGAAAAAGAGAAAAAGAAAAACAGAAAAAAGAAATGAGAAAAAAAAACAAAGAAAAAAAAAAAAAAAAAAATATCGAACGAAAAAAAAAAAAAAAAAATGAAAAAGTGAAAGAAGAAAATAAAAGAAAAAAAAAGAAAAAAGAGAAAAAGAAAAACATGAAAAACAAGAAATGAAAAAAAAAGAAGAAAAAAAAAAAATGAGGAGAATGAAATGAAAAAAAAAAAATGGACAGAAAAAGCGGAAAATGAGAAAAAAAATGAAGGAAAAAAAAAACAAAAAGAATGAGAGAGAGAAAGAAAAATGGAA
The DNA here is from genome assembly GCA_907163375.1 of Prostheceraeus crozeri. NCBI lineage: Eukaryota > Metazoa > Platyhelminthes > Polycladida > Euryleptidae > Prostheceraeus > Prostheceraeus crozeri. Next base: position 60,570 of record CAJQUW010001161.1, on the reverse strand, counting down.
GAAAGAGAAAATAAAAAAAAATGAAGAGAAAAAAGAGAAAAGAAGCAAAAAAATGAAAATGAGACAAAGGAAAAAGAAAAAAAATGAAGAGAAAAAATAAAAAATCGAGATGACAAAATTGAAAAAAATGAAAAAAAAAATGAAATTGAAAAGGAAAATGATCGAAATAACAGAAGAAAAATAAAACAAAAAAAGAAAAATGAAAAAAAAAGAAAAAAGAATTGAAGAAAAGAAAAAAGATAAAAATGAAGAAAAAAATGAAAAAAAAATGAAAAAATGACAGAAAAAATGATATGAAAAATCGAAAGAAGAACGGTACGAAAATGAAAAGAAAATGAAAAAAAGATGAGAAAAAAAGAAACCCGAACAACACTCTAGTCCATTCAATTGGCTCCGAACAACTCGAAGATGCAATCATTTTCCTCCGAACAACTCCTTGAACCCTGAAAAATGACCCGAACAACACTCCAGTCCACTCAATTGGCTCCGAACAACTCTTTCAACCCTGAAAATGACCCGAACAACACTCTAGTCCACTCAATTGGCTCCGAACAACTCCTTCAACCCTGAAAAATGACCCGAACAACACTCCAGTCTACTCAATTGGCTCCGAACAACTCCTTCAACACTGAAAAATGATCCGAACAAGACTCTAGTCCACTCAATTGCTCCGAACAACTCGAAGACACAATCATTCCCCTCCGAACAACTCGTTCAACACTTAAAAGTGACCCGAACAACACTCTAGTCCACATATTTGGCTCCGAACAACTCGAAGATGCAATCATTCCCCTCCGAACAACTCCTTCAACCCTGAAAAATGATCCGAACAACACTCTAGTCCACTCAATAGGCTCCGAACAACTCTTTCAACCCTGAAAAATGACCCGAACAACACTCCAGTTCACTCAATTTGCTCCGAACAACTCCTTCAACCCTGAAAAGTGACCCGAACAACACTCTAGTCCATTCAATTGGCTCCGAACAACTCGAAGATGCAATCATTTTCCTCCGAACAACTCCTTGAACCCTGAAAAATGACCCGAACAACACTCCAGTCCACTCAATTGGCTCCGAACAACTCTAGAAGTGTAGTGTATCAACGTATTTTAAGGAAGTAGGTATGTGGACTAATTGTCAGTGTATATTTCCATCGGGAGATCACTTCTCCTCTCCCAGTGCTTTGGGGAGACAGTATGGCACCACTGACAGTAAGTCAACACAACCAAGAAATGGTCACATCTGGTAAGGCGATGTGTTTTCATCGTTTTAGTGAATGACTATCATGAAAGCGAAAAACCTTCATCCTCGTAGCATGTGATGAAATTGAAATATTGAATACATGTATTCTTATGCAACACTCACGTAATCGCAAATAGCTATGCAACACGCTATCTGGCGAATAGGAATTTACTTCAGGTTCAACGCACGTCATCAAGTCGCCCACTGCTCCGCCTAAATCTGTGGCCCACAACTGTGACATTTGGGGGTCGTCTATTCCGTTACCGAAGTCTGAGTGAAACTCAAACCAGCAATTATTTAACAGAGTTCTACTATTTACACTTGAAAGTCGATCATGCCCTCAGATTTGGCACACAAGGTCTGTGCAATAGGTTAGAAAAGGCTCACAATTGCTTACACATCTTAGATTTTGACTATGACGTCATTCCTAATGTCATACTTTTCGTATAAAAGTTGTTTTTAAAGGCGCTGAAAACTGAAAACGATATGGTGATTTGTACCGTGTATTTTGATTTCCTTCACATCAGTGGAAACAATCCGGGACAACGAAAACTCTGCATATATTAACAGGACGTATGTAACAGTCAAAACATCAATTGTTTTCATGCTTGGATGCTAATCTCTATGCATAATAACAATCGTGAAAAAATTATTTGGCGTGAATTATAACAACATGAAATAACTATTTACAGATATGAAGTGGCTACATTCGGTGTCGAGATCAGTGTCAGTCAAAATATCTATAATCTTCATGCGGACTTAGTAAAGTCTGTGTCTAGCTACTATATACAGATATGTACAGCTGTTCTATTCGGCGTCGAGATCTGAAACAGTCAAAGCATGTGCACTTGTCATCTGTGAATGATAAAAAACAATCTAAGAAAGTGATCTGAGTACTATATACAGATGTGTAACAGTTCTATTCGGCGTGGAGATTTGTTGCAGTCAAGGCATCTGCAGTCATGCGTGCATAATGAAGTTTGAGTAATACGACAATCTAAAAAATCTGGCGTCGATATTAACAATCTGAAAAACACATATACAGAGATGAAGCAGTCTCATTCGGTGTCGAGATCTGAAACATTCAAAACGTCAGTGTTAGTGATGTCTGAAAATACTGATCCGGCTACTACATACAGATAAGAAGCTGCCCTATTCGTCGTTGAGATCTGAAGCAGTCAAAGCATATGTACTCGCTATGCGTAGCTGGTAGCAATTAAAAAACTGAGCTGATTACTAAAAAAAGTTATGTAGCGGCTCTATTCCGTGTCGAGATCGAGATCAACATCGTAAGATTTCCACGTGACTAGGCGTTGAAACTTCAGTCGCTTCCCTTGGTATTCGATGATATGCCTTTGCGTACGTCACCAATATCGAGTTGTACTGGAAAAGGTGTGCATAACATTTCATATTGGAAAACCCCATCACTGCCACTGATACTTACCCCTAGGTCATCGGACACCACACTGTCATTAATATCTACTGCGCCGATTCGGGTGTCATTCAGTCGGCACAACGCTTCTCCGCAGAAGACATATGTCAAATCTGAAAAGAATGTAGGAGTTAATTTTTAACGCAACGGAAAAGAAGGCTGATATAGATGAAAAATCCAACTCCATAAGTGTCTATTTTGTTTCATCAACCTTCAAAATAAATGGGATGACAATTTTCTATTATAGGAGGTACATCGGGCGAAACGCCATTTTTCCTTGTGACCGAGTTTGTTTTTTTAAATCTATCCCCACCCTCACAGTGTTAAGCAGGAATGAAGAATGTGTACGTTTTAATTGTCAGGTTTGATCCGATCAAGGTTTGAGCTGAGGTCTACCGTACGTAGAGCGAGCACACGTGTCCCATACACATGACGCTGCTTCGAACAAAGTCTTGAGTGAATACCCCAACGAAATTCACATGAACATTACTACTATTGAAATGAGTTAGGTAATAAGTGGGATCTCAGAAAGAAAGTAAACAGAATAAGAAAAAGGGAAAATTGGTTATCAAGGTAAAGAAAGACTCCCTACATCACCACATACTCCATTTTGACATAGGTTAGGCTACAATCGAAAAATGCAGACAGCCTACAGTGTGTGTAGTATGGAAGCACTCGTGTAAGAGAAATGATGTGTGCCTCGAAACACACACTTGGATTGCTGTATGACCTGGGTATCTGGTAGCTGCAACCAACCCACTACGTGTAGCTAATTATCCTACTCTCACTGATGTCACTGCACTTGCACGTAAATAACTCACAGTGGCCGTTGTTGTCAGAACCGCGCATAACCAAAGCTGCTTTGAGATCAAACGTCGTAGGATGAATGACGATTTGCCTGGAAATAACAAGTACATATTTTGTTTTTGACAAGTTTCTAAGTTCAAACTTAATTTCTCGACTTAGAAACTTGCGACGTTAGATGGAGAACCTTGACGTGCTGCTGAGGTATATCTCAACGTTAGACAGCCAAAGGAACCCGCACAATTGCGGAAACTAAGGGGTACCATCACCCATCGAAAAGTCACAACGTCAAACAAGATTCACTGCCTAAATACAAATGATGATCATTCAGAATCTATCACATACGTCGTTCTGAAACATATTTACATCGAAGCCGTAAGTCGATGTCATCATCTTTAAGAAATTTGGGTCTGTAACTATGTTGTTGTAAACAACACGGAGAACAAGTGTGGCCATGGAGAATTGATTGAGTTCATTTTTTAACTTTAGGTCCATCAAATGTTTCCAAATCGATAGTCAGATTAGTGTGATAGAAGCTAAGATCTGAAAAAGTTATTATACAAAGTAATTAAAACTCCCCTTTTCAGTTTCGGCCAATATAATCAAGTTAAAGTTAAAAGTGTGGCAACAGGCCTTCGGCGTCCAGCCGCCTTCAACGGTCGATGTTTGAATGGCACAGATGCAGCCTTTGTGAAGGTTTATATAAGAGTAAATGATATCAAGAACTGTGTTGCATGCATGATTGGCTGTTGAACTGTGAAGTTAGATTGTAAAAAGATAATTCATGTTTGCTATTGATTGCTGGCTTAAGTTGTGTGATTGCTGTGGCTTCTGTTATTGTTGTATCTCGTGTGTTGGTCAGTTTGCTAATTAGACCGACCTGAAAAGTCCCGATGTCGCCAGCGCCATTATGCTTTTCTATTAAATGTTGATAAAGGGCGCTCGATGTACTTTTTGTTTTTTATAGCACGCTTATGCTCTTGATGCATCGTCTTAAACATTCTCGCTGTTTTGCCGACGTAGAATACATTACACATTCTACAGGTGTACTTGTACACAATAAACTTTTTTCGGCAAATATTACTTTTACATTCAAGGCAAATCTCGCAATTACAATTTTGGTTATTACTTTTGTGCTTAAAAAATGCCGATTTCATACCGTATTCGCTTGTGACTTTAATGGGGAATTTGTATTTATCAATTAATTAATTTACTTTGCGATTGCATCTGTCGTTTACAAAAGGCAATTTGAAATTAACTATCTTATGTGGTTTTGGTTTTCGTTGCTTTTTCTTAGGTTTTGCCTCTCGGCAGTCATTTTTAAAGGAGAATTCGTCATATGGTATTGGCCCTATTATGATGTCATCAATATACCGTTTGTATATTTCGGGTTGAATATTCAATTTAGCTAGAGCTTCCGTTTCAATGCTATGCATGAAAGGCTGCTTCACAAAGGCTGCATCTGTATCTGTATCATCCAAACATCGACCGTTGAAGGCGCTGGACGCCGAAGGCCTGTCTGCCATACTTTTAATTTTAATTTGATTATATTGGCCTAAACTGAAAAGGGGAGTTTTAATTACTTTGTATAACTTTCTCAGAAAGATGATCTCCCGTCACCTGGTCAACTACAAAGCTAACATCCATTAATCCTAGCGTAACATAGGAAAAAATGAATACTAGGAAACACATTAAATAAACAAATAACATCTTCATCATTTTAGTAATGAATATTCTGTACATGCTTTTTTAGACATACTTTCTAGACCGTAATTTTTTGCGATCCTGGGATCAGCAAGCTTGGTGCATTTACTGATAGCATGCTTAGGCTACCGTAGGCTGAACAATGGTATGCGTTGTTTGTATTCTTAAACAAGTATCTTGAGCGATGCACTGTACAATACAACTTATGAAATCAAACAGACATGTGCCTAAATGTCCATGACTTAATAATAGGTTTTCTTTTCACATGCAGACATAAATTATAACGATAAGTAGATCTCGTTGTCGTACACACAAAATACGTTGTCGCTACCTGGTATGTGATTTTCAAATAGAAATGCAAGTCCTGCAACTTTTGTGACGTCTGGTAAAAGCCTGATATTGCATAATAATCGCTTCAAAAATGCATTGAATATCAGTACCTACGGTTGCATGCATAACACACTCTCTTTCTCTCAACTGTCTGAACATAGTTTAGTTTTTCGATATCAATGAAAGTAGATAGTTTATGGCATACTGCACAAAGATACTCTAAAGCTAATTCCAGTATGTGATAAAAATGCATGAAAAAGTTATACACACCTGCATGTAATTACAAGACTATCGTGTCTGATGTATTCTTGATAGTTTAGGTATAATATTGATAACGAAAAATAGTTTCAAAAATAACACTATATTGCAATTTGCAACAATCAATTACATAATCTTCATTGTTACTTCCCTGCTACTCCACCTTCATACATCCTAACTGCCCAAAAACAGATGTTAACGAATCCGGGATTCTGAATCCCGTACAAATGCTATAATTCCGGGATCTCGGAATTGAAAACCTTAATCACTGATTTCATGTTCTCATGTACAGAAAAAAATTGCAACAAGAGCATAGCTAAAAATTCATGTTGAAACTCATTCAGATCCTGTGCAATGCAGCGCCTGTTTTCATTTTTAAATGAGTATAGGAGCATCAACTGATTCAACTCATTTATCCAGATTGACGAATTTCCTTTCATCATCAAAGTCGTCCCTTTGAATCCGAATGGTGAGTATCTCTGGGAGAGGTGGTAAAATTGAAATTTGATGTGTAATCGCATTTCTCGTATTTCTGACCTTTCGGGTTTTACAAATGCAGCAGGTGAAATCGCTGGAAGGGTATTCATCAGAATGCACATCCGTTAACTGATACAACCTGGTGAACTGGTGAATTGAGTGGACTAGAGTGTTGTTCGGGTCATTTTTCAGGGCTGAAGGAGTTGTTCGGAGCAGTAAGATTGCTTCTTCGAGTTGTTCGGAGTCAGTTAAGTGGACTAGAGTGTTGTTCGGGTCATTTTTCAGGGTTGAAGGAGTTGTTTGGAGCAGTAAGATTGCTTCTTCGAGTTGTTCGGAGTCAATTGAGTGGACTGGAGTGTTGTTCGGGTCATTTTTCAGTGATGAAGGAGTTGTTCGGAGAAGTAAGATTGCTTCTTCGAGTTGTTCGGAGGCAATTGAGTGGACTAGAGTGTTGTTCGGATCATTTTTCAGGGTTGAAGGAGTTGTTTGGAGCAGTAAGATTGCATCTTCGAGTTGTTCGGAGGCAATTGAGTGGACTAGAGTGTTGTTCGGATCATTTTTCAGTGTTGAAGGAGTTGTTCGGAGGGGAATGATTGCTTCTTCGAGTTGTTCGGAGGCAATTGAGTGGACTGGAGTGTTGTTCGGATCATTTTTCAGGGTTGAAGGAGTTGTTCGGAGCAGTAAGATTGCTTCTTCGAGTTGTTCGGAGTCAATTGAGTGGACTAGAGTGTTGTTCGGGTCATTTTTCAGTGTTGAAGGAGTTGTTCGGAGGGGAATGATTGCTTCTTCGAGTTGTTTGGAGGCAATTGAGTGGACTAGAGTGTTGTTCGGATCATTTTTCAGGGTTGAAGGAGTTGTTTGGAGCAGTAAGATTGCTTCTTCGAGTTGTTCGGAGGCAATTGAGTGGACTAGAGTGTTGTTCCGGTCATTTTTCAGGGTTGAAGGAGTTGTTCGGAGCAGTAAGATTGCTTCTTCGAGTTGTTCGGAGTCAATTGAGTGGACTAGAGTGTTGTTCGGGTCATTTTTCAGTGTTGAAGGAGTTGTTCGGAGCAGTAAGATTGCTTCTTCGAGTTGTTCGGAGGCAATTGAGTGGACTATAGTGTTGTTCGGGTCATTTTTCAGGGTTGAAGGAGTTGTTCTGAGGTGAATGATTGCATCTTCGAGTTGTTCGGAGTCAATTGAGTGGACTAGAGTGTTGTTCGGATCATTTTTCAGGGTTGAAGGAGTTGTTCGGAGGTTAGTGATTGCATCTTCGAGTTGTTCGGAGTCAATTGAGTGGACTAGAGTGTTGTTCGGATCATTTTTCAGGGTTGAAGGAGTTGTTTGGAGCAGTAAGATTGCTTCTTCGAGTTGTTCGGAGTCAATTGAGTGGACTGGAGTGTTGTTCGGGTCATTTTTCAGTGTTGAAGGAGTTGTTCGGAGCAGTAAGATTGCTTCTTCGAGTTGTTCGGAGTCAATTGAGTGGACTAGAGTGTTGTTCGGGTCATTTTTCAGTGTTGAAGGAGTTGTTTGGAGCAGTAAGATTGCTTCTTCGAGTTGTTCGGAGTCAATTGAGTGGACTGGAGTGTTGTTCGGGTCATTTTTCAGGGTTGATGAGTTGTTCGGAGCAGTAAGATTGCTTCTTCGAGTTGTTCGGAGTCAATTGAGTGGACTAGAGTGTTGTTCGGATCATTTTTCAGGGTTGAAGGAGTTGTTCGGAGCAGTAAGATTGCTTCTTCGAGTTGTTCGGAGTCAATTGAGTGGACTAGAGTGTTGTTCGGATCATTTTTCAGGGTTGAAGGAGTTGTTCGGAGCAGTAAGATTGCTTCTTCGAGTTGTTCGGAGGCAATTGAGTGGACTAGAGTGTTGTTCGGGTCATTTTTCAGTGTTGAAGGAGTTGTTCGGAGCAGTAAGATTGCATCTTCGAGTTGTTCGGAGTCAATTGAGTGGACTAGAGTGTTGTTCGGATCATTTTTCAGTGTTGAAGGAGTTGTTCGGAGCAGTAAGATTGCTTCTTCGAGTTGTTCGGAGTCAATTGAGTGGACTAGAGTGTTGTTCGGGTCATTTTTCAGGGTTGAAGGAGTTGTTCGGAGCAGTAAGATTGCTTCTTCGAGTTGTTCGGAGGCAATTGAGTGGACTGGAGTGTTGTTCGGGTCATTTTTCAGTGTTGAAGGAGTTGTTCGGAGCAGTAAGATTGCTTCTTCGAGTTGTTCGGAGGCAATTGAGTGGACTAGAGTGTTGTTCGGGTCATTTTTCAGTGTTGAAGGAGTTGTTCGGAGCAGTAAGATTGCTTCTTCGAGTTGTTCGGAGTCAATTGAGTGGACTAGAGTGTTGTTCGGATTATTTTTCAGGGTTGAAGGAGTTGTTCGGAGCAGTAAGATTGCTTCTTCGAGTTGTTCGGAGTCAATTGAGTGGACTAGAGTGTTGTTCGGATCATTTTTAGGTGTTGAAGGAGTTATTCGGAGCCAATTGAGTGGACTAGAGTGTTGTTCGGGTCACTTTTCAGTGTTGAACGAGTTGTTCGGAGCAGTAAGATTGCTTCTTCGAGTTGTTCGGAGCGAATTGAGTAGACTAGAGTGTTGTTCGGATCATTTTTCAGGGTTGAAGGAGTTGTTCGGAGAGTGGAGAGTGTTGTTCGATCATTTTTCGAGTTGTTCGGAGCAGTAAATTGAGTGGACTAGTTGTTCGGATCATTTTTCCGTGTTGAAGGAGTTGTTCGGAGCAGTAAGATTGCTTCTTCGAGTTGTTCGGAGGCAATTGAGTGGACTGGAGTGTTGTTCGGGTCATTTTTCAGGGTTGAAGGAGTTGTTCGGAGCAGTAAGATTGCTTCTTCGAGTTGTTCGGAGTCAATTGAGTGGACTAGAGTGTTGTTCGGATCATTTTTCAGGGTTGAAGGAGTTGTTCGGAGCAGTAAGATTGCTTCTTCGAGTTGTTCGGAGTCAATTGAGTGGACTAGAGTGTTGTTCGGGTCATTTTTCAGGGTTGAAGGAGTTGTTCGGAGCAGTAAGATTGCTTCTTCGAGTTGTTCGGAGTCAATTGAGTGGACTAGAGTGTTGTTCGGGTCATTTTTCAGGGTTGAAGGAGTTGTTCGGAGCAGTAAGATTGCTTCTTCGAGTTGTTCGGAGTCAATTGAGTGGACTAGAGTGTTGTTCGGATCATTTTTTAGTGTTGAAGGAGTTGTTCGGAGCAGTAAGATTGCTTCTTCGAGTTGTTCGGAGTCAATTGAGTGGACTAGAGTGTTGTTCGGATTATTTTTCAGGGTTGAAGGAGTTGTTCGGAGCAGTAAGATTGCTTCTTCGAGTTGTTCGGAGTCAATTGAGTGGACTAGAGTGTTGTTCGGGTCATTTTTCAGTGTTGAAGGAGTTGTTCGGAGCAGTAAGATTGCTTCTTCGAGTTGTTCGGAGTCAATTGAGTGGACTGGAGTGTTGTTCGGGTCATTTTTCAGGGTTGAAGGAGTTTTCGGAGGTGAGTGATTGCATCTTCGAGTTGTTCGGAGGCAATTGAGTGGACTAGAGTGTTGTTCGGATCACTTTTCAGTGTTGAAGAAGTTTTCGGAGGTTAAGGATTGCATCTTCGAGTTGTTCGGAGGCAATTGAGTGGACTGGAGTGTTGTTCGGGTCACTTTTCAGTGTTGAAGGAGTTGTTCGGAGCAGTAAGATTGCTTCTTCGAGTTGTTCGGAGTCAATTGAGTGGACTAGAGTGTTGTTCGGGTCACTTTTCAGTGTTGAAGGAGTTGTTCGGAGCAGTAAGATTGCTTCTTCGAGTTGTTCGGAGGCAATTGAGTGGACTAGAGTGTTGTTCGGGTCATTTTTCAGTGTTGAAGGAGTTGTTCGGAGCAGTAAGATTGCTTCTTCGAGTTGTTCGGAGTCAATTGAGTGGACTAGAGTGTTGTTCGGGTCATTTTTCAGGGTTGAAGGAGTTGTTCGGAGCAGTAAGATTGCTTCTTCGAGTTGTTCGGAGCCAATTGAGTGGACTAGAGTGTTGTTCGGGTCACTTTTCAGTGTTGAAGAAGTTGTTCGGAGGGAAATGATTGTGTCTTCGAGTTGTTCGGTGGCAATTGAGTGGACTGGAGTGTTGTTCGGGTCATTTTTCAGGGTTGAAGGAGTTGTTCGGAGCAGTAAGATTGCTTCTTCGAGTTGTTCGGAGTCAATTGAGTAGTCTAGAGTGTTGTTCGGGTCATTTTTCAGTGTTGAAGGAGTTGTTCGGAGGTTAAGGATTGCATCTTCGAGTTGTTCGGAGGCAATTGAGTGGACTGGAGTGTTGTTCGGGTCACTTTTCAGTGTTGAAGGAGTTGTTCGGAGCAGTAAGATTGCTTCTTCGAGTTGTTCGGAGTCAATTGAGTGGACTAGAGTGTTGTTCGGGTCATTTTTCAGTGTTGAAGGAGTTGTTCGGAGCAGTAAGATTGCTTCTTCGAGTTGTTCGGAGTCAATTGAGTGGACTAGAGTGTTGTTCGGATCATTTTTCAGGGTTGATGAGTTGTTCGGAGCAGTAAGATTGCTTCTTCGAGTTGTTCGGAGTCAATTGAGTGGACTAGAGTGTTGTTCGGGTCATTTTTCAGGGTTGAAGGAGTTGTTCGGAGCAGTAAGATTGCTTCTTCGAGTTGTTCGGAGGCAATTGAGTGGACTAGAGTGTTGTTCGGGTCATTTTTCAGTGTTGAAGGAGTTGTTCGGAGCAGTAAGATTGCTTCTTCGAGTTGTTCGGAGTCAATTGAGTGGACTAGAGTGTTGTTCGGGTCATTTTTCAGTGTTGAAGGAGTTGTTCGGAGCAGTAAGATTGCTTCTTCGAGTTGTTCGGAGTCAATTGAGTGGACTAGAGTGTTGTTCGGGTCATTTTTCAGTGTTGAAGGAGTTGTTCGGAGCAGTAAGATTGCTTCTTCGAGTTGTTCGGAGGCAATTGAGTGGACTAGAGTGTTGTTCGGGTCATTTTTCAGGGTTGAAGGAGTTGTTCGGAGCAGTAAGATTGCTTCTTCGAGTTGTTCGGAGTCAATTGAGTGGACTAGAGTGTTGTTCGGGTCATTTTTCAGTGTTGAAGGAGTTGTTCGGAGCAGTAAGATTGCTTCTTCGAGTTGTTCGGAGGCAATTGAGTGGACTAGAGTGTTGTTCGGATCATTTTTCAGGGTTGAAGGAGTTGTTCGGAGCAGTAAGATTGCTTCTTCGAGTTGTTCGGAGTCAATTGAGTGGACTAGAGTGTTGTTCGGATCATTTTTCAGGGTTGAAGGAGTTGTTCGGAGGTTAGTGATTGCATCTTCGAGTTGTTCGGAGGCAATTGAGTGGACTAGAGTGTTGTTCGGATCATTTTTCAGTGTTGAAGGAGTTGTTCGGAGCAGTAAGATTGCTTCTTCGAGTTGTTCGGAGTCAATTGAGTTGACTAGAGTGTTGTTCGGGTCATTTTTCAGTGTTGAAGGAGTTGTACGCAGGAGAATGATTGCTTCTTCGAGTTGTTTGGAGGCAATTGAGTGGACTAGAGTGTTGTTCGGATCATTTTTCAGGGTTGAAGGAGTTGTTTGGAGCAGTAAGATTGCTTCTTCGAGTTGTTCGGAGGCAATTGAGTGGACTAGAGTGTTGTTCGGGTCATTTTTCAGTGTTGAAGGAGTTGTTCGGAGCAGTAAGATTGCTTCTTCGAGTTGTTCGGAGGCAATTGAGTGGACTAGAGTGTTGTTCGGGTCATTTTTCAGTGTTGAAGGAGTTGTTCGGAGCAGTAAGATTGCTTCTTCGAGTTGTTCGGAGGCAATTGAGTGGACTAGAGTGTTGTTCGGGTCATTTTTCAGGGTTGAAGGAGTTGTTCGGAGCAGTAAGATTGCTTCTTCGAGTTGTTCGGAGTCAATTGAGTGGACTAGAGTGTTGTTCGGGTCATTTTTCAGTGTTGAAGGAGTTGTTCGGAGCAGTAAGATTGCTTCTTCGAGTTGTTCGGAGGCAATTGAGTGGACTAGAGTGTTGTTCGGGTCATTTTTCAGTGTTGAAGGAGTTGTTCGGAGGGGAATGATTGCTTCTTCGAGTTGTTCGGAGGCAATTGAGTGGACTAGAGTGTTGTTCGGATCATTTTTCAGGGTTGAAGGAGTTGTTCGGAGCAGTAAGATTGCTTCTTCGAGTTGTTCGGAGTCAATTGAGTGGACTAGAGTGTTGTTCGGATCATTTTTCAGTGTTGAAGGAGTTGTTCGGAGCAGTAAGATTGCTTCTTCGAGTTGTTCGGAGTCAATTGAGTGGACTGGAGTGTTGTTCGGGTCATTTTTCAGTGTTGAAGGAGTTGTTCGGAGCAGTAAGATTGCTTCTTCGAGTTGTTCGGAGTCAATTGAGTGGACTAGAGTGTTGTTCGGATCATTTTTCAGGGTTGAAGGAGTTGTTCGGAGCAGTAAGATTGCTTCTTCGAGTTGTTCGGAGTCAATTGAGTGGACTAGAGTGTTGTTCGGGTCATTTTTCAGTGTTGAAGGAGTTGTTCGGAGCAGTAAGATTGCTTCTTCGAGTTGTTCGGAGTCAATTGAGTGGACTAGAGTGTTGTTCGGGTCATTTTTCAGGGTTGAAGGAGTTGTTCGGAGCAGTAAGATTGCTTCTTCGAGTTGTTCGGAGGCAATTGAGTGGACTAGAGTGTTGTTCGGGTCATTTTTCAGGGTTGAAGGAGTTGTTCGGAGCAGTAAGATTGCTTCTTCGAGTTGTTCGGAGGCAATTGAGTGGACTGGAGTGTTGTTCGGGTCATTTTTCAGGGTTGAAGGAGTTGTTCGGAGGTTAGTGATTGCATCTTCGAGTTGTTCGGAGGCAATTGAGTGGACTAGAGTGTTGTTCGGATCATTTTTCAGTGTTGAAGGAGTTGTTCGGAGCAGTAAGATTGCTTCTTCGAGTTGTTCGGAGGCAATTGAGTGGACTAGAGTGTTGTTCGGATCATTTTTCAGTGTTGAAGGAGTTGTTCGGAGGGGAATGATTGCTTCTTCGAGTTGTTCGGAGGCAATTGAGTGGACTAGAGTGTTGTTCGGGTCATTTTTCAGTGTTGAAGGAGTTGTTCGGAGCAGTAAGATTGCTTCTTCGAGTTGTTCGGAGGCAATTGAGTGGACTAGAGTGTTGTTCGGATCATTTTTCAGGGTTGAAGGAGTTGTTCGGAGCAGTAAGATTGCTTCTTCGAGTTGTTCGGAGGCAATTGAGTGGACTAGAGTGTTGTTCGGGTCATTTTTCAGTGTTGAAGGAGTTGTTCGGAGCAGTAAGATTGCTTCTTCGAGTTGTTCGGAGTCAATTGAGTGGACTAGAGTGTTGTTCGGGTCATTTTTCAGGGTTGAAGGAGTTGTTCGGAGCAGTAAGATTGCTTCTTCGAGTTGTTCGGAGTCAATTGAGTGGACTAGAGTGTTGTTCGGGTCATTTTTCAGGGTTGAAGGAGTTGTTCGGAGCAGTAAGATTGCTTCTTCGAGTTGTTCGGAGGCAATTGAGTGGACTAGAGTGTTGTTCGGATTATTTTTCAGGGTTGATGAGTTGTTCGGAGCAGTAAGATTGCTTCTTCGAGTAGTTCGGAGGCAGTTAAGTGGACTGGAGTGTTGTTCGGATCATTTTTCAGGGTTGAAGGAGTTGTTCGGAGGTGAATGATTCCATCTTCGAGTTGTTCGGAGGCAATTGAGTGGACTAGAGTGTTGTTCGGGTCATTTTTCAGTGTTGAAGGAGTTGTTCGGAGCAGTAAGATTGCTTCTTCGAGTTGTTCGGAGTCAATTGAGTGGACTAGAGTGTTGTTCGGATCATTTTTCAGGGTTGAAGGAGTTGTTTGGAGCAGTAAGATTGCTTCTTCGAGTTGTTCGGAGTCAATTGAGTGGACTGGAGTGTTGTTCGGGTCATTTTTCAGTGTTGAAGGAGTTGTTCGGAGCAGTAAGATTGCTTCTTCGAGTTGTTCGGAGGCAATTGAGTGGACTGGAGTGTTGTTCGGGTCATTTTTCAGTGTTGAAGGAGTTGTTCGGAGCAGTAAGATTGCTTCTTCGAGTTGTTCGGAGTCAATTGAGTGGACTAGAGTGTTGTTCGGGTCATTTTTCAGGGTTGAAGGAGTTGTTCGGAGCAGTAAGATTGCTTCTTCGAGTTGTTCGGAGTCAATTGAGTGGACTAGAGTGTTGTTCGGGTCATTTTTCAGTGTTGAAGGAGTTGTTCGGAGCAGTAAGATTGCTTCTTCGAGTTGTTCGGAGGCAATTGAGTGGACTAGAGTGTTGTTCGGATCATTTTTCAGGGTTGAAGGAGTTGTTCGGAGCAGTAAGATTGCTTCTTCGAGTTGTTCGGAGTCAATTGAGTGGACTAGAGTGTTGTTCGGGTCATTTTTCAGTGTTGAAGGAGTTGTTCGGAGCAGTAAGATTGCTTCTTCGAGTTGTTCGGAGCCAATTGAGTGGACTAGAGTGTTGTTCGGATCATTTTTCAGGGTTGAAGGAGTTGTTCGGAGCAGTAAGATTGCTTCTTCGAGTTGTTCGGAGGCAATTGAGTGGACTAGAGTGTTGTTCGGATCATTTTTCAGTGTTGAAGGAGTTGTTCGGAGCAGTAAGATTGCTTCTTCGAGTTGTTCGGAGGCAATTGAGTGGACTAGAGTGTTGTTCGGATCATTTTTCAGGGTTGAAGGAGTTGTTCGGAGCAGTAAGATTGCTTCTTCGAGTTGTTCGGAGGCAATTGAGTGGACTAGTGTTGTTCGGGTCATTTTTCAGTGTTGAAGGAGTTGTTCGGAGCAGTAAGATTGCTTCTTCGAGTTGTTCGGAGGCAATTGAGTGGACTAGAGTGTTGTTCGGGTCATTTTTCAGTGTTGAAGGAGTTGTTCGGAGCAGTAAGATTGCTTCTTCGAGTTGTTCGGAGGCAATTGAGTGGACTAGAGTGTTGTTCGGGTCATTTTTCAGTGTTGAAGGAGTTGTTCGGAGCAGTAAGATTGCTTCTTCGAGTTGTTCGGAGTCAATTGAGTGGACTAGAGTGTTGTTCGGGTCATTTTTCAGTGTTGAAGGAGTTGTTCGGAGCAGTAAGATTGCTTCTTCGAGTTGTTCGGAGGCAATTGAGTGGACTGGAGTGTTGTTCGGGTCATTTTTCAGGGTTGAAGGAGTTGTTCGGAGCAGTAAGATTGCTTCTTCGAGTTGTTCGGAGTCAATTGAGTGGACTAGAGTGTTGTTCGGGTCATTTTTCAGTGTTGAAGGAGTTGTTCGGAGCAGTAAGATTGCTTCTTCGAGTTGTTCGGAGGCAATTGAGTGGACTAGAGTGTTGTTCGGATCATTTTTCAGGGTTGAAGGAGTTGTTCGGAGCAGTAAGATTGCTTCTTCGAGTTGTTCGGAGGCAATTGAGTGGACTAGAGTGTTGTTCGGGTCATTTTTCAGTGTTGAAGGAGTTGTTCGGAGGAAAATGATTGCTTCTTCGAGTTGTTCGGAGGCAATTGAGTGGACTAGAGTGTTGTTCGGATCATTTTTCAGTGTTGAAGGAGTTGTTCGGAGCAGTAAGATTGCTTCTTCGAGTTGTTCGGAGTCAATTGAGTGGACTAGAGTGTTGTTCGGGTCATTTTTCAGGGTTGAAGGAGTTGTTCGGAGCAGTAAGATTGCATCTTCGAGTTGTTCGGAGGCAATTGAGTGGACTAGAGTGTTGTTCGGGTCATTTTTCAGTGTTGAAGGAGTTGTTCGGAGCAGTAAGATTGCTTCTTCGAGTTGTTCGGAGGCAATTGAGTGGACTAGAGTGTTGTTCGGGTCATTTTTCAGTGTTGAAGGAGTTGTTCGGAGCAGTAAGATTGCTTCTTCGAGTTGTTCGGAGTCAATTGAGTGGACTAGAGTGTTGTTCGGGTCATTTTTCAGGGTTGAAGGAGTTGTTCGGAGGTTAGTGATTGCTTCTTCGAGTTGTTCGGAGGCAATTGAGTGGACTAGAGTGTTGTTCGGGTCATTTTTCAGGGTTGATGAGTTGTTCGGAGCAGTAAGATTGCTTCTTCGAGTTGTTCGGAGTCAATTGAGTGGACTGGAGTGTTGTTCGGGTCATTTTTCAGGGTTGAAGGAGTTGTTCGGAGGTTAGTGATTGCATCTTCGAGTTGTTCGGAGGCAATTGAGTGGACTGGAGTGTTGTTCGGGTCATTTTTCAGTGTTGAAGGAGTTGTTCGGAGCAGTAAGATTGCTTCTTCAAGTTGTTCGGAGTCAATTGAGTGGACTAGAGTGTTGTTCGGGTCATTTTTCAGGGTTGAAGGAGTTGTTCGGAGGGGAATGATTGCTTCTTCGAGTTGTTCGGAGGCAATTGAGTGGACTAGAGTGTTGTTCGGATCATTTTTCAGTGTTGAAGGAGTTGTTCGGAGCAGTAAGATTGCTTCTTCGAGTTGTTCGGAGGCAATTGAGTGGACTAGAGTGTTGTTCGGGTCATTTTTCAGTGTTGAAGGAGTTGTTCGGAGCAGTAAGATTGCTTCTTCGAGTTGTTCGGAGGCAATTGAGTGGACTAGAGTGTTGTTCGGGTCATTTTTCAGTGTTGAAGGAGTTGTTCGGAGCAGTAAGATTGCTTCTTCGAGTTGTTCGGAGGCAATTGAGTGGACTAGAGTGTTGTTCGGGTCATTTTTCAGTGTTGAAGGAGTTGTTCGGAGCAGTAAGATTGCTTCTTCGAGTTGTTCGGAGGCAATTGAGTGGACTAGAGTGTTGTTCGGGTCATTTTTCAGTGTTGAAGGAGTTGTTCGGAGCAGTAAGATTGCTTCTTCGAGTTGTTCGGAGGCAATTGAGTGGACTAGAGTGTTGTTCGGGTCATTTTTCAGGGTTGAAGGAGTTGTTCGGAGCAGTAAGATTGCTTCTTCGAGTTGTTCGGAGTCAATTGAGTGGACTAGAGTGTTGTTCGGATCATTTTTCAGGGTTGAAGGAGTTGTTCGGAGCAGTAAGATTGCTTCTTCGAGTTGTTCGGAGGCAATTGAGTGGACTAGAGTGTTGTTCGGGTCAT
The DNA here is from genome assembly GCA_907163375.1 of Prostheceraeus crozeri. Lineage (NCBI taxonomy): Eukaryota > Metazoa > Platyhelminthes > Polycladida > Euryleptidae > Prostheceraeus > Prostheceraeus crozeri. Next base: position 43,473 of record CAJQUW010001161.1, on the reverse strand, counting down.
TTTTCAGTGTTGAAGGAGTTGTTCGGAGCAGTAAGATTGCTTCTTCGAGTTGTTCGGAGGCAATTGAGTGGACTAGAGTGTTGTTCGGATCATTTTTCAGGGTTGAAGGAGTTGTTTGGAGCAGTAAGATTGCTTCTTCGAGTTGTTCGGAGTCAATTGAGTGGACTGGAGTGTTGTTCGGGTCATTTTTCAGTGTTGAAGGAGTTGTTCGGAGCAGTAAGATTGCTTCTTCGAGTTGTTCGGAGTCAATTGAGTGGACTAGAGTGTTGTTCGGATCATTTTTCAGGGTTGAAGGAGTTGTTCGGAGCAGTAAGATTGCTTCTTCGAGTTGTTCGGAGGCAATTGAGTGGACTGGAGTGTTGTTCGGGTCATTTTTCAGTGTTGAAGGAGTTGTTCGGAGCAGTAAGATTGCTTCTTCGAGTTGTTCGGAGTCAATTGAGTGGACTAGAGTGTTGTTCGGGTCATTTTTCAGGGTTGAAGGAGTTGTTCGGAGCAGTAAGATTGCTTCTTCGAGTTGTTCGGAGTCAATTGAGTGGACTAGAGTGTTGTTCGGGTCATTTTTCAGGGTTGAAGGAGTTGTTCGGAGGTGAATGATTGCATCTTCGAGTTGTTCGGAGTCAATTGAGTGGACTAGAGTGTTGTTCGGGTCATTTTTCAGTGTTGAAGGAGTTGTTCGGAGCAGTAAGATTGCTTCTTCGAGTTGTTCGGAGTCAATTGAGTGGACTGGAGTGTTGTTCGGATCATTTTTCAGGGTTGAAGGAGTTGTTCGGAGAAGTAAGATTGCTTCTTCGAGTTGTTCGGAGGCAATTGAGTGGACTAGAGTGTTGTTCGGGTCATTTTTCAGGGTTGAAGGAGTTGTTCGGAGGTTACTGATTGCATCTTCGAGTTGTTCGGAGGCAATTGAGTGGACTAGAGTGTTGTTCGGATCATTTTTCAGGGTTGAAGGAGTTGTTCGGAGCAGTAAGATTGCTTCTTCGAGTTGTTCGGAGTCAATTGAGTGGACTAGAGTGTTGTTCGGGTCATTTTTCAGTGTTGAAGGAGTTGTTCGGAGCAGTAAGATTGCTTCTTCGAGTTGTTCGGAGGCAATTGAGTGGACTAGAGTGTTGTTCGGATCATTTTTCAGGGTTGAAGGAGTTGTTTGGAGCAGTAAGATTGCTTCTTCGAGTTGTTCGGAGGCAATTGAGTGGACTAGAGTGTTGTTCGGATCATTTTTCAGGGTTGAAGGAGTTGTTCGGAGCAGTAAGATTGCTTCTTCGAGTTGTTCGGAGGCAATTGAGTGGACTGGAGTGTTGTTCGGGTCATTTTTCAGTGTTGAAGGAGTTGTTCGGAGCAGTAAGATTGCTTCTTCGAGTTGTTCGGAGGCAATTGAGTGGACTAGAGTGTTGTTCGGATCATTTTTCAGGGTTGAAGGAGTTGTTCTGAGGTGAATGATTGCATCTTCGAGTTGTTCGGAGTCAATTGAGTGGACTGGAGTGTTGTTCGGGTCATTTTTCAGTGTTGAAGGAGTTGTTCGGAGCAGTAAGATTGCTTCTTCGAGTTGTTCGGAGGCAATTGAGTGGACTAGAGTGTTGTTCGGATCATTTTTCAGGGTTGAAGGAGTTGTTCGGAGCAGTAAGATTGCTTCTTCGAGTTGTTCGGAGGCAATTGAGTGGACTGGAGTGTTGTTCGGGTCATTTTTCAGTGTTGAAGGAGTTGTTCGGAGCAGTAAGATTGCTTCTTCGAGTTGTTCGGAGGCAATTGAGTGGACTAGAGTGTTGTTCGGGTCATTTTTCAGTGTTGAAGGAGTTGTTCGGAGCAGTAAGATTGCTTCTTCGAGTTGTTCGGAGGCAATTGAGTGGACTAGAGTGTTGTTCGGGTCATTTTTCAGGGTTGAAGGAGTTGTTCGGAGCAGTAAGATTGCTTCTTCGAGTTGTTCGGAGGCAATTGAGTGGACTGGAGTGTTGTTCGGGTCATTTTTCAGGGTTGAAGGAGTTGTTCGGAGCAGTAAGATTGCTTCTTCGAGTTGTTCGGAGGCAATTGAGTGGACTGGAGTGTTGTTCGGGTCATTTTTCAGTGTTGAAGGAGTTGTTCGGAGCAGTAAGATTGCTTCTTCGAGTTGTTCGGAGGCAATTGAGTGGACTAGAGTGTTGTTCGGATCATTTTTCAGTGTTGAAGGAGTTGTTCGGAGGTGAATGATTGCTTCTTCGAGTTGTTCGGAGGCAATTGAGTGGACTAGAGTGTTGTTCGGGTCATTTTTCAGTGTTGAAGGAGTTGTTCGGAGCAGTAAGATTGCTTCTTCGAGTTGTTCGGAGTCAATTGAGTGGACTAGAGTGTTGTTCGGGTCATTTTTCAGGGTTGAAGGAGTTGTTCGGAGCAGTAAGATTGCATCTTCGAGTTGTTCGGAGGCAATTGAGTGGACTAGAGTGTTGTTCGGGTCATTTTTCAGTGTTGAAGGAGTTGTTCGGAGCAGTAAGATTGCTTCTTCGAGTTGTTCGGAGGCAATTGAGTGGACTAGAGTGTTGTTCGGGTCATTTTTCAGTGTTGAAGGAGTTGTTCGGAGCAGTAAGATTGCTTCTTCGAGTTGTTCGGAGTCAATTGAGTGGACTAGAGTGTTGTTCGGGTCATTTTTCAGGGTTGAAGGAGTTGTTCGGAGCAGTAAGATTGCTTCTTCGAGTTGTTCGGAGGCAATTGAGTGGACTAGAGTGTTGTTCGGGTCATTTTTCAGTGTTGAAGGAGTTGTTCGGAGCAGTAAGATTGCTTCTTCGAGTTGTTCGGAGGCAATTGAGTGGACTATAGTGTTGTTCGGATCATTTTTCAGGGTTGAAGGAGTTGTTCTGAGGTGAATGATTGCATCTTCGAGTTGTTCGGAGTCAATTGAGTGGACTGGAGTGTTGTTCGGGTCATTTTTCAGTGTTGAAGGAGTTGTTCGGAGCAGTAAGATTGCTTCTTCGAGTTGTTCGGAGGCAATTGAGTGGACTAGAGTGTTGTTCGGATCATTTTTCAGGGTTGAAGGAGTTGTTCGGAGCAGTAAGATTGCTTCTTCGAGTTGTTCGGAGTCAATTGAGTGGACTGGAGTGTTGTTCGGGTCATTTTTCAGGGTTGAAGGAGTTGTTCGGAGCAGTAAGATTGCTTCTTCGAGTTGTTCGGAGGCAATTGAGTGGACTAGAGTGTTGTTCGGATCATTTTTCAGGGTTGAAGGAGTTGTTCGGAGCAGTAAGATTGCTTCTTCGAGTTGTTCGGAGGCAATTGAGTGGACTAGAGTGTTGTTCGGATCATTTTTCAGGGTTGAAGGAGTTGTTCGGAGCAGTAAGATTGCTTCTTCGAGTTGTTCGGAGTCAATTGAGTGGACTGGAGTGTTGTTCGGGTCATTTTTCAGTGTTGAAGGAGTTGTTCGGAGCAGTAAGATTGCTTCTTCGAGTTGTTCGGAGGCAATTGAGTGGACTAGAGTGTTGTTCGGGTCATTTTTCAGTGTTGAAGGAGTTGTTCGGAGCAGTAAGATTGCTTCTTCGAGTTGTTCGGAGGCAATTGAGTGGACTAGAGTGTTGTTCGGGTCATTTTTCAGTGTTGAAGGAGTTGTTCGGAGCAGTAAGATTGCTTCTTCGAGTTGTTCGGAGGCAATTGAGTGGACTAGAGTGTTGTTCGGATCATTTTTCAGGGTTGAAGGAGTTGTTCGGAGCAGTAAGATTGCTTCTTCGAGTTGTTCGGAGTCAATTGAGTGGACTAGAGTGTTGTTCGGATCATTTTTCAGTGTTGAAGGAGTTGTTCGGAGGGGAATGATTGCATCTTCGAGTTGTTCGGAGGCAATTGAGTGGACTAGAGTGTTGTTCGGGTCATTTTTCAGTGTTGAAGGAGTTGTTCGGAGCAGTAAGATTGCTTCTTCGAGTTGTTCGGAGTCAATTGAGTGGACTAGAGTGTTGTTCGGGTCATTTTTCAGTGTTGAAGGAGTTGTTCGGAGCAGTAAGATTGCTTCTTCGAGTTGTTCGGAGTCAATTGAGTGGACTAGAGTGTTGTTCGGATCATTTTTCAGTGTTGAAGGAGTTGTTCGGAGCAGTAAGATTGCTTCTTCGAGTTGTTCGGAGTCAATTGAGTGGACTAGAGTGTTGTTCGGGTCATTTTTCAGTGTTGAAGGAGTTGTTCGGAGCAGTAAGATTGCTTCTTCGAGTTGTTCGGAGTCAATTGAGTGGACTAGAGTGTTGTTCGGATCATTTTTCAGGGTTGAAGGAGTTGTTCGGAGCAGTAAGATTGCTTCTTCGAGTTGTTCGGAGTCAATTGAGTGGACTAGAGTGTTGTTCGGATTATTTTTCAGGGTTGATGAGTTGTTCGGAGCAGTAAGATTGCTTCTTCGAGTTGTTCGGAGGCAATTGAGTGGACTGGAGTGTTGTTCGGGTCATTTTTCAGGGTTGAAGGAGTTGTTCGGAGCAGTAAGATTGCTTCTTCGAGTTGTTCGGAGGCAATTGAGTGGACTGGAGTGTTGTTCGGGTCATTTTTCAGTGTTGAAGGAGTTGTTCGGAGCAGTAAGATTGCTTCTTCAAGTTGTTCGGAGTCAATTGAGTGGACTAGAGTGTTGTTCGGATCATTTTTCAGGGTTGAAGGAGTTGTTCGGAGGGGAATGATTGCATCTTCGAGTTGTTCGGAGGCAATTGAGTGGACTAGAGTGTTGTTCGGGTCATTTTTCAGTGTTGAAGGAGTTGTTCGGAGCAGTAAGATTGCTTCTTCGAGTTGTTCGGAGGCAATTGAGTGGACTAGAGTGTTGTTCGGATCATTTTTCAGGGTTGAAGGAGTTGTTTGGAGCAGTAAGATTGCTTCTTCGAGTTGTTCGGAGTCAATTGAGTGGACTGGAGTGTTGTTCGGGTCATTTTTCAGTGATGAAGGAGTTGTTCGGAGAAGTAAGATTGCTTCTTCGAGTTGTTCGGAGGCAATTGAGTGGACTAGAGTGTTGTTCGGGTCATTTTTCAGGGTTGAAGGAGTTGTTCGGAGCAGTAAGATTGCTTCTTCGAGTTGTTCGGAGTCAATTGAGTGGACTAGAGTGTTGTTCGGGTCATTTTTCAGTGTTGAAGGAGTTGTTCGGAGCAGTAAGATTGCTTCTTCGAGTTGTTCGGAGTCAATTGAGTGGACTAGAGTGTTGTTCGGGTCATTTTTCAGGGTTGAAGGAGTTGTTCGGAGCAGTAAGATTGCTTCTTCGAGTTGTTCGGAGGCAATTGAGTGGACTAGAGTGTTGTTCGGGTCATTTTTCAGTGTTGAAGGAGTTGTTCGGAGCAGTAAGATTGCTTCTTCGAGTTGTTCGGAGTCAATTGAGTGGACTAGAGTGTTGTTCGGATCATTTTTCAGTGTTGAAGGAGTTGTTCGGAGCAGTAAGATTGCTTCTTCGAGTTGTTCGGAGTCAATTGAGTGGACTGGAGTGTTGTTCGGATCATTTTTCAGTGTTGAAGGAGTTGTTCGGAGCAGTAAGATTGCTTCTTCGAGTTGTTCGGAGTCAATTGAGTGGACTAGAGTGTTGTTCGGGTCATTTTTCAGTGTTGAAGGAGTTGTTCGGAGCAGTAAGATTGCTTCTTCGAGTTGTTCGGAGGCAATTGAGTGGACTAGAGTGTTGTTCGGATCATTTTTCAGGGTTGATGAGTTGTTCGGAGCAGTAAGATTGCTTCTTCGAGTTGTTCGGAGTCAATTGAGTGGACTAGAGTGTTGTTCGGATTATTTTTCAGGGTTGATGAGTTGTTCGGAGCAGTAAGATTGCTTCTTCGAGTAGTTCGGAGGCAATTGAGTGGACTAGAGTGTTGTTCGGATCATTTTTCAGGGTTGAAGGAGTTGTTCGGAGGGGAATGATTGCATCTTCGAGTTGTTCGGAGGCAATTGAGTGGACTGGAGTGTTGTTCGGGTCATTTTTCAGTGTTGAAGGAGTTGTTCGGAGCAGTAAGATTGCTTCTTCGAGTTGTTCGGAGTCAATTGAGTGGACTAGAGTGTTGTTCGGATCATTTTTCAGGGTTGAAGGAGTTGTTTGGAGCAGTAAGATTGCTTCTTCGAGTTGTTCGGAGTCAATTGAGTGGACTGGAGTGTTGTTCGGGTCATTTTTCAGTGATGAAGGAGTTGTTCGGAGCAGTAAGATTGCTTCTTCGAGTTGTTCGGAGGCAATTGAGTGGACTAGAGTGTTGTTCGGATCATTTTTCAGGGTTGAAGGAGTTGTTCGGAGCAGTAAGATTGCTTCTTCGAGTTGTTCGGAGTCAATTGAGTGGACTAGAGTGTTGTTCGGGTCACTTTTCAGTGTTGAAGGAGTTGTTCGGAGCAGTAAGATTGCCTCTTCGAGTTGTTCGGAGGCAATTGAGTGGACTGGAGTGTTGTTCGGATCATTTTTCAGGGTTGAAGGAGTTGTTTGGAGCAGTAAGATTGCATCTTCGAGTTGTTCGGAGGCAATTGAGTGGACTGGAGTGTTGTTCGGGTCATTTTTCAGGGTTGAAGGAGTTGTTCGGAGCAGTAAGATTGCTTCTTCGAGTTGTTCGGAGGCAATTGAGTGGACTAGAGTGTTGTTCGGGTCATTTTTCAGGGTTGAAGGAGTTGTTCGGAGCAGTAAGATTGCTTCTTCGAGTTGTTCGGAGTCAATTGAGTGGACTGGAGTGTTGTTCGGGTCATTTTTCAGGGTTGAAGGAGTTGTTCGGAGCAGTAAGATTGCTTCTTCGAGTAGTTCGGAGGCAGTTAAGTGGACTGGAGTGTTGTTCGGGTCATTTTTCAGGGTTGAAGGAGTTGTTCGGAGGTGAATGATTGCATCTTCGAGTTGTTCGGAGGCAATTGAGTGGACTAGAGTGTTGTTCGGATCATTTTTCAGTGTTGAAGGAGTTGTTCGGAGCAGTAAGATTGCTTCTTCGAGTTGTTCGGAGGCAATTGAGTGGACTAGAGTGTTGTTCGGATCATTTTTCAGGGTTGAAGGAGTTGTTCGGAGCAGTAAGATTGCTTCTTCGAGTTGTTCGGAGTCAATTGAGTGGACTGGAGTGTTGTTCGGGTCATTTTTCAGTGTTGAAGGAGTTGTTCGGAGCAGTAAGATTGCTTCTTCGAGTTGTTCGGAGGCAATTGAGTGGACTGGAGTGTTGTTTGGATCATTTTTCAGTGTTGAAGGAGTTGTTCGGAGGTTAAGGATTGCATCTTCGAGTTGTTCGGAGGCAATTGAGTGGACTGGAGTGTTGTTCGGGTCATTTTTCAGTGTTGAAGGAGTTGTTCGGAGGGGAATGATTGCTTCTTCGAGTTGTTCGGAGTCAATTGAGTGGACTAGAGTGTTGTTCGGGTCATTTTTCAGTGTTGAAGGAGTTGTTCGGAGCAGTAAGATTGCTTCTTCGAGTTGTTCGGAGTCAATTGAGTGGACTGGAGTGTTGTTCGGGTCATTTTTCAGGGTTGAAGGAGTTGTTCGGAGCAGTAAGATTGCTTCTTCGAGTTGTTCGGAGGCAATTGAGTGGACTAGAGTGTTGTTCGGGTCATTTTTCAGGGTTGAAGGAGTTGTTCGGAGCAGTAAGATTGCTTCTTCGAGTTGTTCGGAGCCAATTGAGTGGACTGGAGTGTTGTTCGGATCATTTTTCAGTGTTGAAGGAGTTGTTCGGAGCAGTAAGATTGCTTCTTCGAGTTGTTCGGAGCCAATTGAGTGGACTGGAGTGTTGTTCGGGTCATCTTTCAGTGTTGAAGGAGTTGTTCGGAGGGGAATGATTGCATCTTCGAGTATTTCGGACCCAAATAAGAGGACTTCAGTCTATATTTTAGCTGGAAATCACTTTATTCGGGCGTTATTGAGGGATCATTGAACGGGTTCCTCAATATTTTGATAAAGCAAGAGGTGCACTGAAACATTTGACATGCTAAGTACAAGCACGTAATCCCAAATCGCTCTGATATAAAACAATCATGTAACTCTTATTTACAAGCTATTATTACGGCTCTTACTCCATTTTCTTTGCAGATGTTATTTGGATATTGCAGGAATTCAGGGAATGATACTTTAGGAGTCATATTTTGTATAAGATGCCCTCTTTATATTTTTAACGCGTAATACTATTCTTGTTGCGATTGCCTATTATACACGGTGTTTCAAAAGTAGGCTAACAGTTGATTTTGCCCTAGGAAATCTATGTTGACCGTTCTATTGGCGATTTACACATGAATCAGTCGATGGATATCCATGATCAGTCCAACATGAGCCATAGACTTCGAAGTAATTGCTACTATCATTTAGAAGTCTATGCAGTAGCATTCCATTGGCAAAGGAATTTTGAAATCTATCATGGACAAGATATAGCACCAATCTGACATTACGTACATGGATATGTTCAATTAATTTGATTTGAATCAAACACTGTTAGTTTGACTTGAAGTGAATTAAACAAGCTTGAAGCTTTTTTGAATTTGCTGCTTCTGTCATGTCAGGTCATCTAAAAGATGATCAGAGAAAATGGATTTTGAAATCCTTTTGGAAAAACAAGAATGCTGAAAAGGTGCGAATGGAATGGAGAGATGCCTTTCACAGCAATCCTCCATCAAGATTTGCTATTTATCGCATTCGAGATAAATTTGAAAAGACCGGTTCGGTAGAGAATGCACCGAAGTCAGGACGCCCTCGATCAGTTTCAATAACATCAAACGAGGACTAGTGGCCCAAACATTTGTTCAAAGTCCGAAGAAATCAACAAGAAGAGCCTCATTGGAGTTGGGACATTTCTCTAAGCTCTACTTGGAGACTGATGAGGAAAGTTGAGTTGAAACCATACCGACCCAGACTGTTGCAGCACCTTCTACCGGATGATGCTGAACGACGCTTGCAGTTTGCTGTGCTCATGTTGTCGGAAATTCGGGAGAACCCAGATTTGCTTGACAAGATAGTTTGGTCTGACGAAGCCAGTGTCAAACTATCAGGTCACGTAAATAGACATAACTGTGTCTACTGGTTCCCTGAAAATCCGCACATGGTATCAACAAATGAGCTGAACCAGCCTGGCTTAACCGTTGGGCCGGTATGTCAAGCAACGGTGTGATTGGGCCAGTATTTTTTGAAAGAACTGTGACGGCTGAGGTGTACCTTCAAATGCTCCAATCCTTTGCGATTCCTGAGATGCAGTCATTGAACAACTTCAATGAGCTGTACTTTCAGCAGGATGGTGCACCAGCGCATTTTGCAGTGAGTGTCAGAAGCTATCTGAATGACACTTTTCCAGGAAAGTGGATCGGGAGATGTGGTAGCATCCTTTGGCCTCCTCGCTCTCCCGATCTAACTCCGATGGACTTTTTCTTTTGGGGCGTTGTAAAGGAGAAAGTGTACGGACGAAAACCTCACACACTTTCTCAACTCCGCTCCTACATCACAGATGCCTGTCAAGAGATCAGTGATGACAGGAACTTATGCAGAACTGTGTGCACAGTGTGGCCGAAAGACTACAAGAATGTGCCGATGTCCATGGTGGACATTTTGAGCATTTGCGTTCGTGAATTTTTGCAACTTTAAGTTGATTAATTTTTTGATATGTTGAATAGGCCTTGGTTATTCATTTGTTCATTTTTTTGTTAAGAAACCAAGCAAACAAAATGGTAGTTGTTTTAATGTTAATACCTTTATTAATTTCAGCCTCCTCTAGGCCATCGTCAGAAGCTTCTGACGATGGTCTAAGAGGAGGCTGGAATTAACAAAGGTGAAGGACATTTGGATGTCAGCTGTTCTTCCTTCTTCGCCTCCCTGTCTTGTGTTGACTACAGCGTCTTCGTGCACCAGGCTGAGGGGCGCGGAGGACATTCGAATGTCAGCTGTTCTTCCTTCTCCGCAGTAACACTGAAACAACTACTATCTTGTTTACATGGTTTCCTAATAATTTTTTTTTTTGATAGATGTTGGATAGTTATTCGACTTCTCATGATCGGTATAGATTCAAATTGGGTTGTAGTGAAATATGTAGGCATGAAAACACTGGAGATCATGAGATATTTTAATATGATTTACGCGATGTCAAAGAGTATTGAATTTTTGCCCCTCACGAATACAAGGCATATTAGCTATCTGTGGCATCGTGAAAAAGATTATTATGACATAGCTTATTAATCTATAGCATTATGACATGGCAGTTACTAAACTACATACGATGCCATAAAAAAAATTACTAAACCATATACGGTGCCATAGCTCCGTTAATATTAAACATTTCTCAAAACCAAACACATATTCGGGTTCCTCATGAAGTGACCAACAAGCACACATCATCAAATTACTGAATATCACTGCCGTTTCTCGACAATTTAAAACAAATCGTATTTAAACAAAAATTCTAAAAAAACACAACCTATACGAGGCCATGGCTTCCATCAATCTCAACCGTTCAGAACGAAACTTCACACACATACACTACAAGTCCTAATGAACGGGACAATACCTCATTTGACCTCTCTCGATGCCAATAACTCATGTCAATCCCCAAAAACCTCCCTCAACCAATAAAAATTATCAGCATATCCGAAAAACACCTATACGGGGCCATGGCTCCAACAAAACTAAACAGATTCCCTCCAAACTTCACACACACATACCACATCTCCCAACGAACAGGACAATACCTCACTTCACCACTCCAAATGCAATTTGATATTTTTACATACTACTCACCAAAACTACTTACAACTATGCATGTCAACTCACCTATACGGGGCCATGGCTACCACAAAACTAAACCGATTCCTTCCAAACTTCACACACACATACTACACCTCCCAACGAACAGGACAACACCTCACTTCACCACCCTACATGCTCTCCACCTCCGCTGAACTTCAAAAAAATCTGTCAACAAAATTCACCTTGCTCCACTAATCAACACATACACAAACTCACCTATGCGGGGCCATGGCTCCCACAAAAATAAACAGATTCCCTCAAAACTTCACACACACATACTGCACCTCCCAACGAAAAGGACAACACCTCATTTCACCACCGTACATGCTCTCCACCTCCGCTGAACTTCAAAAAACTCTGTCAACCAAATTTACCTTGCACCACTAATCAACACATACACAAACTCACCTATACGGGGCCATGGCTCCCACAAAACTAAACCGATTCCCTCAAACCTTCACACACACATACTACACCTCCCAACGAACAGGACAATACCTCACTTCACCACTCCAAATGCAATTTATTATTTTCACATACTACTCAACAAATCTACTTACAACTATGCATGTTAACTCACCTATACGGGGCCATGGCTCCCACAAAACTAAACTGATTCCTTCCAAACTTCACACACACATACTACACCTCCCAACAAACAGGACAACACCTCACTTCACCACTCCAAATGCAATTTAATATTTTACATACTACTCACCAAAACCACTTCGAATATGCATGTTAACTCACCTATACGGGGCCATGGCTCCCACAAAACTAAACCGATTCCCTCAAAACTTCACACACACATACTACACCTCCCAACGAACAGGATCCCAACGAGCAGGACAATACCTCACTTCACCACTCCAAATGCATTTTAATATTTTTACATACTACTCAACAAAACTACTTATAACTATGCATGTTAACTCACCTATACGGGGCCATGGCTCCCACAAAACTAAACCGATTCCTTCCAAACTTCACACACACATACTACACCTCCCAACGAACAGGACAACACCTCACTTCACCACTCCAAATGCAATTTAATATTTTACATACTACTCACCAAAACTACTTACAACTATGCATGTTAACTCACCTATACGGGGCCATGGCTCCCACAAAACTAAACTGATTCCTTCAAAACTTCACACACACATACTACACCTCCCAACCAACAGGACAACACCTCACTTCACCACTCCAAATGCAATTTAATATTTTCACATACTACTCAACAAATCTACTTACAACTATGCATGTTAACTCACCTATACGGGGCCAAGGCTCCCACAAAACTGAACCGATTCCCTCAAAACTTCACGCACACATACTACACCTCCCAACGAACAGGAAAACACCTCACTTCACTACTCCAAATGCATTTTAGAAATTTTTACATACTACTCACCAAAACTACTTACAACTATGCATGTTAACTCACCTATACGGGGCCATGGCTCCCAAAAAATGAACCGATTCCCTCAAAACTTCACACACACATACTACACCTCCCAACGAACAGGACAATACCTGACTTCACCACTCCAAATGCAATTTATTATTTTACATACTACTCACCAAAACTACTAACAACTATGCATGTTAACTCACCTATACGGGGCCATGGCTCCCACAAAACTAAACCGATTCCTTCCAAACTTCACACACACATACTACACCTCCCAACAAACAGGACAACACTTCACTTCACCACTCCAAATGCATTTTAATATTTTTACATACTACTCACCAAAACTACTTACAACTATGCATGTTAACTCACCTATACGGGGCCATGGCTCCCACAAAACTAAACCGATTCCCTCAAAACTTCACACACACATACTGCACCTCCCAACGAACAGGACAACACCTCACTTCACCACCGTACATGCTCTCCACCTCCGCTGAACTTCAAAAAAAACTGTCAACAAAATTTACCTTGCACCACTAATCAACACATACACAAACTCACCTATAAGGGCAATGGCTCCCACAAAACTAAACCGATTCCCTCAAAACTTCGCAGACACATACTACACCTCCCAACGAACAGGACTAAATCTCACTTCACCACTCCAAATGCAATTTAATATTTTCACATACTACTCAACAAATCTACTTACAACTATGCATGTTAACTCACCTATACGGGGCCATGGCTCCCACAAAACTAAACTGATTCCTTTCAAACTTCACACACACCTACTAACCCTCCCAACGAACAGGACAACACCTCACTTCACCACTCCAAATGCAACTTAATATTTTCAAATACTACTCACCAAAACTACTTACAACTATGCATGTTAACTCACTTATACGGGGCCATGGCTCCACAAAACTAAACTGATTCCTTCCAAACTTCACACACACCATACTACACCTCCCAACGAACAGGACAATACCTCAATTCACTGCTCTCCTACCTCGCTGAACTTCAAAAACTCTGTTCAAGAATTTTACCTTGCACCATTAATCAACACATACACAAATCACCTATAAGGGGCCTTGCTCCAACAAATCTAAACCGAATTCCCCTCAAAAACTTCACACACAATACTACACCTCCCAACCAACAGGACAAAACACCTCACTTCACCACTCCAAATGCAATTTAATATTTTTGCATACTTACTCACCAAAACTACTTACAACTAATGCATGTTATACTAACCTAACTGGGGCCATGGCTCCCACAAAATAAAAACTTACCGACTCCTTCCAAACTTCACACACAACATACTACAACTCCCAACAGCAGGGACAATTCCTCTATTTTTTTTTCCCCACCACTCCAAATGCTTTTATTATTTTTACATACTAACTCACCAAACTACTTACAATATGCTTGTTAAACTCTATACGGGGCCCATTAGTGGCTCCACAAAACTAATCGAGGACTACAACATTTGGAGTTGTAAAGTGAGGTGTGTCCTGTTGTTGGGGGTGTAGTATGTGTGTGTGAAGTTTGGAAGAATCGGTTTAGTTTGTGGGAGCCATGGCCCGTATAGGGTGTTTACATGCATAGTTGTAAGTAGTTTTGAGTGAGTGTTGTAAAATTTATTAAAATGAATTTGGAGTGGTGAAGTGAGGTGTTGTCCTGTTGGTTGGGAGGTGTAGTATTTATGTGTGTGTGATGTTGTTGATGGGAATCGGTTCAGTTTGTGGGAGCAGGCCCGTTTAGGTGAGTTATGTGTATGTGTTGATTAGTGGTTTCGGTGCATAGGTAAATTTTGTTGAAGAGTTTTTTGAAGTTCAGCGGAGGTTGAGAGCATGTAGGGTGGTGAAGTGAGGTTTTTGTCTGTGCGTTGGGAAGGGTTGTAGTATGTGTGTGTGAAGTTTGGAAGGAATCATTATAGTTTTGTGGGAGACATGGCCCCGTATAGGTGAGTTTGTGTATGTGTTGATTAGTGAGCAGGTAAATTTGTTGACAGAGTTTTTTTGATGTTCCGCGTGTGGTGTGAGAAGCAAGTAGGGTGGTGAAGTGAGGTATTGTCCTGTTCGGTGGGAGGGTAGTATTGTGTGTGAAGTTTTGAGGGAACTCGGTTTAGTTTTGTTGGAGCCATGGCCCCGTATAGGGAGTATTGAGTTATGTGTTGATTAGTGGTGCAAAGGTAAATTTGTTGACAGAGTTTTTTGATATTCAGCGGAGGTGGAGAGCATGGTAGGGTGGTGAAGTGAGGTGTTGTCCTTCTGTTCGTTGGAGGGTGCAGTATGTGTGTGTGTGAAGTTTTGGAAGGAATCGGTTTAGTTTTGTGGAGCCATGGCCCGTTAGGTGAGTTGACATGCTTGTTGTAAGTAGTTTTGGTGGAGTAGTATGTATAAATAGTCAAATTTGCATTTGGTGTAAGTGGTGAAGTGAGGTATTGTCCTGTTCGTTGGGAGATGTAGTATGTGTGTGTGAAGTTTGGAGGGTATCTGTTATTTTTGTGGGAGCCATGGGCCCGCATAGGTGAGTTTGTGTATGTGTTGATTAAGTGGAGCAGGTTGAATTTATGACAGAGTTTTTTGAAGTTCAGCGGAGGTGGAGAGCATGTAGGGTGGTGAATTTAGCAATTGCTAAGCTACATACTATGCCATAAAAAATTACAAACCATAAACGCCTATTGCTCCAGTTTATATTAAACATTTCCCTTTACCAAACACTTCATTTGACCGCATATCCGAAAAAATGGCTCGCACAAAACTAAACAGATTCCCTCCAAACTTCACCAACGAACAGGACAATACCTCACTTCACCACTCCAAATGCAATTTGATATTTTTTCACCTATAGGGGCCATGGCTACCACAAAACTAATCCGCTGAACTTCAAAAAAATCTGTCAACAAAATTCACCTTGCTCCACTAATCAACACATACACAAACTCACCTATGCGGGGCGGCTCCCACAAAACTAAACCGATTCCCTCAAACCTTCACACAAATGCAATTTTATTATTTCACATACTACTCAACAAATCTACTTACAACTATGCATGTTAACTCACCTACACACACATACTACACCTCCCAACAAAACATACTACTCACCAAAACCACTTCGAATATGCATGTTAACTCACCTAAACTTCACACACACATACTACACCTCCCAACGAACAGGACAATACCTCACTTCACCACCCTACATGCTCTCCATCTCCGCTGAACTTCAAAAAACTCTGTCAACAAAATTTACCTTGCACCACTAATCAACACATACACAAACTCACCTACACGGGGCCATGGCTCCCACAAATCTAAACCGATTCCCTCAAAACTTCACACACACATACTACACCTCCCAACCAACAGGACAACACCTCACTTCACCACTCCAAATGCAATTTAATATTTTTGCATACTACTAACCAAAACTACTTACAACTATGCATGTTAACTCACCTATACGGGCCCATGGCTCCCACAAAACTAAACCGACTCCTTCCAAACTTCACACACACATACTACACCTCCCAACGAGCAGGACAATACCTCACTTCACCACTCCAAATGCATTTTAATATTTTTACATACTACTCACCAAAACTACTTACAACTATGCATGTTAACTCACCTATACGGGGCCATGGCTCCCACAAAACTAAACCGATTCCTTCCAAACTTCACACACACATACTACACCTCCTAACGAACAGGACAACACCTCACTTCACCACTCCAAATACAATTTAATATTTTACATACTACTCACCAAAACTACTTACAACTATGCATGTTAACTCACCTATACGGGGCCATGGCTCCCACAAAACTAAACTGATTCCTTCCAAACTTCACACACACATACTACACCTCCTAACCAATAGGACAACACCTAACTTCACCACTCCAAATGCAATTTAATATTTTCACATACTACTCAACAAATCTACTTACAACTATGCATGTTAACTCACCTATACGGGGCCAAGGCTCCCACAAAACTGAACCGATTTCCTCAAAACTTCACACACACATACTACACCTCCCAACGAACAGGACAACACCTCACTTCACTACTCCAAATGCATTTTAGAAATTTTTACATACTACTCACCAAAACTACTTACAACTATGCATGTTAACTCACCTATACGGGGCCATGGCTCCCACAAAACTGAACCGATTCCCTCAAAACTTCACACACACATACTACACCTCCCAACGAACAGGACAATACCTCACTTCACCACTCCAAATGCAATTTATTATTTTTACATACTACTCACCAAAACTACTAACAACTATGCATGTTAACTCACCTATACGGGGCCATGGCTCCCACAAAACTAAACCGATTCCTTCCAAACTTCACACACACATACTACACCTCCCAACGAACAGGACAACACCTCACTTCACCACTCCAAATGCATTTTAATATTGTTACATACTACTCACCAAAACTACTTACAACTATGCATGTTAACTCACCTATACGGGGCCATGGCTCCCACAAAACTAAACCGATTCCCTCAAAACTTCACACACACATACTGCACCTCCCAACGAACAGGACAACACCTCACTTCACCACCGTACATGCTCTCCACCTCCGCTGAACTTCAAAAAACTCTGTCAACAAAATTTACCTTGCACCGCTAATCAACACATACACAAACTCACCTATACGGGGCCATGGCTCCCACAAAACTAAACCGATTCCCTCAAAACTTCGCAGACACATACTACACCTCCCAACGAACAGGACAAAACCTCACTTCACCACTCCAAATGCAATTTAATATTTTCACATACTACTCAACAAATCTACTTACAACTATGCATGTTAACTCACCTATACGGGGCCATGGCTCCCACAAAACTAAACTGATTCCTTTCAAACTTCACACACACATACTGCACCTCCCAACGAACAAGACAACACCTCACTTCACCACTCCAAATGCAACTTAATATTTTCAAATACTACTCACCAAAACTACTTACAACTATGCATGTTAACTCACTTATACGGGGCCATGGCTCCCACAAAACTAAACTGATTCCTTCCAAACTTCACACACACATACTACACCTCCCAACGAACAGGACAATACCTCACTTCACCACCCTACATGCTCTCCACCTCCGCTGAACTTCAAAAAACTCTGTCAAGAAAATTTACCTTGCACCATTAATCAACACATACACAAACTCACCTATACGGGGCCATGGCTCCCACAAATCTAAACCGATTCCCTCAAAACTTCACACACACATACTACACCTCCCAACCAACAGGACAACACCTCACTTCACCACTCCAAATGCAATTTAATATTTTTGCATACTACTCACCAAAACTACTTACAACTATGCATGTTAACTCACCTATACGGGGCCATGGCTCCCACAAAACTAAACCGACTCCTTCCAAACTTCACACACACATACTACACCTCCCAACCAGCAGGACAATACCTCAATTCACCACTCCAAATGCATTTTAATATTTTTACATACTACTCACCAAAACTACTTACAACTATGCATGTTAACTCACCTATACGGGGCCATGGCTCCCACAAAACTAAACCGAGGACTAAACATTTGGAGTGGTCAAGTGAGGTATTGTCCTGTTCGTTGGGAGGTGTAGTATGTGTGTGTGAAGTTTGGAAGGAATCGGTTTAGTTTTGTGGGAGCCATGGCCCCGTATAGGTGAGTTAACATGCATAGTTGTAAGTAGTTTTGGTGAGTAGTATGTAAAAATATTAAAATGCATTTGGAGTGGTGAAGTGAGGTGTTGTCCTGTTGGTTGGGAGGTGTAGTATGTGTGTGTGAAGTTTTGAGGGAATCGGTTCAGTTTTGTGGGAGCCATGGCCCCGTATAGGTGAGTTTGTGTATGTGTTGATTAGTGGTGCAAGGTAAATTTTGTTGACAGAGTTTTTTGAAGTTCAGCGGAGGTGGAGAGCATGTAGGGTGGTGAAGTGAGGTATTGTCCTGTTCGTTGGGAGGTGTAGTATGTGTGTGTGAAGTTTGGAAGGAATCAGTTTAGTTTTGTGGGAGCCATGGCCCCGTATAGGTGAGTTTGTGTATGTGTTGATTAGTGGAGCAAGGTAAATTTTGTTGACAGAGTTTTTTGAAGTTCAGCGGTGGTGGAGAGCATGTAGGGTGGTGAAGTGAGGTATTGTCCTGTTCGGTGGGAGGTGTAGTATGTGTGTGTGAAGTTTTGAGGGAATCGGTTTAGTTTTGTTGGAGCCATGGCCCCGTATAGGTGAGTTTGTGTATGTGTTGATTAGTGGTGCAAGGTAAATTTTGTTGACAGAGTTTTTTGAAATTCAGCGGAGGTGGAGAGCATGTAGGGTGGTGAAGTGAGGTGTTGTCCTGTTCGTTGGGAGGTGCAGTATGTGTGTGTGTGAAGTTTTGGAAGGAATCGGTTTAGTTTTGTGGGAGCCATGGCCCCGTATAGGTGAGTTGACATGCATAGTTGTAAGTAGTTTTGGTGAGTAGTATGTAAAAATATCAAATTGCATTTGGAGTGGTGAAGTGAGGTATTGTCCTGTTCGTTGGGAGATGTAGTATGTGTGTGTGAAGTTTGGAGGGAATCTGTTTATTTTTGTGGGAGCCATGGCCCCGCATAGGTGAGTTTGTGTATGTGTTGATTAGTGGAGCAAGGTGAATTTTGTTGACAGAGTTTTTTGAAGTTCAGCGGAGGTGGAGAGCATGTAGGGTGGTGAAGTGAGGTGTTGTCCTGTTCGTTGGGAGGTGTAGTATGTGTGTGCGAAGTTTGGAAGGAATCGGTTTAGTTTTGTGGGAGCCATGGCCCCGTATAGGTGAGTTTGTGTATGTGTTGATTAGTGGCGCAAGGTAAATTTTGTTGACAGAGTTTTTTGAAGTTCAGAGGAGGTGGAGAGCATGTAGGGTGGTGAAGTGAGGTATTGTCCTGTTCGTTGGGAGATGTAGTATGTGTGTGTGAAGTTTGGAGGGAATCGGTTTAGTTTTGTGAGAGCCATGGCCACGTATAGGTGATTTTCGGATATGCTGATAATTTTCATTGGTCGAGGGAGGTTTTTGGGATTGACATGAGTTATTGGCATCGGGAGGGGTCAAATGAGGTATTGTCCCGTTCATTAGGACTTGTAGTATATGTGTGTGAAGTTTTGTGCTGTATGGTTGAGATTGATGGAAGCCATGGCCTCGTATAGGTTGTGTTTTTTTTAGAATTTTTGTTTAAATAGGATTTGTTTTAAATTGTCGAGAAACGGCAGTGATATTCAGTAATTTGATGATGTGTGCTTGTTGGTCACTTCATGAGGAACCCGAATATGTGTTTGGTTTTCGGAAATGTTTAATATTAACGGAGCTATGGCACCGTATATGGTTTAGTAATTTTTTTATGGCATCGTATGTAGTTTAGCAATTGCTAAGCTACATACGATGCCATAAAAAAATTACTAAACCATAAACGGTGCCATAGCTCCGTTAATATTAAACATTTCCCAAAACCAAACACATATTCGGGTTCCTCATGAAGTGACCACCAAGCACACATCATTAAACGACTGAATATCACCGCCCTTTCTCGACAATTTAAAACAAATCCTATTTAAACAAAAATTCTAAAAAAACACAACCTATACGAGGCCATGGCTTCCATCAATCTCAACCATATAGCACGAAACTTCACACACATATACTACAAGTCCTAATGGACGGGACAATACCTCATTTGACCTCTCCCGATGCCAATAACTCATGTCAATCCCCAAAAACCTCCCTCGACCAATGAAAATTATCAGCATATCCGAAAATCACTTATACGGGGACATGCCTCCCACAAAACTAAACCGATTCCCTCCAAACTTCACACACGCTTACTACACCTCCCAACGAACAGGACAATACCTCACTTCAACACTCTACATGCTCTCCGCCTCCACTGAACTTCAAAAAACTCTGTCCACAAAAATTTACATTGCACCACTAATCAACACATACACAAACTCACCTATACGGGGCCATGGCTCCCACAGAACTAAACCGATTCCCTCCAAACGTCACACACTCATACTACACCTCCCAACAAACAGGACAATATCCTCACTTCAACACTCCAAATGCATTTTAATATTTTTCCATACTACTCACCAAAACTACTTATAACTATGCACGTAAAATCACCTATACGGGGCCATGGCTCCCACAAAACTAAACCGATTCCCTCCAAACGTCACACACTCATACTACACCTCCCAACGAACAGGACAATACCTCACTTCAACACGCCACATACATTCTACCATTTTTACATACTACTCACTAAAACTACTTACAACTATGCACGTAAAATCACCTATACGGGGCCATGGCTCCCACAAAACTAAACCGATTCACTCCAAACTTCACATACACATACTACACAACCCAACGAACAGGACAATACCTCACTTCAACACTCCAAATGCATTCTACCATTTTTGCATACTACTCACTAAAACTACTTACAACTATGCACGTAAAATCACATATACGGGGCCATGGCTCCTACAAAACTAAACCGATTCACTCCAAACTTCACACACATACTACACCTCCCAACGAACAGGACAATACCTCACTTCAACACTCTACATGCTCTCCGCCTCCGCTGAACTTCAAAAAACTCTGTCCACAAAATTTACCTTGCAACACCAATCAACACATACACAAACTCACCTATACGGGGCCATGGCTCCCACAAAACTAAACCGATTCACTCCAAACTTTACACACACATACTACACCTCCCAACGAACAGGACAATACCTCACTTCAACACTCCAAATGCATTCTACCATTTTTGCATACTACTCGCCAAAACTACTTACAACTATGCACGTAAAATCAGCTATACGGGGCCATGGCTCCTACAAAACTAAACCGATTCCCTCCAAACTTCACACACGCATACTAAACCTCCCAACGAACAGGACAATACCTCACTTCAACACTCTACATGCTCTCCGCCTCCGCTGAACTTCAAAAAACTCTGTCCACAAAATTTACCTTGCACCACTAATCAACACATACACAAACTCACCTATACGGGGCCATGGCTCCCACAAAACTCAACCGATTCCCTCCAAACTTCACACACGCATACTACACCTCCCAACAAAAAGGAAAATACCTCACTTTAACACGCTACATGCATTTTAATCTTTTCACATACTACTCACCAAAACTACTTACAACTATGCATGTAAAATCACCTATACGGGGCCATGACTCCCACAAAACTAAACCGATTCCCTCCAAACTTCACACACACCTACTACACCTCCCAACGAACAGGACAATACCTCACTTCAACACTCCAAATGCATTCTACCATTTTTGCATACTACTCACCAAAACTACTTACAACTATGCACGTAAAATCACCTATACGGGGCTATGGCTCCCACAAAACTAAACTGATTCCCTCCAAACTTCACACACACATACTAAACCTCCCAACAAACAGGACAATACCTCACTTCAACACTCTACATGCTCTCCGCCTCCGCTGAACTTCAAAAAACTCTGTCCACAAAATTTACCTTGCAACACCAATCAACACATACACAAACTCACCTATACGGGGCCATGGCTCCCACAAAACTAAACCGATTCACTCCAAACTTTACACACACATACTACACCTCCCAACGAACAGGACAATACCTCAATTCAACACTCTACATGCTCTCCGCCTCCGCTGAACTTCAAAAAACTCTGTCCACAAAATTTACCTTGCACCACCAATCAACACATACACAAACTCACCTATACGGGGCCATGGCTCCCACAAAACT
The DNA here is from genome assembly GCA_907163375.1 of Prostheceraeus crozeri. NCBI lineage: Eukaryota > Metazoa > Platyhelminthes > Polycladida > Euryleptidae > Prostheceraeus > Prostheceraeus crozeri. Next base: position 21,594 of record CAJQUW010001161.1, on the reverse strand, counting down.
AAACCGATTCCCTCCAAACTTCACACACGCATACTACACCTCCCAACGAACAGGACAATACCTCACTTCAACACTCCAAATGCATTCTACCATTTTTGCATACTACTCACTAAAACTACTTACAACTATGCACGTAAAATCACATATACGGGGCCATGGCTCCTACAAAACTAAACCGATTCCCTCCAAACTTCACACACGCATACTACACCTCCCAACGAACAGGACAATACCTCACTTCAACACTCTACATGCTCTCCGCCTCCGCTGAACTTCAAAAAACTCTGTCCACAAAATTTACCTTGCAACACCAATCAACACATACACAAACTCACCTATACGGGGCCATGGCTCCCACAAAACTAAACCGATTCACTCCAAACTTTACACACACATACTACACCTCCCAACGAACAGGACAATACCTCACTTCAACACTCCAAATGCATTCTACCATTTTTGCATACTACTCGCCAAAACTACTTACAACTATGCACGTAAAATCACCTATACGGGGCCATGGCTCCTACAAAACTAAACCGATTCCCTCCAAACTTCACACACGCATACTAAACCTCCCAACGAACAGGACAATACCTCACTTCAACACTCTACATGCTCTCCGCCTCCGCTGAACTTCAAAAAACTCTGTCCACAAAATTTACCTTGCACCACTAATCAACACATACACAAACTCACCTATACGGGGCCATGGCTCCCACAAAACTCAACCGATTCCCTCCAAACTTCACACACGCATACTACACCTCCCAACAAAAAGGAAAATACCTCACTTCAACACGCTACATGCATTTTAATATTTTCACATACTACTCACCAAAACTACTTACAACTATGCATGTAAAATCACCTATACGGGGCCATGACTCCCACAAAACTAAACCGATTCCCTCCAAACTTCACACACACCTACTACACCTCCCAACGAACAGGACAATACCTCACTTCAACACTCCAAATGCATTCTACCATTTTTGCATACTACTCACCAAAACTACTTACAACTATGCACGTAAAATCACCTATACGGGGCCATGGCTCCTACAAAACTAAACCGATTCCCTCCAAACTTCACACACGCATACTAAACCTCCCAACGAACAGGACAATACCTCACTTCAACACTCTACATGCTCTCCGCCTCCGCTGAACTTCAAAAAACTCTGTCCACAAAATTTACCTTGCACCACTAATCAACACATACACAAACTCACCTATACGGGGCCATGGCTCCCACAAAACTCAACCGATTCCCTCCAAACTTCACACACGCATACTACACCTCCCAACAAAAAGGACAATACCTCACTTCAACACGCTACATGCATTTTAATATTTTCACATACTACTCACCAAAACTACTTACAACTATGCATGTAAAATCACCTATACGGGGCCATGACTCCCACAAAACTAAACCGATTCCCTCCAAACTTCACACACACCTACTACACCTCCCAACGAACAGGACAATACCTCACTTCAACACTCCAAATGCATTCTACCATTTTTGCATACTACTTACCAAAACTACCTACAACTACGCATGTTAACTCACCTATACGGGGCCATGGCTCCCACAAAACTAAACCGATTCACTCCAAACTTCACACACGCATACTGCACCTCCCAGCGAACAGGACAATACCTCACTTCAACCCTCCAAATGCATTCTACCATTTTTACATACTACTCACTAAAACTACTTACAACTATGTACGTAAAATCACCTATACGGGGCCATGGCTCCCACAAAACTAAATCGATTCACTCCAAACTTCACATACGCATACTACACCTCCCAATGAACAGGACAATACCTCACTTCAACACTCCAAATGCATTTTAATATTTTCCATATTCTTCACCAAAACTACTTACAACTATGCATGTTAACTCACCTATACGGGGCCATGGCTCCCACAAAACTAAACCGATTCCCTCCAAACTTCACACACGCATACTACACCTCCCAACAAACAGGACAATACCTCACTTCAACACTCCAAATGCATTCTACCATTTTTGCATACTACTCACCAAAACTACTTACAACTATGCACGTAAAATCACCTATACGGGGCTATGGCTCCCACAAAACTAAACTGATTCCCTCCAAACTTTACACACACATACTAAACCTCCAAACGAACAGGACAATACCTCACTCCAACACTCTACATGCTCTCCGCCTCCGCTGAACTTCAAAAAACTCTGTCCACAAAATTTACCTTGCACCACCAATCAACACATACACAAACTCACCTATACGGGGCCATGGCTCCCACAAAACTAAACCGATTCACTCCAAACTTTACACACACATACTACACCTCCCAACGAACAGGACAATACCTCACTTCAACACGCTACATGCATTTTAATATTTTCACATACTACTCACCAAAACTACTTACAACTATGCATGTAAAATCACCTATACGGGGCCATGGCTCCTACAAAACTAAACCGATTCCCTCCAAACTTCACACACACCTACTACACCTCCCAACGAACAGGACAATACCTCACTTCAACACTCCAAATGCATTCTACCATTTTTGCATACTACTCACCAAAACTACTTACAACTATGCACGTAAAATCACATATACGGGGCCATGGCTCCTACAAAACTAAATCGATTCACTCCAAACTTCACTTACGCATACTACACCTCCCAATGAACAGGACAATACCTCACTTCAACACTCCAAATGCATTTTAATATTTTTCCATACTACTCACCAAAACTACTTACAACTATGCATGTTAACTCACCTATACGGGGCCATGGCTCCCACAAAACTAAACCGATTCGCTCCAAACTTCACACACGCATACTACACCTCCCAACAAACAGGACAATACCTCACTTCAACCCTCCAAATGCATTCTACCATTTTTACATACCACTCACCAAAACTACTTACAACTATGCACGTCAAATCACCTATACGGGCCATGGCTCCCACAAAACTAAACCGATCCCCTCCAAACTTCACATACGCATACTACTACTCCCAACAAAAAGGACAATACCTCACTTCAACACGCTACATGCATTTTAATATTTTCACATACTACTCACCAAAACTACTTCCAACTATGCATGTCAAATCACCTATACGGGGCCATGGCTCCTGCAAAACTAAACCGATTCCCTCCAAACTTCACACACACATACTACACCTCCCAACGAACAGGACAATACCTCACTTCAACACGCTACATGCATTTGAATAACACATTGAATGCCGATGTAAATTTCCACAAACCGACGATTACTATCACTGCCAGCTCTTGTCCATTATGATAGATGGTCTGCACCAGTTACGAGGGAAGATGATTGCGACCTTGAATATATATCTGTAGATATCTGTCAGTGAACGCCAGTTTCAATTTCGAAGAAAGTTGAAGGTCAACGGCATGAGTCAGTAACTTATGATTGATTGTTCGGTCTAGCATGTGATGTCGCAAACGATTGATCATGAGTTGAGTTGGTTGCATCGTTTATAAGTGATTGAGTGCGACCTTGAATATATATATATGTCTATATCTGTCAGTGAAGGCCAGTTTCAATTTCGAAGAAGGTTGAAGGTCAACGGCATGAGTCAATAACTTATGATTGATTGTTCGGTCTAGCATGTGATGCCGCAAACGATTGATCATGAGTTGAGTTGGTTGCATCGTTTATAAGTGATTGAGTGCGACATTGAACATATGTTTGATTTCGAAGAAGGTTGAAGGTCAACGGCGTTAATCAATAACTTATGATTGATTGTTCGGTCTAGCATGTGATGCCGCAAACGATTGATCATGAGTTGAGTTGGTTGCATCGTTTATAAGTGATTGAGTGCGACCTTGAATATATATATGTAGATATCTGTCAGTGAACGCCAGTTTCAATTTCGAAGAAAGTTGAAGGTCAACGGCATGAGTCAATAACTTATGATTGATTGTTCGGTCTAGCATGTGATGCCGCAAACGATTGATCATGAGTTGAGTTGGTTGCATCGTTTATAAGTGATTGAGTGCGACCTTGAATATATATATGTCTATATCTGTCAGTGAACGCCAGTTTCAATTTCGAAGAAGGTTGAAGGTCAACGGCATGAGTCAATAACTTATGATTGATTGTTCGGTCTAGCATGTGATGTCGCAATTGATTGATCATGAGTTGAGTTGGTTGCATCGTTTATAAGTGATTGAGTGCGACCTTGAATATATATATATGTCTATATCTGTCAGTGAACGCCAGTTTCAATTTCGAAGAAGGTTGAAGGTCAACGGCATGAGTCAATAACTTATGATTGATTGTTCGGTCTAGCATGTGATGCCGCAAACGATTGATCATGAGTTGAGTTGGTTGCATCGTTTATAAGTGATTGTGTGCGACCTTGAATATATGTTTGATTTCGAAGATGGTTGATGGTCAACGGCGTTAATCAATAACTTGTGATTGATTGTTCGTTTCGTGAAAGGGCATGGCAAGCGCTGGTTTGATTCTAATGTCGAAAATGTCCCATCTATATCTATGAGGTGAATTTTTTTCTGTGTCTTCGACTCCACGTGCTTCAATATGTGCATGTCGTGATTTTGGAAATGGCTTAGACTCTACTCGAGTGATTGAGTGCGACCTTGAATATATATTTTAGTGAGCGCCAGTTTTAATTTCGAAGGGCGTCAAAGGTCAACGGCGTGAAACAATCACTTTTGCAATTTTTATTTTGTTTGATTCATCGATGTGGCAAGCAATTGATCATGTGTTGGTTTGGTGTTTGATTGTTGCGCAGTTTGTTGAGTGTGTTGTGAAACTTGTCGGGCCTTGAATTGAAAACAATTTCTTTGGGATTTTTTTTTAATTTGTAGGGATGGTTGATGATGAAAGCAATTTTTTGTGGCCTAAGTACTTGTTAAATGTGACTTCACCTATTGAATTGTGCCATTGTGTCACCTTCAATACAATTCCCAAGAAGGCCAATATCCAACATGATGATGTTGAACGACAGATCGTGCATTGAAGAAAAACTGTATTTTTGTTGTACACTAACAAGTACTTTTCTATTTTGTCGGCCGCGAAGCTGTCCATCTTTTTGGAAAACGTACCTATAATAGAGAATGACCGCTCTACTGATGGAGTTGTTGGTTGATGGTTCTGTTAGGCAATAGCTTCCTTTCCCATCTTAGTGATTCCTTCGAATTTGTTTCTTGTAAGCGTTCATCATTGGTTAATGCTTCTTGTACCTTCAACAAGTCGCTGTGTGCTTTAAACATAGTAAGGTGTCCAATGGTCACTTTGTAGTCACAAACGGCTGCTGCTGTTGGATTTTGTTTATTGTGACAGTGAGTAATTAATCCATAATGTCACAGCATCGCTAGAGGCGTTGCGTGGTGCAATGTAGATTTGCACAGATAAAATTAAAGAATCAAGGTCAATATTATAATATTAGTGATTTGTTCGTAGGCTTGCACTCCGTGAGCTGTCATTGTCACTGTTGAAAAAGTAGTTAATATATGAAAGCAACAAAATTTGGAAATGAGCACCCTACTGACGATGCTCATGACCATGTTTCCTTTCGATTTTACGTTCTTGTTCGAAAGCAGGATGCATCAGGGGTCTCGTCTTCCTGAAGTCGAATGTGTCTATTGCATGTCTCCCAGAATTTCCTTTTTTGTCTGATAAGTCGGTGTGGAGACTTCGATGGGTCACACCACAGTAGATCATTATTTGTGATTTGTTTTGTCTTGATGCCTCCTGCTTGTTTACGCTGGACTTAAGATCTTTATGCTGCTAGGTATTATCATGTGACATCATGTTGAGACACTGGGGTTGTCAACTTCAATTTGTACAATATACCAGAAGCGGATCACCGAAATAATGTCTTAGTAAGTTTCAGTTCCTCCCCATGAAACCTCTTGACAAATTCTCGACAGTCGTGACGACTGGAACTCATGATTACGTTTGGCATCCCCTCCTAAGAGGTTAACCTGGATATGTATTTCATAGCTGAAAACGAACTTTGAGGATTGAGTGGGTGTTTGGCATCATTTTGATGGATCGCTGGTACGAATTCTGTGGAGTAGGAGGGAGATGGTAATTTTGAATTTTCCGGAAAGCGCATTGATGTTGAGCCAGAACCTTGCTCAAGTTCTAACATTTCTTTGTCCTCATACTTATCATTGAATTCTTGGTTGTGAATTAACTTAAATTACAAAACTCTCCAGAGTTGTTGTAACTGTTGTTAAGGTGTTGATCTTTATATATTTATTATATGTGGTTAAAGCGCAGGGCTTTTGATTCAGAATTCAGCCTGTGCATGTTGTTGATATGCGCTGTGATATCAGAAGTGAATACGAATTTCGTATATTATGTACTTCAATGTTAGGAGTATGTTGAAAGTCTGAATGGCTTTTTGCACGAGTATGTGGTGCAGACATCTTTTCTCGAACGGAATCTTTATCAACCAACATGTGAAGTTGAAACTGGAACTGTTCTTCTGAGTTAGTGAAATTCGTTGACAACCGCATCCTTTTGATTCCACGGTCAAGTAGTACGACCGGTCTTGTTGGTTGTCGATCTTGACGGATGGTGTGGTCATTGACCGGTAGACGGGTATATTCGGGATTATCTATTTCTATCCTACTCCACCGAATGGGCTAGGCCATACATCAGAAGAATGCTACAATTACCTAGTACGTCCGACAGATAGGTTATTATGTGATCGTGTAATGTAGTTATGGCAATTCGGAATCAACGTTTTTAATCACATGGAATGGAGAGTTTGAAATTGTTATTTTCTATGCACCACGAGGTTGGTGCTGAGAGGGGAAAGATGGAGATTTCCTTTTAAGCAAGTTTTGGTGGTCCGCTTCCATATTTGATTTTTCTGTCCCCGACAAACATTTTCTTATTATATCCTGTTTGACATGTGATTTTTCTTGATTATGCTTGATACACATTCTTCTTCGAAAGACGTTGCTTTTCATTCCTATTGAAGCGAGCCTTCGCTGCGAGACAATAGCATGGTAGCCGCCAATATATTGTAATCTGCGGTAAGTTATTCCGTTGATGGGACGTCGAAATCAAAACTAGTGATTATTATCAAGGAGCTTAGCAAATCGGGGTCTAGTGTATAAGATGGGTCAGTTGGATTTATTATGGAGCATGTAGATCAGTATATGGCTTCCCTGCAGGGCTCCCACTCCTGCGCAAATTTTGCGCAGCTGTGCGAATTTCACAATTTTCAAATTCAAAGATTTTCTTAACGGTTCAAAACATAATATCAACTGATCATTCCGAATAAATCAAAATGCTTATTGAGTTTTAGTAAACATGCAAAGCAAACGTCATAATTATGCTATGTTTACTTAAGTTTGAAATATAAGCGTCTAACCATCAACTGTCTCGAACGTTTTTATTTACAAAGTCATATCATTTCCAAAACAATTTCATTTTAATTTCATCCTCGATATCATCATTAATAGAGATTTACAGAATCCCACGATAGTATTCCGCAAAACTGCATAATTGCGACTACACTTGCATCTGTTTGAATACCTTTATAAAGATTTCATAAGCATGACTTTTCCTTTGTTTTTGAAAAACTATTACTGGGTACAACACTTGTAGCTAGTAAGTATCGATAAATTACATGCTTGAATAGGCCCTACAGTTAGTTACACACATTACTACAATTGGGGCCTCATGTCTAAATTACAGATGTCCTATTTAACTCTTAGATAACTATCACATGAAATATTGATTGACTTTGGTCTACATTGATATTTTAGAAATGCAATAAGATAACAACTTGAAGCAATTAAATAATCACAAAGATGGCGTCACAGGGGGTCTACGCACAAGAATTTCGAATTTTATCCATGGAAAGGTGCGCAAATTTTCGAAATTTATGGAGTTGGAGCCCTGCTTCCCTGTAGCACCGGAGGGTGAAGTCTTGTGGGAGCCCTATTCTACTTTCGACTTAAGTTTACCGACTTCCGATGTTGCTCAATCTGGTTGTAGTTTCCCCAAAAGCTTCCCACTGGGAAAAGATGCATCGGTCCCAGGAGCAGAATATCAGCATGGGGTTATATGAAACATTCATTTGATCAAGATAATGATTTCCATTCCATACATATCACTTTTGTGAACCCTGTTAGAGTAATCTTTCCATATGCTACAATCAAAAGGGCCAGTTTGCTTCTACTGACTGCATGAATTCAAACAAATGAGGTCATTTCATATGACTGGTCGAATAAATATCTCGACTTTCATGCCTCGTTCCGAAATCTGTTCGTAGTGGGTTTACACTAGCACCATGACCGACATTACTACCAATTGGAGTCACAACTGCTTCTGGAAATTCTAATAGCAAACCTAATCAGCTCCTAACCCAATCAACCTAATCAATTGCTCGCGTTGGTAATGGATGACTTCGAAGTCCCGTTATTCACTACTATATTATTACGCATTATAATATACTGTATTCTAAGAGGACCTGCATTTTCCCATCTTGTAGGCCTACCTACGTTATTAGTTACTTCAAAGTATTGAGGCCTATATTCTAGCCTATTTTCATGCCAGGTGTAGCTATTAGAACTTATTACTATTCATAGGTTATCCTTAATTATCCCGATGAACATTTTCTCCTGACCAATAATTTCTCCTTCGACTCGTGCCGGCTCTCCTTTTACTCGCCATTCTGTGCAGTACTTATTACTCGCCACTGCTACAGCCATACAAATCACTGGTTGACATATCAGGGTAAATCCAATTTAATCCACAACATTTGACGAAAATGTGTCTTTGATTTGTAAAATCCATATCAATATCATATCAACCGATTTCAATAGTTTTTTTTAATCGAACCGTAAAGATCTCATCTATTATGGCATGGTTTTTAAAAAGTCACAAAGCCAAGACCTTCTTCACAAGTTGCCGTTTTTTGCCGAAAAAAGACCAAAAAAGCATGTCCAAAGTTGCAGTACTCTCAGTTCAACACGGATTTTCGATTAGATACATTCAAATACACCCACTAATATTTATATCATCTGAAAGAAGAAGATCAGCTCTTTAAGACAGTCCCATTTTAAATATTGTAATTAATAATAATCATTGAATTTTCACTGGGTTTCCATTGTCCAATGAAAAAAATGTCCTCTGACCGAGACGTTTTCTGTCCTCTGACCGAGGTACTTTTTCTCGAAGAATATTGATTTTTCCATCAAACGTTTTGCACCAAACGAATCCTCTAGTGTGCTAGTTTATAAATCCGTAAAGAAAATTCAGTTTGATGCCGTTACAAGTGTGCAATATTGATCTAAAAATATTTTTATCCGTTTTTTCGACCAGAGAATTTGAATATTCCCAAAATTTTCATATGGATGCTGAAACCAGAAATTTTGTCAGGAATCGATGAAATTTCACAGCATAGGAGGGATCCATGCTCTTAACATCTATGCAAAAGACATTTTTCATTTATATCAATTAACCCTCTCAAAATCTCCAAAAACCACGAAAATGTCCTCTGATCGAGACCCTAAAAAATCTCGGTCAGAGGACAACGTTGAAATTGAAGATCTCGGTCAGAATACAAGGGTCTCGGTCTAAAGACATGATAATGTATGCAATTACATTTAGATCACTTCGTTTTACGCGTTCAAGTATTCGTCCAAAGTTCCCGCAGTCTCATATCCCAAATGCACAAACCGAAGAGTTTCCTGTTCGACATCAATTTGTCCTCTGACCGAGACCTTAAAAATCTCGGTCAGAGGACAAGGTGGGTCACGGTCAACGGACATTATATGCAATACCTACATTACATTTTGGTCACTTCGCTTTTCGCATGGAAGCATTCATCCTAAGTTCCCAGTTTCATAGCAACCCAAATGCAGAAGCCGAAGAGTTTCCTATTCGACATCTATCTGACCGAGATCAATTTGTCCTCTGACCGAGATGTAGAAAAAATGGCTTTTTAAAAGTGCTAGATTTCTATGGAAAGTTTTTATTTGGTGTGGTCGCGGCTACGATTTTCGTGTTCAGCGTAAAAAAATGAGTATATATGCAAATTTTCACGGAAATCTGAGACCCAAAGTTGAAAAGACAGAAATGTTGTGGAATAAATTGGATTTACCCATCACTACCGACGTTGCCACCAGATTGAGAAACTGTAATCTAATGTACCACCGTCAGGACTCGGTAGTAACTACGAGTAGTTCAATTTCACCGCGTCGCAACCTGGAAGCGTGCTGAGTAATCAACCATGGCCCCGTATAGGTGATTTGACGTGCATAGTTGTAAGTAGTTTTGGTGAGTAGTATGTAAAAATATTAAAATGCATGTAGCGTGTTGAAGTGAGGTATTGTCCTGTTCGTTGGGAGGTGTAGTATGTGTGTGTGAAGTTTGGAGTGAATCGGTTTAGTTTTGTAGGAGCCATGGCCCCGTATATGTGATTTTACGTGCATAGTTGTAAGTAGTTTTAGTGAGTAGTATGTAAAAATGGTAGAATGCATGTGGCGTGTTGAAGTGAGGTATTGTCCTGTTCGTTGGGAGGTGTAGTATGTGTGTGTGAAGTTTGGAGGGGATCGGTTTAGTTTTGTGGGAGCCATGGCCCCGTATAGGTGACTTAACATGCATAGTTGTAAGTAGTTTTGGTGAGTAGTATGTAAAAATATTAAAATGCATTTGGAGTGTTGAAGTGAGGTATTGTCCTGTTCGTTGGGAGGTGTAGTATGCGTGTGTGAAGTTTGGAGTGAATCGGTTTAGTTTTGTAGGAGCCATGGCCCCGTATAGGTGATTTTACGTGCATAGTTGTAAGTAGTTTTGGTGAGTAGTATGCAAAAATGGTGGAATGCATTTGGAGTGTTGAAGTGAGGTATTGTCCTGTTCGTTGGGAGATGTAGTATGCGTGTGTGAAGTTTGGAGGGAATCGGTTTAGTTTTGTAGGAGCCATGGCCCCGTATAGGTGATTTTAGGTGCATAGTTGTAAGTAGTTTTGGTGAGTAGTATGCAAAAATATTAAAATGCATTTGGAGTGTTGAAGTGAGGTATTGTCCTGTTCGTTGGGAGGTGTAGTATGCGTGTGTGAAGTTTGGAGTGAATCGGTTTAGTTTTGTAGGAGCCATGGCCCCGTATAGGTGAGTTTGTGTATGTGTTGATTAGTGGGACAATGTAAATTTTGTGGACAGAGTTTTTTGAAATTCAGCGGAGGCGGAGAGCATGTAGCGTGTTGAAGTGAGGTATTGTCCTGTTCGTTGGGAGGTGTAGTATGCGTGTGTGAAGTTTGGAGTGAATCGGTTTAGTTTTGTGGGAGCCATTGCCCCGTATAGGTGAGTTTGTGTATGTGTTGATTAGTGGTGCAATGTAAATTTTGTGGACAGAGTTTTTTGAAGTTCAGCGGAGGCGGAGAGCATGTAGAGTGTTGAAGTGAGGTATTGTCCTGTTCGTTGGGAGGTGTAGTATATGTGTGTGAAGTTTCGAGGGAATCGGTTTAGTTTTGTGGGAGCATTGGCCCCGTATAGGTTATTTTAGGTGCATAGTTGTAAGTATTTTTGGTGAGTAGTATGTAAAAATGGTAGAATGCATTTGGAGTGTTGAAGTGAGGTATTGTCCTGTTCGTTGGGAGGTGTAGTATGCGTGTGTGAAGTTTGGAGTGAATCGGTTTAGTTTTGTGGGAGCCACGGCCCCGTATAGGTGAGTTTGTGTATGTGTTGATTGGTGGTGCAAGGTAAATTTTCTGGACAGAGTTTTTTGAAGTTCAGCGGAGGCGGAGAGCATGTAGAGTGTTGAAGTGAGGTATTGTCCTGTTCGTTGGGAGGTGTAGTATGTGTGTGAAGTTTGGAGTGAATCGGTTTAGTGTTGTAGGAGCCATGGCCCCGTATATGTGATTTTACGTGCATAGTTGTAAGTAGTTTTAGTGAGTAGTATGTAAAAATGGTAGAATGCATGTGGCGTGTTGAAGTGAGGTATTGTCCTGTTCGTTGGGAGGTGTAGTATGTGTGTGTGAAGTTTGGAGGGGATCGGTTTAGTTTTGAGGGAGCCATGGCCCCGTATAGGTGACTTAACATGCATAGTTGTAAGTAGTTTTGGTAAGTAGTATGTAAAAATATTAAAATGCATTTGGAGTGTTGAAGTGAGGTATTGTCCTGTTCGTTGGGAGGTGTAGTATGCGTGTGTGAAGTTTGGAGTGAATCGGTTTAGTTTTGTAGGAGCCATGGCCCCGTATAGGTGATTTTACGTGCATAGTTGTAAGTAGTTTTGGTGAGTATAGTATGCAAAAATGGTAGAATGCATTTGGAGTGTTGAAGTGAGGTATTGTCCTGTTCGTTGGGAGATGTAGTATGCGTGTGTGAAGTTTGGAGGGAATCGGTTTAGTTTTGTAGGAGCCATGGCCCCGTATAGGTGATTTTAGGTGCATAGTTGTAAGTAGTTTTGGTGAGTAGTCTGCAAAAATGGTAGAATGCATTTGGAGTGTTGAAGTGAGGTATTGTCCTGTTCGTTGGGAGGTGTGGTATGGGTGTGTGAAGTTTGGAGGGAATCGGTTTAGTTTTGTGGGAGCCATTGCCCCGTATAGGTGAGTTTGTGTATGTGTTGATTAGTGGGACAATGTAAATTTTGTGGACAGAGTTTTTTGAAATTCAGCGGAGGCGGAGAGCATGTAGCGTGCTGAAGTGAGGTATTGTCCTGTTCGTTGGGAGGTGTAGTATGCGTGTGTGAAGTTTGGAGTGAATCGGTTTAGTTTTGTGGGAGCCATTGCCCCGTATAGGTGAGTTTGTGTATGTGTTGATTAGTGGTGCAATGTAAATTTTGTGGACAGAGTTTTTTGAAATTCAGCGGAGGCGGAGAGCATGTAGCGTGTTGAAGTGAGGTATTGTCCTGTTCGTTGGGAGGTGTAGTATGCGTGTGTGAAGTTTGGAGTGAATCGGTTTAGTTTTGTGGGAGCCATTGCCCCGTATAGGTGAGTTTGTGTATGTGTTGATTAGTGGTGCAATGTAAATTTTGTGGACAGAGTTTTTTGAAGTTCAGCGGAGGCGGAGAGCATGTAGAGTGTTGAAGTGAGGTATTGTCCTGTTCGTTGGGAGGTGTAGTAGGTGCGTGTGAAGTTTGGAGGGAATCGGTTTAGTTTTGTGGGAGCATTGGCCCCGTATAGATTATTTTAGGTGCATAGTTGTAAGTATTTTTGGTGAGTAGTATGTAAAAATGGTAGAATGCATTTGGAGTGTTGAAGTGAGGTATTGTCCTGTTCGTTGGGAGGTGTAGTATGCGTATGTCAAGTTTGGAGTGAATCGGTTTAGTTTTGTAGGAGCCATGGCCCCGTATATGTGATTTTACGTGCATAGTTGTAAGTAGTTTTAGTGAGTAGCATGCAAAATTTATAGATTGCATTTGGAGTGTTGAAGTGAGGTATTGTCCTGTTCGTTGGGAGGTGTAGTATGCGTGTGTGAAGTTTGGAGGGAATCGGTTTAGTTTTGTGGGAGCCACGGCCCCGTATAGGTGAGTTTGTGTATGTGTTGATTGGTGGTGCAAGGTAAATTTTCTGGACAGAGTTTTTTGAAGTTCAGCGGAGGCGGAGAGCATGTAGAGTGTTGAAGTGAGGTATTGTCCTGTTCGTTGGGAGGTGTAGTATGTGTGTGAAGTTTGGAGTGAATCGGTTTAGTGTTGTAGGAGCCATGGCCCCGTATATGTGTAGTTATTTTACGTGCATAGTTGTAAGTAGTTTTAGTGAGTAGTATGTAAAAATGGTGGAATGCATTTGGAGTGTTGAAGTGAGGTATTGTCCTGTTCGTTGGGAGGTGTAGTATGTGTGTGTGAAGTTTCGAGGGGATCGGTTTAGTTTTGTGGGAGCCATGGCCCCGTATAGGTGACTTAACATGCATAGTTGTAAGTAGTTTTGGTGAGTAGTATGTAAAAATATTAAAATGCATTTGGAGTGGTGAAGTGAGGTATTTTCCTGTTCGTTGGAGGGTGTAGTATGCGTGTGTGAAGTTTGGAGTGAATCGGTTTTAGTTTGTAGGAGCCATGGCCCCGTATAGGTGATTTTACGTGCATAGTTGTAAGTAGTTTTGGTGAGTAGTATGCAAAAATGGTAGAATGCATTTGGAGTGTTGAAGTGAGGTATTGTCCTAGTTCGTTGGAGGAGATGTAGTATGCGTGTGTGAAGTTTGGATCGGGAATCGGTTTAGTTTATGTAGAGAGCCATGGCCCCGTATAGCGTGATTTTAGGTGCATAGTTGTAAGTAGTTTTGGTGAGTTAGTCTGCAAAATGGTTAGAATGCATTTGGAAGTGTGTCGCTGAAGTGAGGTTATTGTCCTGTTCGTGGGAGGTGTGGTAGGGGTGTGTGTGATAAGTTTGGAGGGAATCGGTTTAGTTTTGTGGGAGCCATTGCCACCGTATAGGTGAGTTTGTGTATGTGTTGATTAGTGGGTACAATGTAAATTTTGTGGACAGAGTTTTTGAAATTCAGCGGAGGCGGAGAGCATGTAGCGTGCTGAAGTGAGGGGTATTGTCCTGTTCGTTGGGAGGTGTAGTATGCGTGTGTGAAGTTTGGAGTGAATCGGTTTAGTTTTGTGGGAGCCATTGCCCCGTATAGGTGAGTTTGTGTATGTGTTGATTAGTGGTGCAATGTAAATTTTGTGGACAGAGTTTTTTGAAATTCAGCGGAGGCGGAGAGCATGTAGCGTGCTGAAGTGAGGTATTGTCCTGTTCGTTGGGAGGTGTAGTATGCGTGTGTGAAGTTTGGAGTGAATCGGTTTAGTTTTGTGGGAGCCATTGCCCCGTATAGGTGTGTTTGTGTATGTGTTGATTAGTGGTGCAATGTAAATTTTGTGGACAGAGTTTTTTGAAATTCAGCGGAGGCGGAAGAGCACTGTAGCGTGTTGAAAGTGAGGTATTGTCCTGTTCGTTGGAGAAGGTGTGTCGTATGCGGGTTTGTTTTTGTGAAGTTTGGAGTGAATCTCGGTTTAGTTCTATGTAGGAGCCACGGGCCCCCCCGTATAGGTGAGTTTGTGTATGTGTTGAGATTAGTGGTGCAATGTAAAATTTTCTGGAACAGAGTTTTTTGAAGTTCAGCGGAGGCAGGAGAGCATGTTGTAGAGTGTTGAAGTAGAGGTATTGTCCCTGTTCCGTTGGGAGGTGGTAGTATGTGTGTGAAGTTTGGAGGTTGGAGTGAATCGCGTTTAGTGTTGTAGGAGCCATGGCGCCACGTATATGTGATTTTACGTGCATAGTTTTGTAAGTAGAGTTTTAGTGTAAAGTAGTATGTAAAAATGTAGATAGAAATGCATGTGGCGTGTTGTAGAGTGAGGTATTGTACCCTGTTCGTTGGGAGGTGTTAGTATGTGTGTGTGAAGTTTGGAGGGGACTCGGTTTAGTTTTCGTGGGAGCCATGGCCCCGTATAGGTGATCTTAACACATGCATAGTTGTAAGTAGTTTTGTTGTAAGTAGTATGTAAAAATATTAAAATGACATTTGGAGTGTTTGAAGTGAGGTATTGTCCTGTTCGTTGGGAGGTGTAGTATGCGTGTGTGAAGTTTGGAAGTGAATCGGTCTCTAGATTTTGTAGGAGCCATGGGCCCCGTACCTAGGTTATCTTAGGTGCATAGTTGTAAGTAGTTTTGGTGAGTGTTGTAGTATGCAAAAATGGTGGGAATGCATTTGGAGTGTTGAAGTGAGGTATTGTCCTGTGTCGTGGGGAGATGTAGGTGTAGTATAGCAGGTGTGTGAAGTTTGGAGGGAATCGGTTTAGTTTGGTAGGAGCCATGGCCCCGTAATACGGTGATTTTAGGTGCATAGTTGTAGGTAGTAGTTTTGGTGAGTAGTCTGCAAAAGAATGGTGTAGAATGCATTTGGAGTGTTGAAGTGAGGTATTTTCCTGTTCGTTTGGGAGGTGTGGTATGGGTGTGTGAAGTTTGGAGGGAATCGGTTTAGTTTTGTGGGAGCCATTGCCCCGTATAGGTGAGTATTAGTGTATGTGTTGATTAGTGGGACAATGTAAATTTTGTGGTCAGAGTTTTTTGAAATTCAGCCGGAGGCGGAGAGCATGTAGCGTGTTGAAGTGAAGGTATTGTCCTGTTCGTTGGGAGGTGTAGTATGCGTGGTTGTGTGAAGTTTGGGAGTGAATCGGTTTAGTTTTGTGGGAGCCACTTGCCACCCGTATAAGTGAGTTTGTGTATGTGTTGATTAGTGGTGCAATGTAAATTTTGTGGACTAGAGTTTTTCTGAAGTTCAGCGGAGGCGGAGAGCATGTAGAGTGTTGAAGTGAGGTATTGTCCTGTTCGTGTGGGAGAGGTGTTGAGTTATGTGTGTGTGAAGTTTGGAGGGAATCGGTTTAGTTTTGTGGGAGCCATGGCCCCGTATAGTTTATTTTAGGAGCATAGTTGTAATTATTTTTGGTGAGTAGTATGCGAAAATGTTATAATGCATATGTAGTGTTGAAGTGATTGCGTATTGTCCTGAGATCGTTGGGAGGTGTAGTATGTGTGTGTGAAGTTTGGAGGAAATCGGTTTAGTTTTGTGGGAGCTATGGCCCCGTATAGGTGATTTTAGGTGCATAGTTGTAAGTAGTTTTGGTGAGTAGTATGCAAAAATGGTAGAATGCATTTGGAGTGTTGAAGTGAGATATTGTCCTGTTCGTTGGGAGGTGTGGTATTGGTGTGTGAAGTTTGGAGGGAATCGGTTTAGTTTTGTGGGAGCCATTGCCCCGTATAGGTGAGTTTGTGTATGTGTTGATTAGTGGGACAATGTAAATTTTGTGGACAGAGTTTTTTGAAATTCAGCGGAGGCGGAGAGCATGTAGAGTGTTGAAGTGAGGTATTGTCCTGTTCGTTGGGAGGTGTAGTATATGTGTGTGAAGTTTGGAGGGAATCGGTTTAGTTTTGTGGGAGCATTGGCCCCGTATAGGTTATTTTAGGTGCATAGTTGTAAGTATTTTTTGTGAGTAGTATGTAAAAATGGTAGAATGCATTTGGAGTGTTGAAGTGAGGTATTGTCCTGTTCGTTGGGAGGTGTAGTATGCGTGTGTGAAGTTTGGAGTGAATCGGTTTAGTTTTGTGGGAGCCACGGCCCCGTATAGGTGAGTTTGTGTATGTGTTGATTGGTGGTGCAAGGTAAATTTTCTGGACAGAGTTTTTTGAAGTTCAGCGGAGGCGGAGAGCATGTAGAGTGTTGAAGTGAGGTATTGTCCTGTTCGTTGGGTGGTGTAGTATGTGTGTGTGAAGTTTGGAGGGAATCGGTTTAGTTTTGTGGGAGCCATGGCCCCGTATAGGTTATCTTAGGTGCATAGTTGTAAGTAGTTTTGGTGAGTAGTATGCAAAAATGGTAGAATGCATTTGGAGTGTTGAAGTGAGGTATTGTCCTGTTCGTTGGGAGGTGTGGTATGGGTGTGTGAAGTTTGGAGGGAATCGGTTTAGTTTTGTGGGAGCCATTGCCCCGTATAGGTGAGTTTGTGTATGTGTTGATTAGTGGGACAATGTAAATTTTGTGGACAGAGTTTTTTGAAATTCAGCGGAGGCGGAGAGCATGTAGCGTGTTGAAGTGAGGTATTGTCCTGTTCGTTGGGAGGTGTAGTATGCGTGTGTGAAGTTTGGAGTGAATCGGATTGTTTACTCTCGCTCTGCACTCTTGGCATGTCGTCCACCAGTCCATTTACATGGCTCTGACGCGTGTCCTTTTGGAAGAAAAGTAAGACGCCGTCTGTGGCACTTCGGAATTCTCCGTCGCAATTATTTTGGTGCTCTCCCTAATATTGCTATCGCAACGTCTGATCACCCACCGGCCTCAGTTACTGTGATCTCTTCTCCCAACTCCTTGCAAGAGACCTACGAAGCTGCGTCATTTGCCATTCCCGTTCGTGTCACCTATCGTCGCCCTCAACCCTTATCTATCAACCCAGCTGATACAGCAGCTGATGACCAAGACTTATCGGGGTGCGTAAGACACAAACGCACCACACAAAAACCACACAACGACCGACAAAAAGTGTTAATCAATATCAAACGCCATACAAAAAAGAAATGCAGAACACGAGTGATCCGTCATCCTTCGATAGTTCTCACCAACGCCCGCTCTCACCTCTCACCAACAAATTCGACGAATTTTCCCTGCGACTTCGCTCCATCAAACCTGGAATAGCAATTGTTTGTGAAACGTGGCTTGACGATACTGCCGACACATCCTGGCTCAACATTCCTAATTATCAGCAAATTCGAAAGGATCGAGGCAGCCCTGGTGGAGGCATACTGGTATATTGTTCAGACAATCATGACATACGTAGCTGTCACTGCATCCCGGCAATCAATACATCTCACAAAGCGCTGAAATCCGAATTCTTGACGTTCATTATTGATTCTAATGTGCTGGTGATTGCTCTATATCATCCTTATTGGGGAAGTTCCCCTCTTCACGATGCGGTTATCGACATTCTAATAGATATTGTAGCACATGGTCGAAATCATCATTCGGTTTCCAGTGTGCTGATATGTGGTGACTTCAATGGTTTGGCTGCCCGAGTTCCCCAAATTAATGCGCTCCTCGGTACAAGCAGCTTGTTTGATTTTCATACTCGCTGTGGTGCTCAGTTGGACTTTGTTCTCACAGATTGCAAGGAAGCTTATAGCGATGCATGTGTGCTCCCACCCTTGGCTCGCTCTGACCACAATGTAGTCCATTGCAAGACATCGAACAAATACCCACGTCCACGTGTTACAAAGATACAATATCGGAAAAAGCTACCAGCCAGCTGTGCCAGATTCAGAGAGGCTTTGACTGCGACATCAAGTTTCCTCGAGAGTGTTATGTTCGAATGCGACACTGATGAAGCAGCATGTGTATTAACAGACGGATTATCTGAACTATACAATTCTGTGTTTCCCTTAAAGACTCTCCGGCTTCGTAATGACGACAAGGCATGGGTCAAACCATCATTAAAGCTTCTTATAAACGCACGCGATCGGGCCTATGCAGAAAGAAAACATCTCAAATATCTGAGACTGCGTGATACAGTAATTGCTCATATTCGTGACTTGAAGAGAAATTTTCTCAATTCTGTGCCTTGCAACAACAGTAACAGCAACTCACGAAAATGGAAAACAGTTAATGAACTAATTCATCACAAGAAAAAGCCAACTCAAGTCAATGTCAATGATATGCTTGAAGTATTTTCACAAACATTTGTCCCATCTGACATTGATGGCATTCTTGAGCAATTGGATACCATGCCATATAATGCACCCTTATCTGTCACTCAGACCGAAGTATTTGACATATTGCTCCATCTGAAATCTCCAGGACCTGATGAAGTTCCCTTTTGGGTATTGCGAGACTTTGCTGATATACTGGATCCATCTATCCAACATGTGATTAATCTGAGTCTTGCCACCGGTGTGATGCCAACTTTTTGGAAGAGGGCTAATGTTGTGCTAATCCCCATAGTCAAATAATCTAAACTTACTGATTATCGCCCTATTTCTTTACTGCCAATTATCTCCAAAGTCATCGAGAAGCTTATTTTGCTGAAGAAGTGGCTTCAACAGAGAGTTTCACCAATGGGACCAACTCAATTCGCCTTTGTACCAAGGACTGGTCAAGGAACTGTGACGGCACTCACCTACACGATTCATCGTATTTTATCCCATCTAGACACTCCGGGAGCCGTTAGACTTCTGATGTTGGATTACAGCAAGGCATTTGACAGAATACCACATCAGGTTATTCTACAATCCTTGATTGACAAAAATGCTCCAAAAGAACTGTTGCTCTGGATTGCATCATATCTGTTTGTGCGAGAACAAAGAATTAAATGCAATGGTAACTATTCATTGTGGTTTAGAGCCACAAGTGGAGTCCCTCAGGGAGGCGTGTTAGCTCCATTGTTGTTTGCCTCAGCAATGGATAGCTTGGAGCCAAAGTTTGGAAACTCCACCCTGGTAAAATTTGCAGATGACATATCAGTGCTGCACTGCATTCGCGAAGTCGAGGACGATAAGCTCAGTGAGGAGCTGAATCATATACTGACATGGTCTCATGAGCATGGCATGCATTTGAACTATATGAAAACCAAGGTAATGAATTTCAATACTAAGAAGGCCCTCAACCTTTCAGCTCTCTGTGACCCAAAATCATCAACCATTATCGAGGAAGTTAGCTCTGCCAAACTTCTGGGAATTGTTCTTGACAACAAGCTCAATTGGCAACAGCATCTCGACCACACACTTTCGAAAGCTAGACGCCGAATTTATCTACTACCTTGCCTAAAGCAAATTTCGCCGAATAACCACCAATTGCTCCGAACCGTGTACGTGACCATGATAAGATCTATCTTGACATATGCTTATCCCGCGTGGTGCAACATCACTGCCTCGAGATTCAGACATATTGCTAGCCTTGAAAAGCGATTGTGCAAGTTGTTCGGTTTTAGCTGTTCAGAGGATATTACCAGCTTCTGTTTGCGAACGGCCGAGCAATTAGCATTAAAGGCAGAAGATGAGGAACACCCATTACATCTTATTCACGATAGCGAAGAAACTCGACATAGTGAAAGACTTGGTAGTCGGAACAGAAAACTCAGATCAAGAACAATGCGCTTCCAAAATTCTTTTATTCGCTTTGCCTGACTTCTATCTGATTCTACTTCTGATGTATTTTATAAATGATTTGTGTAACGCTATTTCTGAATAACCACCGGTTGTGAAGTACGAATAAAGCTACATTATTATTATTATTATTTATGATCTTTTGGTAGGATAAATGGCGCATTGGGCTTAGGGTCATTGCATTTCGATTTCATAAGTTCATCCAAAATATCGACAGACTCATTACATTTGTTCGCAATCGTGGTCAATTGCTTACTAAATTTCAATTGAGCAGTTGTAGACTTAATTTCTTTTTCGACAGACAAATTACCAGTATCAACAGCAGCCTCTTTGAGTAGAGTTTGGTGAACAGGTTTATCGAGAGCTATAAGAAGGTTATCTTTGTCCGTAGGTAGAATAACACAATCATTCATCTGGTAGCTATTGCTACCAGTGTTATCCTCTTAAAATAAAGATTTTATTATTATTATTATTATTATTATTGTTTCCATAGCTATACCATTAGTAAGTAAAAAGTTACCAACACTATTCTATATAAGCTTCTATTTCAGCTTTATATTCCAGTAATTCACGGTTTGAAGGCTTGAGTTTTGGAATCAGGGACCAATGTTCAAAAACTCGACGGCATCTCTGGAAATATGACAATTTGAATCATTAACAAATCCAGATGGTGCTGATGGTGAAGTATCCCTTGCTAACACTTCAATGCGATAATATTTGTTGTGAAGCAAACTTGAAAATTTGAATTAAAATTGAAATATTGATATAGTCAATTAATTAACTTCTAATATATATATGATATAAATATATATTATATATACATAATATATAATCAATTAATATAATATCAATATGAATATAAATAAAAATTCAAAATTTGACTTTAATAAAGCATCCAGTGCTTGTTGAAATTTTGCAACAGGTTACCATTGTTGAGTGTCTTGCACTCAATAGTGAATCCTTCGACGTTTGCTTCGTCAAA
>CAJQUW010001160.1:7500-26312 GCA_907163375.1 Prostheceraeus crozeri | reverse complement strand
CCAATGTACCGGTTGAAAACAATACAAAGCACAAATGAACAATGACGAGATCGCATTCACAAAAGGCAAAGTGTCAGCCTTGCTAGAACTAGGGTTTTCTTTGCGAGCTACAAGCAAGCGACTAAATGTCCCTTACACAAATGTGCATCGATGGCATAATGATGATTTTCGACTCTGTCGTAAAGAGGGCTCTGGCCGTCCACGCAAAACATCCAAACGTAGAGACCGCCTAACTTTGAGATTTGTTAAAGTTGATCCAAGTCTCTCGTTAACTGAGATGGTTGCACTAGACTCGTCTATTTCTAAGTCCACTATTCGTAGAAGACTTATTGAGTCGAATTTTTAGAGCTGTAAGAGGCCCTCTCAGATCGAATTATTAGATCATCATACAAAAAGACGTCTCAGATGGCAATGAGTCATTGTCACTGGCGAAATCAATGGGATCGGGTTGTCTGGTCTGGTGAGGCATCAGTCCGTCTGAAGCATAGTGATGGTCGATTGAGATTATGGATAAAATCTGATCAGGAAATTCCGAGACATTTACATCGTCCCCGGGTACAAGGTGGTGCGACTCTACTGATTTGGGCTGGCATTTGGACCAATGGCCGCTCTGATCTTCACATACAGCAAGGAACCATGAATTCTGAACGCTATGTGAATGTTTTACGAATGAACATTGGCCAAATGACAGATCAACTTGGTGATCCAGCGACTTGGTTATTTATGGATGATAATGCTACGTGTCACAGGAGTAGTAGAGTCAACTTATGCAAGTGTCAATTAAGGCTTAGGACATTATCTAGGCCAGCTCATTCTCCTGATCTGAATCCCATAGAAAATGTATGGAGTATTCTAAAACGTAACGTTCGTCGTTCACTGCTACCTACAGATGGCGTATCACAACTCACGTCACTGCTAAAAAGAGAGTGGAGAAAGTTTGATCAGTCAAAAATCAACGATTATTTTATCAACGATGTTTTATTTAGTCAAATTTTAGGATGATCCACTTTTTATGAAACGGACTGTATATCCAGTGAATCCGCTTAATTAAGATACCTGTTAGTAAATGTTCATTCCTCTTGATATCGAATAAGTTTCATACTACCTATATGGTAGTTTCACGTCAATAGTGTGTAAACACAGGAATAGTTTACAAAAAGTTGACTTCTTAAAAAGTGATCAAAAATGTTTTAGACCGCATAAACTTTATCTCCACAAAAAAACAATCCTTATCAAAACATCTTTGATCTAAAAACTTTCACTATGCTGACATTTTTTGAGTCGACACACACTACTTACTACATACGTATTCTATGGTTTTGCATTTACTTGATAACGCAAACTCATAATTTTGCCATAACGAAAACGTTGATTACTCTAATCATCTCAATAGCCAATCGTCAGCCGTAACTATCCATCTTATAACAATTCCTCATTCTTCAATTCGCTTGCATAAGTCTACACTCACTGATTGTCACATAATACGTAGAATGATAATATTCAAGATAATCGCTGCTTCCAACGAATGGTATGAAGGTTTTCAGATGAATAAGTGAATACACGTTCTACATGTTATTCCTCATTGCATTCCTCTTTGCAATCCGCTTGAATGACATAGGCTTATGACTGCTGATGCATAATGCATGCAATTTTATGGTTTTGAATGACTAATCACGCATCACATATCAGTACGGATAATGCTTATCACCATGATTTTATTCAAAAATCATTTGTGCTCTGGGTAACATCTTATTCTCATGAAAATCAGATATATAAGCAAATTTAAGATGCTTGTTTTGAATTACACGATACTCCTCCTATTCCTTTGAGGGGATATTTTCAACGATTGCGATTTTAGGCGTGTCTTGTCAATATTATCTAATTTCAATGCGCAGCTAAAATGATTTATGACCTAACAATTAATTCTTATTTCATGTCAATTAACAACAAAAAACACATATCTGTCTGGCAAATAGATTTGTGGTCGACGCTATTTTCCAAAAAATTTAATTACGTAAGTTAAAACACTTCGCTAGTTCTCTGCGTGAAAGATTCTACAAGAATGATTAAAAAGCAATGTTTTATCGGATGGAGATAATTGCTTTAAAGTTTTCAAGAACTTGAAGAAGAATTTTCACGTTGCAGTGGCGGAGAGTGTGGCTATTAGATCACATAGTCCAGATTTGTGCGTCCAAAAGACAGACTTTTCTTATTGAGATTGACGGAATTCGCTTTCTAAAGCATTTCTGACCGGTAACATCTATGTACCGTATAGTAACTTCACAAGTAGCATCTTTGACTCTATATTTTGCTCTCTTAAAGCTTGTTATTTGACTTATTGATCTTATTGACCTATTGCCTTTATCAATGGCAGGATTTTGACGTAGTTGCAAGTTTTAATCATTTCAAGTTTTAGTCATTCGTGTAGAAGCCTTCCACCACTTGTTGTATGTTCACGCAGAGAACAAGCGAAGGCTATGAACAAGCGAAGTGTTTTACTTACGCAATTAAATATATCTGTCTGGTAAACAGAATGAAATTATTTCTTCATATGTTAACTATCGTATATGCGTAGCACTCGACAGATCCCTAACCAACAAACACCACCTCCAGAAGACCGCAGCCAAAGTGAGAACAAGAAACAATCTGTTATATATGCCGGCAGGAACGACATGGGGAGCCAATGCTGAAACCTTACGAGCCTCTCCTCTTGCGCTGTGTTATTCTGTTGCTGAATACAGCGCACCAGTTTGGAAAAGCTCCACTCATTGCAGTGCAATCGATGTTTAGTTGAACCAAACCATGCGCACCATTAGCGGCACAATCCGGTGCACCAGTACGAAATGGCTACCAGTGCTTTGTAACATCCCCCTCCAGCACTTCGAAGAGAGAAGTCAACATCAATTGTATATGAATCGCAAGCAATAGGCAGCAACACGAATTAATTTTCGAAGAGTAGAAAATCGCTCCATGTCAATATCCAAAAGGCTGACCTTTTGTGTGATGCATAATGTCACTACAACCTTGCGTTGCTCGGGCATTGGATCAGACAATACTTGAACATATTTTGGCGAACGATTCTCAGACTGACTCAACCATGAAAGTCCATTCCACCAAAAATCATGCGCCAAAAACTGGCTGGCTATTATTCCTCTAGAGGCACAGTCTGCTGGGTTTACATCAGTAGCCACGTGTCCCCACGACTCAGGAGAAATAATATCTTGGATTTCGCTCACACGGTTGGCAACTGAAGTTTTCCATTTACTAGGATATGACGACAGCCATGCCAACACAATGGTTGAATCAGTCCAAGGATGCATACATTCCAACTTGCCCAAAATACTAGGATTGGCTAATAGCGAATTATGAACAGCCTTCATCAAACGCGCCAAAAGGAAAGCACCACACAACTCGAGCTTAGACAGACTTATGGTCTTCACTGGTGCCACTTTTGTTTTTGCACATAATAATCGCACCTTATGATGGCCATCTTACAACTTCGCACGAACATAAATTACTGCTGCGTATGCCTTTTCCGAGGCATCACAGAATCCATGAAGCTGGAAATGTATATAATTATCATCAATGACACATCGAGGTATTCGAAAATTTACCAAGCAAGCAAGATCTTGACGACACTCCACACATTTTTTATGAACGACTTCTGGTATTTTATCGTCCAAAGAAACTCCAGACAACCAGCATTCTAGCATAATACACTTGACATAAATAACGATAGGAGCTAGCCAACCAAAGAGTCAAAATTCGCGCTGTATCCGATAAAATGATTCTTTTGGTTATCACTTTTGACTCCGGAGGAGATAAAATTGTGATCTTGAAATCGTCAGTAATTCGGCTGCAAGATATCCCTAACACTTTTACAGATAAATCTCCTCCAAGATCTAAATCTACAGTTGATTCACATAGGTCTCAGCAGGTTATCAATTAACGATTTACTATTCGATGTCCATTTGCGTAATTGAAAGCCAAATTTGTCAAACAATTGAATCAATTCATGCTGAACTTCTAAAGCCTCCGTCACTGTCGATGTTCCAGAAAGCAAATCGTCGACATAAAAATCCGATCTTATCAACTTAGAAGCTTTTAAGCTTGGATTTCTGTCAGATATTTCCTTCAAGTCCTAATCGCATGAAAAGAAGACGAGTAAATACCAAATGTCACACGTGTCATTCTCCATTATTTTGATTTTTTGAAGGAGTTTTCTCTCCAGAGTATCCGATGATAGTCTCTATCACAAGGATTTATCACAATTTGCCGATACATCTTCGCTAGTCAGCTGAAAAAGCGAATCAAATGAAAGCGAAATCTGAGCAATACAAATCAATTTGTATTTTAAAATAAAAATAAATAATTTAAATAAATACAAAAAAAAAAAATACAAAAAATAAAAAAATATAATATAAAAATTATTTTATAAAAAAAAAAAAAAAAATAAAAAAAAAAATAATAAAAAAAAATAATTAAAAACAAAAAAATTCAAAATAAAAAAAATTATAAAAATAAAAATTTATAAAAAACAAATAAAAAAAAATATTAAATAATTTAAAAAAAAAATTTGAAAAAAAAAAAATAATAAGTATATAAACATATTTATAAAATAAAAAAAAAATAACAAAACATTATTAAAAAAACTTAATTAATTAAAAAAAAAAATAAATAAATATAAAAATAAAAAAAAAAAAAAATTATAAATTAATAAAAAATAAAAAAAAATAAAAAAAAAAAAAAAAAAAAACAATATAATAAAATAAAAAAAAATAATAAAAAAAAATAAAAAAAAAATAAAATAAGAATTAAATTTATAAAAATATAAAAAAAAAAAAATATTTAAATAAAATAAAAAAATGACTTAAATAAAATAAATTAAAAAAAAAAATATAAAATAATTAAAAAATTAAATAAATATAATAATAAACAAAATAAAAAAAAAAAAAAAAAAAAAATTATATAAAAAAAAAATAAAAATAGAAAAAAATAAAAAAAATAAAATAAAAATATATAAAAAAATTTTATTTCATATTGTATAAAATTGATAAATAAAAAAAAAAATAAATAAAAAAAAAAAAAAAAGAAAAAAATAAACTAAAATAATTTTATAAAAATAAAATAAATTGTGTTATAAAATTAATATAAATAAAAAAACATAAAAAAAAAAAATTTTAAAATAATAAAACAGAAATAAAATAAAAAAAAAAATAATAATAAAAAAAAAAAAATTTTTATCTAAAATATAAAAAATTTTAAAAAATTTAAAATAAATTTATTAAAAAAAATTAAAAAAAATAAAATAAAAAAAAAAAAAAAAACATAAATAAATATAAATTAAAAAAAAAATTTAAAAATAAAAATTAATAAAATTTAAAACAAAATAAAATATAAAATAAAATAATTAAAAAAAAAAAAAATTAAAAAATAAAAAAAAATATAAAAATTTTTTAAATTAAAATAAAAAATTTATAAAAATTTTAAAAAAAATATAAAATTTAAAAATAAAAAAAAAAAAAATAAAATAAACAAAAAAAAAATAAAAAATAAAAAAACTAAAAGATAAAAAAATTTTTTTTTTTTTTTCTTCTAAATACATTTAAAAAAAAAAAAAAAAATAAAAAAAAAAAAAATTATGATTAATAAAAAAAAAAATTAAATAAAAAAAAGAAGTGGATGTAATATTAATATAAAAAATAATATAAAAAAATAGATAATAAAATAAAAAAATAAAATATTATTTATAAATAAAAATAAATAAAAAATTTAAATAAAATAAAATATAACATCAGCATAAAAAAATAAATAAAAAAAAAAACAATAAAAAATAAATAAAAAAAAATTTAAAAAAAAAAAAAAATAATTAAGTCAACTAAAAAAAATAAAAATTAAAAAATAATCAATTAAAAAAAAAAAATAAAATAAAATAAAAAAAAAATAAAAATATAAAAAATTTTAAAAAAAAAAAATAAAAAAAAAAAAAAATAAAAATTTAAAAAAAAATTTTTTAAAAAAAAATTAAAAAATTAATTTTTTTTTTAATATTTTAATAAAATATTATTTATTTTATTTTTTTTTAATTTTTTTTTTTTTTTGTTCTTTTTTTTTTTTTTTTTTTAATTAAAATTAATTTAAAAAAAAAAATAAAAATTTTTTTAAAAAAAATAAAATATTTAAATTTTTAAAATAAAAAAACATATAAATTTATTAAAAAAAAAATAAAAAAATAAATAAAAAATATAAAAAAAAAAAATTAATAAAATTAATAAAAAATATAAAAAAATAAATTTAAATAAAAAAAAATAATAAAAAAATAATAAATTAAAAAATTTAAAAATAAAATATAAAAAAATATAAAAAAATAAAAAAAAAAAAAAAAATAAAAAAAAAAATTAAAAAAAATTTATTATTAAAAATAAATAAAAAATAAAAAAAAAAAAAAAAAAAAATAAAAATTAAAATTTTTTTTTTTTAAAAAAATATAATATAAATTAAAAACAAAAAAAAAAAATTAAAAAAATTAAAAAATTTTCTAAAAAATAAATAATATAAAAAAAAAAAAAAAAAAAAAATTAAAATTAAAAAAAAAAAAAAAAATTAATTACATAAAAATAAAAATAAAAAAAAAATAAATAAAAATACAAAATTAAAATTAAAAATATAAAAAAAATAAAAAAAAAAATATAACAAAAAAAAAATAAAATATAATAAAAATAAAAAAATAAAATAAAAATAAAAAAATTTAAAAAAAAGATTAAATTTAAAAATATTAAAAATAAAAATTAAAAAAATAATAAATTTTAAAATAAAAAACATTAAAAAAAATTAATTTATAAAAATAAATAAAAATTAAATTATAATAAAAAACTTTTTTAAAATACAAAACTAAAATATTAAATTTAAAAAAATTATAAAAATATTAAAAATAAATATATATTTAATTAAAAAAAAATTATTAAATAAAAAAAAAAATAATAAAAATATAAATATATTATAAAACTTAAAAAAAAATTAAAAAAAAAATATTAAAAAATAAAAAAAAAATAAAAAAAAAAATAAAACATTAAAATAAAAAAAAAAAAAATAAAAAAATAAAAAAAAATATAAAAAATTAAATTTAAAAAAAAAAAAAAAAAAAATATAAAAAAAAATACAAAAAAATATAAATAAAAAAAATTAAAAATAATATAATAAAAAAAAAATTATTTGAAAAAAATTAAATAATATATAAAAAAAATTAAAAATAAAAAAAAAATATATAAAAAAAAAAATTTAAATAAAAAGAAATTTAAAAAAAAATTTAAAAATATAAAAAATAAAAAAAATAAAAGAAAAAACAAATAATAAACAATAAACTTAATAATATAAAAAAAAAAAATATTAATTTATTAAAAAAAACATAAAATTAAAAAAAAAAAAAATAATAATAATAACAATTTAAATATATAAAAATTTTAATATAAATACTATAAAAATAAAAAATAAAAAAAAAATTAATAAAAATTAATAAATAAATAAATTAAAATAAATAAAAATATATATAAATAAAAAAAAAAAAAATACAAATAATAAATATAATAAAAATTAAATTATAAAAATAATAAAAAAATATATTAAAAAATTTAAAATAAAAATTAATAAATTAATAAAAAAAAAATCAAAAAAACAATATAAACAATCAAAAAAAAAAAAATATTAAAAATAATAAAAAATGTAAAAAACAAAAAAAATAAAAAATAATAAAAAAAAAAAATAAAATAAATAAATTAAAAAATTAATTTAAAAAAATAAAAAATAATAAAAAAATTAAATAAAAAATAAAAAAAAAAAAAAATAAATTAAAAAAATAATAAAAATTATTAAATTAAAATAAAAAAAAATAAATTTATAAAAACAAAATAAAAAAAAAAAAAAAAATTTAATAAATAAAAAATAAATTTATAAAAAAAAAAATAAAAAATAAAAAAAAAATAAAAAATAAAATAAAATTAAAAAAATAAAAAAAAATAAATATAAAAATAAATTATAAAAAAAAAAAAAATATATAAAAAATAATAAAATAATAAAAAAATAAATTTAAAAAAATTAATAAAAAAATTAAATCACTAAAAAAATTAAAAATACTACACTAAAAATAATAAAATAAAACCCAACAAATAAAAAAAAAAATTAATAAAAAATAAAAATAAAATAAAAAAAATAAAATAAAATAAAAAAATAGAAAAAACATATAATAAAATAATAAAACAAAAAATTAAATAATAAAAAAACCTAAAAAAATAATAATAAAAACAATATTACATATAAAAAAATAAAATAAAAAAAATAAAACATAATAAAAAAAAATTATTTATTAAAATTATTAAAATAACAAAAAAATTATAAAAAATAACCTTAAATAATAAAAAATAAAAAAAAAAAACCTATAAAATAAATTAATTAAATAAATAAAATTAAATAAAAAATAAATATAAAATTTATAAGAAAATTTAAAAAATCTATTACTAAAAAAATAATTAAAAAAACAAAAAAATAAATAAGAAAATAATAAAAAAATAAAAAAATAATTTAAAAAAAATTAATAAAATAAAAAAAAAAAAAAGTAAATAAATAAATTAAAATAAAAAAAAAAACTATTAAAAAATAAATATAATTAATAATAGAAAATAAAAATAAAAAATTAAAAAAATAAAAAAAAAAAACTACCACCAAAAAATATAAAAAATTAAAAAAAAATTAAACTAAAAAAAATAAAAATTAAAAAAAATAAAATAAATAAAAAATTAAATAAAAAAAAATATAGTAAAATAAATTAATAAAAAAAAATTAAAAATAAAATAAAAAATTCAATAATTAAAATATAAATAATTAATCATAACATATGAAATTAAAAAATTATAATGAACAAATACTTAAAATATAGAATAAAAAAAAAAAAAATAAATAAAGAATCAAATTAAATAAAAAATACAAAAAAAAATTATAAATAAATTAACAAAATTAAAAATATAAAAAAAATAAAAAAAGGAAATTATAAATTAAAAAAAATTAATAAATTAATAAAAAACTAAAATAAAAAAATGCAATAAATTAAAAAATTATAAAACTTCAAATAATAAAAACTAAATTTTAAAAAAAAAATAAATAATAAAAAAATTAAATAACATAAAAAAAAAATAAATTTAAAATATTACGATTTTTACAATAAGCTAAAAAAATGAAAATTACAAAAATTAATTAAAAATATTAAAAATAAAAATTTATTAAAATTAAATACAAATAAAAAAAAAAATTTAAATCAAAATACTATTAAAGTTAAAAAAAATACAAATGAAACTTTAAAAAAAAATAAAAATTAAAAAAATTACAAAATAACCATAATAAAACATAAATTTAAACAAAAAAATTAAATAAAAAAATAAAACGATGAGACAGAAACAAAAATGAACAAAAAATTAAAAAATAAAATAATAAAAATACAACATTTAATTAAAAATATAAAATTAAAAAAAATTAAATAATAAAAAAAAAAAAAAATTTAAAAATAAAAAAAAGGCCCGACCAGAGTAGTAATTCATTCAATGATACTCCTATGCCGGTATCAGTTTTCGAAGACGAGATCCGTCGAATAAACCACCCTCGACTTCGGTTGTGGAACTGCCTCTTTAAATACTGCGTGATGAGGTAGATAAAAAAGCTCATCATTCTTCTTATGCAGTTGGTCCTACATTTTTTCAAGATTTCCCCAAGATTTATAAAAATCATTAATAACTTTAACAATATTCAGTTTTGAATTTCGGCTGTTCGGTTCTGCAAATCTTTTCTCCAATAGTCCGAAATCTTCGAATAGCTTACGTTATAACTAATGCCGAGGACTTTAATTGCTCCTCTTTGAATGGTAACTTAACCATGAATCTCGCCGAATTGAATACGATGCAATGTTGTCGATTTGTAGTGCTGATCACAGTAGTTGCCTCCTTCCAGGCTATAGTTTTTTTTTGAACTGAAACTTCGCAATTTCCCTCCATCTGCCAGAACTTTTGGCAAATAAGCATTAAGAGAACATCGTATGGATTACGGCTCTCAATAATAAATACTGATTGCCACCTACATTTGCTGATGTCAGTGACATCTGACAAGATTTATCGCTTCATTGATCTTAGAATTATTAAAATGCTCCAGAGATAACCCATCCAAATATAGTTTCTCTTAATGTTGGAAAATATATCATTCTGGAATCTCTGCTCCAAAATAACATCCTCATCACGCGGGCCTGCTCCCAGAAGTATTTCAATAAGCCCTGGTTTTATTGAAAGAGTCCGTCAGCCAATACTACGTCATTAATACAAAGGCCAATTTGATACATCGTAAAAGATGAAGGCAATTTGTTCCCTGAAATTTCGGAATTATCAGAGGGCTTGAGCACAAACAAAATGATGGCCTTCGGTACATTGCTGGTCGATGTTATTGATAAATTTACTGCGTGCTTTAATGAAGTTCCTCTCAGCATTCCAATACCATTAAAAACAATCGGAGGGTGAATTTTATTCCTTTTAAATCCCAACCTTTGTGCGCATGCTTCGGTTAGGAAGCTTGATTGAGACCCATTATCCAATAATGCTCGACATGTAAGTTATCGCCGGTTATTGATCTTACGGATACCATTGCTGTGGCTAGAATAACAGGCTGAATTGATACTTGATAAAATGAGGATCTCTGATGAACAGCACTATTATTATCAGATTTAATTTCGTTTTGAATGACTTGTGACTTGTGCAATAATGTATGATGCATGCCGTTGCATTGTTTACATGGCATATTTTTAACAATCACGAATTAATGTCACTATGTCCATAACAATTGAAACAAAGCCAGTAGCGTTTGCTAAATCGGTACGTTGTTCGTACGATCATTTACAAACTTAGGACATTTCTTTGCTGTACCGTTATGATTTTTATTACAATAAATGGCAAACAGTCCCTTGACAAATTATCATATGCCACACCAAACCATGTTTAGCCCTTTCTATGTCGACTTTGCTGTACAATTAACATTTGGTAATGGTTTAACTCGACTCGAAGTACTTGATTCGAGTGCAAAACACCGTTCTTTTATCGTTCCAAAAAACCTACGCAACTCACGAAATGACTGCAATGCCTTGCCATAGGAAACTTTAGTTCCCATTGTCGCCGAGTTTCCAACATCTAATTTTTCACTTAACAAATATAACCAAAAGATAGCATCCCATTGACCCACTGGTATAAACCCTTAGCTTCTAAAGCCAAAATGGATTCCATGCTTGTTTTCTAACAATTTTCTCAATGCTGTAACATTTTCAAATTTTAAGACGCTTTGCGAACACCAGTAGTTGTAAATGTGAACGAACGATGGCCCTCGTATTCTCATATCGATCAACTCAACAAATTTTTTGGCAACAGGATAATTTACAGTCATTTATTGGTATTGATACAATACTCTAGACTTGCGTCACCCCCTTAACGAACCTCTTCAGATAATGCAATTTTCTGAGCAGCATTCACTTAGAGAAACTATGTTGGTGCTACCGATGCCTTAAACAAGTCCCAGAATGATGGCCATGACCGGTACTTCACCATAAAAGGTAGGCAGGTTAAGATGAGGTAGTTTCATCTGAGTTGTAACAGGCGAAATGGTAGTGACCATGTGATTTGACTCGCATTCTTTCATTAAGTCTTGAAAGTTCGCCTTTCGTTTTCGACATATTTAATGTGTTTGCTCATCTCTCAATAATCTTGTTCTTCATTTTCCCAAGTCACTATCGTCCTCCATCAAAATTCTATTTTTGGGCCTGTAACTATTCTTTCCATATTTCTTCTAAAGAATCTAAATACCCTTTTAAACTGTGTTATTGTTTACGATTGTTAACGTCTATATAGCTTCTCTACTTTATTAGCCAAGGCGTGTTATCCGTGCCTTGTTTATACCTCGAAATTTCCTTGCATTGTTCCATAACAATTCGTTTTGACCAAATACCTAAACCAAACCTGCAAAAGAATATGCATCCGCCCTCACCGGACCAAGAATGTTACCACCCAAGGTTAAAAACCACCAAGCTACCAGTAAGCCAAATTATATTATAAACTTAGATTACATGAAATATTTAACCAACCGAAATATCTACAGTTCAAACTCAATAAGATCATAGCCACTCACTGGCACGAGACCAGTACCCATGCACTAAACAAATACACAAAAAATAGTCAATACCAAAGACATCTACAAACACTAGAAATGAAACCTCACCATCATCACACATAGAGATATTAATTCCAAAATGAAATTGCTATAAATATCAATGCCTAAGACAATCCTTTTCTTCACTATCACGGTTCATTCCCTCAACCACTGTAAGCTTTGTATGCACTGCTGTTTCTGTACTTTTGTTTGACGGAGAAAGTTGACATCAAGAAAATGACAGCTATGCACAAGAATAAATGATTTGCTTGTATTATATTATTTCGGGTCCGACTTAATTATTTGATAGGACTCCGACTCCAACAAAAATGATAGGACTCCGGGACTCCGACTCAACATCCCTGGTATATATATATAAGTAAACACACTCCAATGGTAGTGGTTTTATAACCATACTCGTAAAACCACCTAAATTGGTAATTTTAGGTGTGGGTTCTATTCGATGAAATACGGAGTTATATTCCATTTCCTATCTGAAACCTGCATTTGAGCATCGACATTTGTCTAAGAGAGTGTATTTTCGATTAGTTGAGTGAGTTTCATATGTAGTTTCATGACAGTTTCATGTGCAGAAGTCGGTAGGTGATACATTTGATCGATTTCGTCTTAATAAGATTTCACATATCTTAAATCACCACAAGCATACTCCATAAAACCACTGCATGCTGGGTGTGGCATTTGAAATCAAAAGAATGAATTATGGTAAACATTTATTGGATAGAAATTGTAGCAGCTATTGTGTCATGAAACCTACGTCATGTTTCTGAATATTGTGGCGACATAAAGCCATCATGTTTTAATGAGGTTTGATTGCCCACTTTTACCCACATCTTCAATAAT
The DNA here is from genome assembly GCA_907163375.1 of Prostheceraeus crozeri. Classification (NCBI taxonomy): domain Eukaryota; kingdom Metazoa; phylum Platyhelminthes; order Polycladida; family Euryleptidae; genus Prostheceraeus; species Prostheceraeus crozeri. The sequence goes on along the minus strand of CAJQUW010001160.1, from coordinate 13,232 downwards.
ATGCACTTTTCATCAACAGCTGCAATCGCAGATGCGAGATGCTACATGCATCAAACGGACAGGTTTGCATGTAAAATTAACATAAAAACAAAGTCCCTACACACTACAGTGCTAACACGAGGCAAGGTCAAACTTTCGATCAGATCTGACAAATTATTGCTCATAATAATACGTTATAGTACAGCAGTCAGAACGAGGTTCTGCAAGGAACGAGGCCAAAAATGAGACTTTCATAGAATGATGCACATTCTATGCGTGCTACGATCAAAGAAAAACTCATGCCAATCCAAAGGGACGCAGATTGCGCTTCTTGGCAAAAATGAAATGTTCCATGTTTTCTCTTATTTACTGAAAAGCACTAAGTCTAGTGCCATAATTTTTGACATGGAATGTCTTCAGGTCATTTCCCATCATCTTCACAACTATGATGCTACACACAATCTGATTTGGCAAGTCTCCAACTGTTGGCAAACACCAACATGCTGATCTATTTTATCCACATTCTCGCGTACATCGCCAATCAGAAGCCAAAAATTCCATTCCACGTCAAAATTATGCCTCTAGACGTAGTACTTTTCAGTTGATAGGAGAAAACATAGAAAACGTCATTTTTGTCAAAAAGCTGCAACCTGCGTCCCATTGGATGAACATTTGTTTTTCCTTGATCGCGTCTGACAAGAAGAGGAGCTCACTAGAACTCGGCAGACGCGCAGATTCGTAATAGGCATTAGCTGTACAACATTCTATGAAAGTCTCATTTTCGTTCTCGTTCCCTCCAGAAGCTCATTGTGGCTGCCGGACTATTATGACAATTAGATTTTAACAAGACCAAAATGAAACCGGTTGGATATGAATACATGCCTGTGCAATGCGGATTTGGCTTCAATTTCAATATAGTACACTTAGTTGCTTGAAAATGCAGTAAAGTATTACAGAAATACAAAGTTTGATCTCATCTGATTCAGAATCATTTCTAGATCCATCAAACTGATTCTCTAATCTTTTTATTCAGTTCTCTTGTACTACCGCGTGCGAATTTCACTTCCAAGTTTTAAGAATGTTAAGTTGTGATAGCTTCGTTAAACGACCTTTATGGTTAAGTCACTAGAAACTAGTGCTGAGGTGAGATACACGTTGTGAACTCACTTCTGTCAGCAAATGCTCTGTTAGCTCTCTATCGGCCTTAAAAGCTTCTAGAGAGTATGAAGCTTCTTTATTATAGTATCTATAGACGGAAGCTTCCACTGGAAGATGTGTGCATTTTCTTTCTTATTAACACACAAAATGTAATTTATAGTAGATAAAAACTTCCATAATTAGATGCGCATGTGTAGGGTGGTAAAAGTGACAATGAGCCTTTTTTTCCACATGTAATATGGTCAGTGAGGTGCATGGCCAATCTCTCCAAAGCGTTACGTGGCAATGTCTAAAATGACAATTAACTAACAAAATCTCAGTATCGACTGTGCAAGATTTCAAATTGTGGAATCATTTATAACAGCTGATGACAGTGCATGTACACGAGCTTAATGCGTTAGAAATTGATCTGTGAACTTTGCTTGCGCTTCGCACTAACGCCTCTAATTCAAAAAGTAGGCCTACTGACCTGCTTCTTTTGAAATGAAAGTGGATATCACCCTCAGCTACGTGCGTTTGAAGTATTGTGTTTAATTTCAGTAAGTTTCAGTAAGAGATATCTTACAACAGGCGATCTTGTGCATAAATCATAGTCTGAACTCCTGCGACTGATATTAGAGCTTGATTTTTTCATGTCCAAGTAGATAGACTCGATATTACTACTGCGGAAACCTCGATTGTGATCACACAACTCGACGGGAACTTTGGCGCCAGAGATAAGTATCATGAAATACAAGAAATATGAAGATGGAAGACCTAGCAATTTTCTCAGCTGCTCAAAATTTTCAATGAACGAATCCCTAAGCACTATTATCCCTTTTTCGAAATCTTTGAAACCGCTGGGATGAATATTAATCTTCCCTAGACAATCGATATGAGCATGCTACTGTGTCCTCTCGTGCCTTTCCGCATCATTAGATGGAAATCAGTCACTATAAAAAAATGCTATGTAATATGCCTGGATGCGACACAAAAGTGCAGTAATGAAAGCAGTCAATGTAGAAATTAGCGACATTAAATAGGCTCAATTGGCATGTAACATATTTTTGGGCAATTTTTTCAATATAGAAGACGCGGAAAGAGCAGGACTGCAAATCAAATGTTAACAAAACGAAGGTCTTTGTCTTTGGTAGATACACAACAACGCATGCCATCAAAATGACGGATGAGCCGCTAGACCGGTTCATGTACCTAGGTAGGCAGCTGACATCCAACTATGATTCCAGTAGAGAGATCCACGGACGTATTGGAATGGCCACGAGTCCTCTAGGCGGGTTTGGAAGAATGTGGAGAAGCAAGGACATGAGCATTCAGACAAAATGACGGTGCTGCAGACATGCATGTTCACTGTGTTTCTCCACGCAGCTGAAAAGAGAACCTTGAAGAAGACGTGAGGCGCATTTTGAGCTACGTTGCTACAAAGGATTACTGAACGTATAATGGCTCCAACACAACGAACGCCGCCGTGCTGCCGCGAATACGATCAACAATTAACCTAATGCAAATGGGAAACTCAGCATGCTCGGACACATTTGCAGAATGAAGGACGGACGGCTGGTGCGTCTCGTGTGGCCATGTTTGTCATAGCAGATGAAAAAGCAAGCAAGGACGACCAAAACAGAACTGGAAAGACGCTGCAAACCACGAACAGAAGACTCTGAAGTAGGGACCTGCGAGGCTCCGATATTTGATACGATTCGAATTACGATTCAAGAAAAATTCGAATCATACAGTTTGTTTTCTTTTCATTTGTGACCTCTTCTGGATCGGTACCAGTTAACCGTGAAGTATTAGTATGCTTGTGATGTTGGATTCTCTTCGGAAGCGATTGAAGAAGACGGTTGCTAAACAGGAGCTAGTCGAAGCAGCTACATAGTACGTGATGCACATGCCGCTACACACAGCATGCTGGTTGCAAGCTCGAGTTCCTGAAAACATTTAAATCATGCCGTGATCATGAACCCACGCTTCCATGATTTTGAATTTCCAGTCCCGAGCTAGTCCAAGCTTATACAAGTAGTCTACGGCATAGTTATCAAAGTGTTCTTTAGTCCTATTTACTTGTACGATATTTTTAAACTACTATACTCGTACATTGTCGTGAATTCTGCCTGAATAAATTATCTAAGGATGGAAATTGCCGACAGTGTTAGAATGTTACGCTAAAAAACATTTGGAACGTCAATTCAACGATGTTAATTTTGAGAACTTGTTGTAAAAATTCCATTATTGCTTTCTGAAATTAAGATAGAAATGATAGAATCCCGGAAAATTGGTGCTTCCCCGAGCTCTGGATTTAGGTGTAGGAGCGATTGATGTAGGCTACGTTTACAAGTCACAGATGTGATTCAAGAGACTTCTGCAAGCCTGAGGCCTCAAACCTAGCTCCATCATCAAACTACCTGTCTAGCAAAACAAGGTCAATGTAAAGTCGCTAATCAAATCAGCATCCAATATCTAACTCATAATCTAGCATCAAATATGCCCTTTGAAAAAGGCGAGTTATAAAGCAGAGTGGACTATATCTATCTAGAAAAATAGTTGCTAATTTGACTGCTTATTGTATTGAGTGCTATGGTATCAATGAAACTTTCAATTCTTTTGCAGCTATCCAAAAGCGTTTTTGATATGCCTATATTTTTTCACATTGATTGAAATTATAATTTGCTACTTTTTGGCTAATTCCACAGGAATGTTGAGATCATGACACGGCCAACTTTCTCTTTTTATTTCTATACTTCGTTGATGGGATAGTGTTAATTAATGGTTGATAGATTGCAATCTTTTGATATCGCATTCACAAATTATGCGTTTACTTTTTGTTTACCTATAGCCCGCTTACCTCCAACCGTTCCGGTGGTTGCAAGGTCACATAACAATTCCGAAAACTCTCATGTTCATCATTTGATATTAATTAATAGATGCCCATTTGTGCTTGAAAGACTTGTTCGTTGCTCAAGTCCACGAGATCTTCAGTATCCCTCGGCTAAGCAAGAAGTAAATCTAAAAGCTAAAGTAGGCATATGCAAATTTTCAATGATTCGATTTGCGAATCGCGACCCGATTCGATTCGACTTAAAAATTAGACGATTCGCAGGTCCCATCTCTGAAGAAGAATCGTAAAGGACAGCAAAGTTAGAAAAGTCAAGTATTTAATGTCATCAGACTTCAACATTTAGCTCAAATCTTAATATGGCTGACGAGGCCCAATAACCAAGCTATAACATTTAAATTCATTATCTAAACCAGTGTTTCTCAAACTTTTTCTCATCGCGTATCACTTGATAGTCGGAATCTCTGCCGCGTACCACTATACATAATACTTAAGAAATTAATAGCAATTATTTGATCGTCAAGTATGTGGAAAAGCCCTGCTCGCATACTCTGCTCGAAATACGAGCTGAGTTGACACAGCCCTTTGAGAAAGTCACTTATATGAGGATTTCATACTGAGTCAGAAGTTGGATAAAGGTTCGCTATGAAAAATGTCTTTTGCACATTCATGAGACTGGAGGCCAATCAGCTCCTCCTGTTCTCCAGTGTCAACCAGTAGATCGGCAGGATCGGTTCGAAATTGACGAACATTCGGGCACAGCGGTACTTCAGGAAAGTACTTCTCAATATCACATTTGAGAAATAACAACTTCTGGCTCATTTGTTGGACGAAGGGGTGACAGAGGTGTGGATTGTATGGTATTGTATTTGATTGGCGCCAGCCGCCAGCAAACTGATTTGTTTGTGACGTATTCGAGACACGACGTTGGTATGTCAGTTCACGACTTGCACTGATTGGGATCAGGATGTGACTGCGCTAAATGAGTCGAAAACCGCAGATATTTCACGAGGTAACGACAGAAACTGCTTATCCTGAACTTTCAATTTTCAAAACAGCAGAAAGGTGATTTGGAAAATAAAATTGCTGCTAAATTTACGAAAAGTTGTCACTTAACAGAAATGCTTCTCGGTACCACCTGAAACGCCTCCGCGAACCATAGTTTGAGAAGTACTGATCTGGACTATTACATTTCTTGTCATTGTCAATACTGTTGAAAGTAACTAAATGATACGTTCAATTTCAATGTTTCTTTGCAGCTGTGTGACTTCAAATGTTCTTCAAATAGCCGATCCGCTTAGTAAGATCATGCACTTTAAGCCACTGATAATATGCAGGGCCCCGTAACCCGATTCCACCGCATTCCGGTACTTTAATCCGGATACCGGTGATTTTTATTCGAGATCTCGAACCCGATAAGCTCTGCATAGAGCAAATTATATTTGATTAACAACTAATTAAAAGCTGCTTGGACTACATTCAGATTATCATCAGGATCGTCTCAGCTGCCTGATGCGGAATTAATCAATGACAATTCGTGTCATGGTGTTGATAATTTGGTCACCGGTAAATTCATCCCTCGGAAATTTCATCTCTAATACTAAAAAGTATGTCATGATCATAATGATGTAATATGCAATCACAAGGGCGTATATCAAAGAATTCATCAAGGAAAGTTGATCAATTAAATTATTCATCAAATATTTTCGACACCAAAATACCAATTTAGAGAGATAATGTTTTTATCAGATTATGTATAGCA
>CAJQUW010001160.1:0-2500 GCA_907163375.1 Prostheceraeus crozeri | reverse complement strand
CCATGACTGGTGGAAAGCACGTCGTTTATCAAGACAAAATGGACAGCTTATTAGTAAAGGACTGATAAATTTAATATCTTCTTTGCGCTCTTTCTTCATTTTCACCTGACTGTTTCGGTTCACTAAGTTCTTAATTTTCATATTTTCCATTGAACATCAGTTTGGTACTATTACTGTTAATATCCAACCATAATCAACCCTGTTGTGGCACACATGAAAAGCTGGCGTGACGAGTGGGCCAGCACCTTGACCACGCATATGAGTTTTAGCGGCTTCTAAACTCGCATGTCACCTACCTCCCCCACTGGCTTGGGTTCCAACTCAACGGAGTGGGCCGCTTCGCGATTCACATGCGTGCGTGGAACCTGTGAAAATCCGATAAATGTGTACCTGTGGCCGTGTCCCAGACAGCCCAACATGTCAATAACCTACATAGTCGTCGGACCAACTCAACGTTCACTTACAGATCGCATAAGCCCTTTGATTCATCATGCTTATCTAAATGTGGCTTTCTGTATCATACGCTATAAAAAATCATTTTGGTTCTTGATAATGTTTCTCCCCTAATGGATAGAACTCACATGCGTGAATCTGCTGCAGGTGTGTTTTGAAATCCGTTACTAGCCGGGTGCATTACATCGCAATTCTCTCGCCAATACTAAGATTATGAGCCTACATACAACATCTAACATAAACAAAATGTCTATTTGTAAAATAGAAAAATTGCAATCATGTGAAGGTAAAACTGTGAATGGAAACAACTGATATCAAAATTAAAAGTACAGAGGATGTATTTATTTATATGTTTTGATATATTTTATTCAAAACTGCCTAGTTCAAAATCAACGGAGACTTATCAGTGAGATAATGACACCCGTTTTTAGAATAGACAGTGAAGACAGGCGCTGATCGTCATCAGTTTGGATACCTCTCACAAATCCATGATTTCAAAGGTCTTGAAGTTGTGGTGTCCTTGAACAACTCAACTGCTTCGTTGTATTGATAACTGCTCGGTCATCAATTTGAAATGCCAACCGCACTGGAATGAAGAGCTCGGCTTTAGTATGACTAACCTTACTTACTTACTTTATATCCATTAACGCCCTTTTCTCTTCGCACCTTGCTAACCGCCCTTCGAGGCGTCGCTTCTTTGAGGCTAATTGCTGTATAATACGGACAGTCTCTACCCAGGTCTTCTTTGTGCGGGCCATCTTGGTGTTGGTCTGTTTGATCTTTTATGTTCCCAAACTTTCTTCACGCCAATCGTTGTTGTCTTTCCGTATCAACATGTCCGTACCAGCGCAATCTGCACAACCTAATGGCTTCATCGGTCGACTACAGGTTCAGGCGCGTCAGAAGGTCTTCGCTGGCAACTTCGGGAGATACCCCACACATCCACCTGATCATCCCTCTGTCTACTACCTAAAGGATGGCATGAATGGCTTGGATGTTTCCTAACTAACTTCGTTTGATAAAACACATGAGCTTGGCCCTTATGAGCTAATCCATGGTGCATGCATTGACATTTACTGATGATAGGACAACCTTTGTTCATAGACATGGCACGGTGTGGGTCTTGATACCACGCTGTCTCGAACCCGCGACATTGTTGCACTAGCTCACATATTTGACAACTAAGATCACTGGATGCTAGATTTACTAGATTTAGGCCGTGTTCGTAGTCTGGAATGTGCAATGTCAGACCCAGCTCCCCTCATCTGAGAGGCATTCACCAACTTTCAATAATCAGTTTAACAACATCTCATTGATTTCACCTTTAAAACCATCGGTTGGGATAGCAATATGAAAGAAAATATCCGTGTAAATATACCTTGTAAGTGCTGAAATACAGCAGAATTCTCCATACTGAAATGTTCTTCAACACGAGAATGTATTGCACGCACAGAATTAGATTGTTTAAGCGCATCACTTTGCTAGAAGTGATAACTGATTCAAAACGATGGCACATGCAGGACTATACTTAGTGGGCAAAAGGAATTTTTTAATACCTTGCAGAGATAGGAAAAATAGTCGTGCGTAGCTTGCGGATTGCTGTGAATTCCTTCAAAATGCTCCGGTCGCCACGATTCCTTCAGATTCGAAGAATTCAGATCATTGCATAAAAGCTTTCTCGATAATGTTGAGCCCTCCGATCATTATTAAAAAGTTACCAGGAGCACGACAAGACGTTCACAAACTTCTCTGTAGAACTTGACATCGTCTGTGTCAGTTTGCTGTGTGATCCGGATGATAACAGTCACTGAAACTTCGAACAATTTGGAGAGTTTAACATTGAACTGGCTGCTCATTGAGTTTGATTGCTATGGCATTATGTCAGCAGGTTGTGCCATTTGATCAACGTTACATGTTCCAATGTTTCCTTTCTAGTGAAACAGAAGAAGAGACGACCTGTGATTGTACGTGCCGGTCCACCGATATAAATACGGATAAATGCTGTTCAGATTCGACAAGCAACAGAAGCTATGATGATGGCCACAAC
>CAJQUW010001159.1:0-125737 GCA_907163375.1 Prostheceraeus crozeri | reverse complement strand
TCATGTTCTACTCCTACACATCTAAATTCAATCAAAAGGTTGGATTTCTATCATTAGAGTACATTGATCAATTATTCGAAATAGAAATTTCTTTAATCCTGTCAATAGCATTACCATCTATGCACACGCGCGAAGTATTTCATTATCATTGTGCTGACAGTCACCTGTTAAAAATATCACGATATCTCCTTGTGCTGTAACTAGGTTTGTGTAGGCACTCGCAGAATTCGCAGGTTAAATGGAGACAAGAGACCATCGAAAGTTACTCCTCATTTTTGTTTCAGTTGGTAGGAGTTGAATTGAAAGCTGATGGCCATTTAGGCTACGATCAATGTCGATGTTGCTAGATCGTGGAAATACAAAAAGAGATAGGCCTACTCACACAGCATGGATCTTCACCGAAGGAAAGTATATCAAGCTATTATACTAAAGCGATTTTTTCAATTGAAGAGGGATGAGAATAAGTGCGAATTCCACGTAGGTTGCAAAATTGTATTTAAGAATTTCAACAGTTTAACTCTAATATTGTCCCTCAATTTTCAATCAATTGTCAAACTTTAGGATAGATAGGTTCTACTAAGATTTGATTTCTGTTAGTAGTATATTAAAGACTTATTAATTAACATCAGTTATGTACACTTTCTTTTAATCACAATTTATCATTGCCGAGACAAATTTCAAAGTAAAAAATTAATAATAAGTATTCTTTGTCAACATTTAGTTCTTCAAAATGCCAATCTCAGATTCGAAATTTTTTATATTAAAGGCTTATATTAAAAAAAGAATCGAATCCGAGATTGGCATTCTGAAGAACTAAATGTTGACAAATTTTATGGATCTCGGAGAAGAGGACCTGTTTCACGAGAGTATTCCATATTTCTAGAGTATTTCTATAGTTCGAACTTTATACAATTATTATATCGATAATGACTGCATAATAAATGCGCGAGACAACACGCACTTTATCTATGGTCCCTGGTGGCAGATAGAACTAAGAATGGCTAACAAAAATCACAACATAAAGGGTTCAAAAGAAAAGATTCTTCGGGTACTTCCAATTGGAAGTACCCGAAGAATCTTTTCTTTTGAACCCTTTATATTATGGAACCGGGTACGTGGAGGACTCGGCCTCAGGGCCATATCACTAAAAATCACAACATTATCAATGAGCGTAATAATAGTTTCGAATTCATCAAGAACTCCATCTAGTTCCACGTGAGATAGGCCTATGTAATTCTTATTATTTTTTGGAAGTTTCCATGAATTTGACTATCACGATAGCACACAGAAGAGAGATTTTACAAATCCTTAGAGTCACTGCATAATGACATTATTTTTGAGAAGTGGCATTTTTCAGCTTTGGACTACATTTTTAAAAATCAGTCTTGTTATGAAAGCATTTTCTTACGCTTGTCCTGACAATGTCTGACAATTATAGGATGCTGTAATCAGGGTTTCGGAGCCGGACCCCCCCCCCCGGAGCAATGGTGACAGGTCGGAGCCAGAGCCGATAGGCTACCACTACTGCGGCTTGAAGTTTTCTATGTGTATTAAAAATTCAGTCACTTTGCTAGATGAAGTGATATTTTACAATGTCGCTTAAACTAATACCAGTGTGTCATCAATATAGGTTATCGTTGTAGACCTCCCAAAACCTGCTGGCCTACATCTCCATTCAATACATAGCCAACTGCGAAATATTTGAATTATGAGGAAAAATGCTTCCCTTTGATTGATGAATCAGAGCCCTGACAGCTAAGTGGCTGAATCATCTCGTCCGATTTGTTTCTACAGGGGACGAGTCTGTAAACTGTACCTTCAGAGAATAAAGTGCACCCTATCTATGGCTGCTACGAATCTGCACGTCTGCCGAGTTATACCTGGCTCCTGCTCTTATCACACACGATCAAAGAAAAGTGCACATGCATGTCCAACAACGTGTGGATAGAAGCTTTTGAAAACCCTTTCACTAACTAAAATGCCGTGATGTGTCTGATGCGTCATAATTTTTGGCATGGTAGTCATTTTTCTATCCTGCATGTGTTTATGCCTCCGGTCAGTGATATGTACATAAATGTATTGAAAGACTTAATAAGTTTCAGCTAAAACTTAATCAGGATGCTGTGCTTTACGACAGAATGTCGGTTTGACAAATCTAAATGGGTTTAGCTATTTAATAAACAATGAACTGCATGACCTATAGAAGGTTCTACACGCGGTAGTACTTCACACTGAATCACAGAAAACACAGACAAATGTCATTTTACCGAAAACCTCAGCCTGCTCCCATTGGATATATTGGTTCTAGTGACCTTGTTGACAAGAATAGGTAGGCTTACCAGGTAGACCTCGAAAGATGTGCAGTTTTACAGTAGCCTCCGGCAGAGATGCGGAGTCGGAGTCCCGGAGTCCTATCATTTTCGCTGGAGTCTGAGTCGGAGTCCTATCAAATGATAGGACTCAAGACTCCGGCCTATCATTAGACCCGAAATATAATACAAGCAAATTATTTATTTTCGTGCATATAGCTGTCATTGTCTTGATATCAACTTTCTCCGTCAAACAAAAGTAGAGACAGCAGCGCATGCAAAGCTTGAAATAGTTGAGGGAATGACCCGTGATAGTGAAAAAGGATTGTCTTTTCACTCGGTGATTCAGTAGAGAAGACAAACCTTCCTAGCCTCGATCACAACTGCGCGCCAAAGGTCACATCAAAGGCAAAACTGAAATACTAGTTTGTTTGAGAACATTATCCTCTTACCCTCACGTTAATCGTGTGTGATGGGTCCTCTAAAGCGCATATTAAAATAGAAAGTGTACTCATTTTTTTTAGAAGGATGGGGATTTTCCTGCCTGGTTGAGACTGGAGAAAAACCGTGTGAAGCACACATCAACAAGATGGGAGGAGCCGAGTCGTATGCATCCTGCTGAAAGCGACATTTGACAAACTTTCATCGACAATGATTGATAATTGATGCAACAATGATCCCTGAAAATAGGTTCAGGTAAGCCTATAATGATCTATGATGTAGGTTGACAGCTTTTCAAAAACTAGGCTTTATATACTTGCCACCCGGAGTCGGAGTCCTATCAAAATGATAGGACTCCGCATCCCTGGCCTCCGGTGGTACATCATTCTGTGAAAGTCTCTTGCTCGCTTTTCTGTTGGGAGCCTGACAATATCTCGAAGGGTCGAGTCATATAGCCGATGCCGTGGTAGCTGAACCACGACTCCGAAGCCCTGACTATCGTTACCAATGGCAGGCATCACTTTAAGATCTACACGCACAATAAATGAGTCCACAACATCAATCAGAACAAATATTGTCTATCTTCCACAAAAAAATGAATTATTCCACATGAATTCTAATAGCAAGGTAAAATCAATTGCAACTGAATTCTGTAAAATGACATTAGATGACCATAAGCATTCTGTAAACAATTAATTTAGACAAGTGCAAGCTTAACAGATCCATACAGCCGGTTGACAAAATGTGCCATTAATTATTTGACAAACACAAAAGTAGAGGCAAGGAGAAGGGTGAGGTCACAATTATTTGCATGGAGACTTAAGTAATAAAGCTATTCATGGGCTTTCCTTGGTGATCAACCACAACCAACTTACTTTCCTACTTACTAGGGACGTGATCTCTGCAAAACATGAATCTTTTAATACAAAAAAAGTCGAGTTTGTGCTGACATTAATTATGAGTTGACACTCTAGTGTACCTGCTATATTTACTCTATGGACTAAACCATCCAAATAGGCCTAATAAGTTGTCTATGTAGGCCAATGAGTTTTATCATTTTATGGATCTCAATCTATCGGATCAAATGACAGCTTAGTTCAATTCTATGAACTAAATGTGATTCCACGGAGTACATGCATGAGCCGATCAAAATTTTCAGACGATGGCCTAAATGGCGCAATCATGCAAGTTGACAAATCATACTTGGTCATTGTATTGACTGCATTATTCATGTCTTCTTCCATAGCTAATTAAAAAGGATCCAACATGTCTGCATGTATGCCTAGATGAACTATTTACCACGCATTAGGTTTAGTTCCAGCAATAGCTTACATCAAGTTAGTGTCAGTTGTTTTTTTAGTGCTAGTTAAAATCTGATTTGGTAGATGACACTAACATGCATATGCCTAAACGTATCATAACCAGGGAATCTTTTAAAACATTTCTACTAGGTAACCATTTGCTCGAGAGGGAACTTCAGGACTATACGCTGAGCTGAAGACAGCATTTCAGGAGTAAGACTTTGCTCTTTACGAGCACAGACGCTCGCATTTATGCTCACTTTGATGACCCCTGGTCCACGCATCACAGAGCAAGAGTCCTGTAGGTCTCAAGTTTTTATGAGTCTAAGGTTATGGGCTGTTAATTAAGTTAATTAATTAATTAACTGTTAATTAAGTTCCGAAATAAATATGTAATAAACATTGTATAGTAAGAGCAGCCTATGTGCTTACAAGCCTGTCCGAGTGTTCGTATATTCTTGTTTATCTAACATGCATTTCATTTTTGTTATCAACTACCGCATTCATTTGATTGTAAGTAAACCGACTCATTTGGGTATTTGTGCGACAGTATTCCCTAAGATAGCCTCTATAATCATGAAATTAACTGCACATCCTCTCGTAGTAATCTGATAATTTGTTCAGAGAAAATACTTTTTCGATAACTAATGAGTTCAAATGCTCTAATAAATCCCCGGACTGTGAATGTGTCAGCAAAGATGACTAATGCCGAAAGCAAAGTGTACAGACTCCAGGGCTCCTCCATGATAAGTAGCCTGAACACAAAAATTTTGGAATTAACTATGCTGCATAGGAGCAAGGCTTGCTTTTAATATTGTACTTTATTTAAGCACTGTGAATACACAAGAAATGTGAAAGGAAATGTAATGCGTGAACTCGCCTTCTAGGTGCTAAAATGATAAAAAATATACAGCAGTTCCGCTTATTTTACCTAGGTACAATAATCACCTCTGCAAGGGATAGCACAACTCGTTGACAAAAGGCTCTTCGTGGATTTGCCGCATCTCATGCAGTGAATGTCTTGTCTCCGTTTGACACTTTGACTTCTCTGAGCGCTTGCTTCAAAAGTTTGTTGACCCAGCGGTCACACGGTTTGAAGTCAGGACTGAAAAGTGATTGCTTGTTGCGTGAAATATTCTATCGCTCAAAAAAACGCTTTTTGTTGAGGCATGGCGGCTGGCATTCACATTTTGTAACCGCAGACAGGTTGCTCGAGATTTCAGCCTGCGCTAAAGCTCACCATCTTGTGCATAAAATCAATGCATTGATCACCAACGCTTTTCAGTTCATTTAGTTCCTCGTTCATTTGAGGTTTTTCTTCGTTCCCTCAGTTCGCCGCTCATTTTGAATTTGCATTGAGCCGCTCAGTTCACGAAAAAATCAGTTCGTTCACTTTGTGAGACGGTGCATGCGTGGCAGGTCGAGGCGGCCTCCTTCCTCGAAGGCGGATGCAGCTGTTGGAAAAGCCACTTCCTTCACAGTCATGCTCAGTGCCTTGCAGGCGGAGGAGACCCTTTTCGTCGGAGTCGGAAGTGCATGTGCGCAAAAAATAATAATAAGATAATTATGAGTAAAATTTGAAGATTCAAATCTGTTTTCATCTTCAACTGAGGATGCAACTCAATGTTTAAATATTCTATTTGCATTCTGTTTTCAAAAAAGTATGATTCACTGATTATTACTGATAGGCTAACCTAGACGAAATGTCAGCAGTTTCATTAATGCCACTATCTTTCATTATTTTGCAAGTGTCAAGCTATTGACTTAATGTCAAATTGCCCGCAGAAGTAATAAGATTAATTATGAATTATGATTATCTCGTCAATTCAAAAATGTTTCAGTTATCATCACAAAATTTATCAATTTTTGAATTTTCACACTTTGCTGAAGATCACTGATTTAAGTGGTCAATTTCTGGAAAGAGATGCCCCGCTATTATTATTATTTTTTGCCTGATACAAATAAAAGGATTTAAATGTATCGTATTCTTTTTATATCAATGCATTTGTAGCTAAGACATTTATTACTTTCGGCCAAGCATGTTGCGTGAGACGAAAACAGTTCCAATTGTGATGAATTTTTGAATGCATGCGAAACTGTACTTTTTTGAATAAAAGTTAGTGACTTTGAGACATGAGAAAAACCCTTGCATAACTCATCTGTGTGATTCCAAAATTGAAAATACTTCAAACCAAAGTCCAGCCAAAAATCATATACATGCATAGTGTATTGATTTGAAAGCTCGTAAGTCTTTGATGAAAGTTTTTGAAAAATTTCTATCGACTCGGCTTCATAATATGCAAGGGTTGCAACCGGCCACCGGACGGCCGGTTTTAGTTACACCGGCCGCAAATTATGAAAACCGACTGGCCGGCCGGTTAATTTAATTAGACCTATGTCGACCGTTGACGACATTCAGTCTAGAATACATTGCTTAGTTAATCATTACAACATTAAGCATGTATATGTAAATGTAACAGAAATTGAAAGTATCTGCATTCATGTTTCTTGATATAAGTATTGCCAACTGTTCTTTAAACAGTTAAAAAACGATTACCGGCAGCTTATACATGCAGTTCAAACCCTACTTTATCTCAAATAAAGTTCAATAGTTTCATTCATGTTCGTGCTTTGCATGTGTAAATTTGCATAACATAAACTCTGTGCTGTAGGTTTTAACATTTATATTAAATGGATAAAAGTGACTGAAATTTTTACATGAATCTTGCTTTGCTTCCTTGATCGCTAGTGAGTCTAGAAAAATATTCAGACAATTACATTTCGACAAAGCCTGTCTGTTATTGATCTGAGCGTCATATTAATTCATCAAATTGTCACTTTACAAAAGCCAACAGATGAAAAAATAAATATGGCCGTCCTCAAATGGGACTCTGTGCAAAACATTCCAGGTTGGATCATCTTCTTTTTCTTTTCTCGTCAAACAACATATTACTCTAACATTATATGTTTTCGCATCTCTTCCCCTAAACATTTGTCGTAATGATGACATGACAACTTTCTTTTCATCGCCACTTTTGATCCATCCAAAGTCAAACCGAGTTTTATAATCTACGCCAAGTAGGTATACAAATAGTTTTAAAAGCCTCACATAGAAGTTAATACGCTCAACATCAGCAGGGTTTTTCATTATTTGGTGATGGTTGAAATAATCACATTTAAAGCAATACTCTCTTGACTTAAATTCACATCGAATATCACTGTATTGCAAACCACAAAAAATATGAGCGTAGAACAAGCGTGTTGGGGAAAACGATGAGTGTAGATGCTTTAATGAAACAGTTTCAGGATTTGTTACGATTATTCTCTTTAAAAGACCGCGACTGGTATTATTTCTCCAATTGTGTGTTTGCTTTTTTATCTTTTCCAGAACATCATCAATATTTGCTAATGTCATGTCATATCTTGCTGGAATAAATGGCTTTGTAAAGAAAATATGTTGTGTGGAGTTATTTCTACTATTGAAAATGAAGCAGCATTCGCTTTCCATTGTTTGAGAAATCGCTTTTTTATTACTTGCTAAGTCCTCCAGATCAGCCAAAAATTTGGACATAGATCTTATTACTGACATATGTCCATTTTCGGAGGTGTCTGATGCTGCTCTCATCGCAAGTAATTCCACTGTTGTGAGTCGACCAGGTATATACTTTTCACTGTACAGACACTGATTCCACAATCGCGCCATTTCTACTACACTAGCCCTATGATTGATTCCTTTTTTACCATAACTACTTAGAGCATCTTTGTATTTTTTGACGTTATGATTTGGCATGACTAATAAGTCAACAATTACTTGACCAATCTGAAATAAGAAGCTTCGTTTGTCTATGTCAATCAGTTTTGCTCCACTGATTTCCATTGCTTCTCTCTGTGCTCTGTCGATGAATTTTTGTAATCTATAGTCGGGCTCATCCAGCAGAACTACTACGTCAGCTTGTATATCTAACAATGTCACATGAGATGCTCCACTTATTCCACCCAAATATACACCTTCTACTTTAAAGTGCTTCTTAAGCTCTGATTTTTCTAACAGGGCGGTCACCGTTTCCAAAACCGACAAGAACCTGGGCTCTGCTTTCGCTTGCTGAAGCAATGTTGATGCAAATGCGTTGTAAAGCTTATCTAGCTTCAAGATGGGATCCTTCGTGTCTTCAATTTTTGTTAAGTTTGTTAATTCTTCAACGTTTTTGGTCATGGCTCCGTAACTTATATATTTCCTTCCACCTACTGAAAAAATGAAGCAGGTCAAATCCAATGGGAAAACTGACGATTTGTGAAAATTCATGATAATGTTTGCATTTTAGCACTGTGATTTATCGTTAAATAGCCAATTCATGCAGCCAAGTAAGTTATGTCATCATTTTGCAATAAGTGATGTCCAAGCTCTATTAGTTACACAGATCATAGCAGTATATCTGGAGGATTATTACAGGACTATATATGGTATTATTAATTTCTATGACATCGATATCTCATATACGTGCGCATTTAATACTTAACAAAATGATATCCGTAATTTAAACCAACCGCGAAATAACTTTAATTGCTCATTGATATAGCGGGCTATGTACTAATTTATGATGTGAATAAAATCAAAATCTCATTATTCGCCCGGAAATTTGCACGTTTTTAATACAAAACATGGTAAACATTATTCGGCCGCAAATGCGGGCTTCTCAGATTGATTACGTCCACTTGTAAATGTTAATATGAATAGTTCTCTAAAGAAAATTCAACATCCATCTACAAACATACAAATACTTTTGCCCCGTTTTTCTCTAATACCAACGTTGGCTTTTCGTCCACTTGAGCTTCGCTCCTTGCATTTGTCATCACAATTTGGTTCACTTGAACATTTTGTGTTGTTGCACTTGACGAAGGCAGCGCCATTGCATATGAATTTGATGATCCACTTACATGTACAGATTGTTTCATAAAAAATGGATCACCCTTAAACATCGCTTTAACTTCAACTTTGTCTAACTCCGCCAAACTTGAACGAATTTCTCTGAAATTTGGAAGATATGTCAGTTGTGCTTACTAATATCATTGCTGGAAATTTCAAGCTTGAATATTGAGTTGTTTTCCTGTTATAGATAAAAAAGTAGTAGATAATTTGATCTTCATTTAGCAATGTTACACAAAATCATACCTCACTCTTATAAAATTACATTTGTTTCCTTTGTTATGTAATATGTTGTTCTACAAGCCAAAAGCTATCAAGCAAAACAAAAATAAAGAAAATCGGTCAATCAGAGCCAGTATAGCAACATTATTCATCAACAATAATATAACTGCTACATGTGATTAACTGGACGTCATGTTCCATAGCTTCCTGACTTCGTTGCGGTGGTGTTGGCAGCACTCCTGATTGCTTTCAGCTAGAAATCTATCTCTTACCGGTTGAAAACAATACAAAGCACAAATGAACAATAACGAGATCGCATTCACAAAAGGCAAAGTGTCAGGGTTTTCTTTGCGAGCTACAAGCAAGCGACTAAATGTCCCTTACACAAATGTGCATCGATGGCATAATGATGATTTTCGACTCTGTCGTAAAGAGGGCTCTGGCCGACCACGCAAAACATCCAAACGTATAGACCGCCTAATTTTGAGATTTGTTAAAGTTGATCCAAGTCTCTCGTTAACTGAGATAGCTGCACTATACTCGTCTATTTGTAAGTCCACTATTCGTAGAAGACTTCACATACAGCAAGTAACCATGAATTCTGAACGCTATGTGAATGTTTTACGAATGAACATTGGCCAAATGACAGATCAACTTGGTGATCCATCGACTTGTTTATTTATGGATGATAATGCTACGTGTCACAGGAGTAGTATAGTCAACTTATGCAAGTCTCAATCAGGGCTTAGGACATTATCTTGGCCAGCTCGTTCTCCTGAATTGAATCCTATAGAAAATGTATGGAGTATTCTAAAACGTAACGTTCGTCGTTCACTGCTACCTACAGATGGCGTATCACAACTTACGTCACTGTTAAAAAGAGAGTGGAGAAAGTTAGATCAGTCAAAAATCAACGATATCATCGAATCAATGCCTAGACGAATTGGTAATGTCATTGACAATAAGGGTAGGGCCACAAAATATTAGCTTCTTAAGAACCGTTACTGTATCATAGCTTATCAGATTATATAAGGACATTTAAATATATTAGGGACATGAAATAACATGAAAAATGCTTTCTGTATCATACTTATGTTTTATTTAGTCAAATTTTAGGATGATCCACTTTTTATGAAACGGACTGTAGTTGTTCATCTTGTGTTGCTTCACTTGCACATGTACTTGACGAAGGCATCGGCATTGATGAATTCGATGATCCGTGTAGTTGTTCAGTAATTTTCTCAGACAACTTCCTTTTCTTTGCTGATGTCATGCGCTTGTTATATCTATCAACTGAGGCGTCGCTTTTCTGATTCGTGACAGCTTTCATTTGGTCGTTTGAAATATCATTCTCCTTTAACCAAGTGATATGACCAAAGACACTCGAATACAGTGATTCTTATACGTGCCGTGAAGGTTAGCGTCCCTTGATATTGTTTTCATAAGGTCTTGGAGCGAATTTTTTCCAATAACTTCTTTTTTGCAGTAGAAGCTTTCTCTCGTCCACTTGTACTTGGGCTTGGGAAATAAAGCTGGATTTTCAGTCGGTAACATGGATAAATATTTCTCCACCCCAGCTACCGGGCACTTTGCACTGTTGGGAATTTCGTACATTGCCACTTGACGAATATTGCGGTAATCATTGCTTCGGACGTTTTTCTCATTTTCATCTTTCACAACAGCAACATATTTCAACTCATCGGGTCCGGATCTAATTTGGATGTCTTCCTTTCGCAAATTTCTAATCCACTCTCTTCCTCGAAACCCGTTGTGGTAAATGATGTTAAAGAAAAATTCTTGCTGTAGACGTTGTGGTGTTGAACGATCAAAATACTTGTCAAGGCGAGCCATGTATTCTTTTTCAATTGGTTGGTATCCAGATGTTGCATGACAGGACTTTTTGTTTGTCACTAAAGTCTTATGTCGAACAGCATTGTAAGTTTTTTCAAACAGACGGAATTGATCGTTTCCGATTAAGTTGTAACCAGATTTTTCTAGAATATACCTGTTTATCGATGCCCGTTTGCATGCAAGCGTTGAGATTTAATAACATTCACCGTCTTTTTTCTTCATAGTCGAGAACCACAAACGCAGACATTGACATAAATATTTCGATAGAATTGACTCAATTTCATTTGGCAGCTTCTTGTTTTCTAGGAAGTTTTTCAGTTCTTCCAGATGCTGGTTTGTTTGCTTTGCTGTAGATTTATTTACTGCTTGATCTTCGATGTTCCTGGTTTTTTGCAAATCTTCTACTGATAAGACTGGGAAATCGTCTGTTTCATCACTCATTAAATATGCAGCAAATGAAAAAGGCATACCTGTATGTTGATTGATCCGATTACCATCATTGAACTGTGGAAGAGAAAAGTTATTCAGAAAATCCACTTCAGTCGTCCCCAAACCCGATATATCGCCAATACGTTGGTGGTCAAGCATTATTGAGCAATGTAATTTGAATGAACATTTTGTTTGCCAGGGAATATTGAATAAATTTTGAATTCAAGCGATGTCTATCATATCATAGTGGTTCTATGCTTTCAACTATGATTTAGAAACTTATTCGCCTAATGGTTAGCTATGTATTTACCCGTAGCCATGCCACAATATACATTGTAGTTATCTGTGCTGCCCTTTATATCAATAAACAATATAGTTATCTACCACATTTTAAGGGCGAATAATCCAAATCCTCGGGCGGCTAACGCCGCCCTCTGATTATGGATTTTTTGCCCTTAAAATGTGGTAGATAACTATTAATTACCGCTGAGGGTCGCTATCTAACACAAATATTTTATAAAGTGTGATACATGTCAAACGCACATCCTGACCGAGATTTGTTTCATGACCCTAATTATTAAATACATGTACTTTCTGATTCGATCATGACGAAGTTTTAATCATTGCATTTGTTAGATGCCTACACTTAGCACTTAGTGTTAATGGAAGTACGCTAAACAACTGCATATCGGTTAACAAATGACGACACAAATGTCAACACTTGTAGAAACACACAATTTAATCTTCAGTTATTCTTTGAAGATATTAATACATAATACATTAGCAAAATATCACATGAAAGTCAATGATCATAATTAACTTAAAAGATGTAAATGGGTCCCAAATACTATTCAGATTCAATTAAGAAATGAAGATTAATTTGGTGAATCATAGAATTCATGTAACTATAAAAATTTCATCAATCCACAATTACTAATATGAATAATTGAATTACCAATCGAAGTTGGAAGTGAGTCAACCAAACTTAACCCATTACATATGTGATCCACGACCCACCTGATCCAACGACTTTTCACGAAAACATGACCCACGACCCACATGCTGCAAGGGTGAATGATGTGAGTGCAATTTCCTTTGCTGGTATCATCTTCAGTTTCATTTTCATTCCAGATTCTAGGTCTATCTATAGGTAGAGGCCTCATAGTATCAAAATTGTAGTTAAGATTTGTTATGAAGATTCAAGTGTATCAGATCACTTGTCACATGATAAACAGACATGCAACCTCATCAAAATTATCTTATAAGCACGTTCATGCACCACAAATGCCTAAGGTTCTAAAAACATTTAAACAATTCCGTTTGTTGTTATAATTCTTGACTATCCTTTTTTAGTGCTATCTATTTAACTCGTAGATAGATGATTGGTTAGGTTGAGGCCCCTACAGACTAAATTTCAAATTCTACATTTCTTAATCAAATGAAGTCAAAAAATAAGATTGCAGTAGGCCTAAATCATTTATCCATGCATTTATTATGCTAGATACTACATGTGTGAAAATTATCCCAGAAAAATCGTCAAAATAATACTTTGCTGCTCTGATTTAAATTTCATTAACTTCCGCTAATGTCAGATTTAAGTAGAAAGTTGCATATTTGATGTAAGAATGACATTCATTGAAAAGCAAGTGGAGTAAGCATGCGTAACGCGTGAATAGAAAATTGCACGAGGACAAGATTATAATTCATGAATTTGCTTACAATGCACATATAAATGAGCCGATATATTTGAGTGGTACTACATGTACGAGTACGTTGTGATAGCAATCACTAGCGACATCATATAAATATTCCTATTTTTATTGATACCAGATCAAATATCAAAACGAAACTTTTCATTGATTCGAAGTGTCAAAGAATATCTTGTTGCAGATCTCCAGCCGTGATAAGTCTGTGTGAAAGGGATAAGTCTATATCAATGACCGTCGTATGAATTATCTTATTTCAGATTATCATGTATCTATATAATGAGTAATGAGATGCATGGAACATGTATGATGCAAAAGTAGATTGAGCGACCAAATACTTTAGATATGAGGCATATATATTCATAACATTTTGATTTAATATATTGAGATATTTTGATCCATTACATATTTCAAAAATATTTAGGCTCTGATCAATCTTTATCAGAGATTTACCATTCTTATTTCTACCAGAGGATATATTTTACGAAAGACCAACAAAATCAAACGAAACAAGCAAAACGAAGGTCAGCTGGCACTGCAAGAAAATTTTCAAGAAGAATAAAACCTCTGAATATCAGAGTTCTTCAGTAGCTGACCCACGTGACCCACGCGATTTTGTGACCCACTTGACCCACCTGACCTATGACCTACGACCCACTTCCAACTCTGTTACCAATATGAATAGTTGAATTATAACTGCATAGAGTATTATGATTTTAGCCATTTATAGCTCAATTTAACACAGTGACTTCTGTAGACCGTAGGATGCAGTTAATAGCTTGAACAATATGCTTAACTCAAAGTGTTTAGCTTAACTTAACATATCCATTTAGCCTTTTGGAAAGGAGTTGCATGAATAAGATCTACTAAATCAGCGAACTTGAAATTTGAGCCAAGATCTCATTAGATCCTTCATTATAAAACGCTTAATCTCCGTTTAGATAAGATACTTGCAATTACATGGTCATTCAGTTTGATATCCTAAAAGTTTCATGCTACTTATCTTATATTGAAGTATAAGGTTCCAAGTCGCTAGTATATAAACACAGAAATAACTTGCAGAATTTTAGCTCTTTAAAAATTGATCAAATATTTTTTTTTAGACCACAGGACCGTAATCTCAACAAAAGACTATGCTATTAGAATTCTCTTGATATAAAAAAAAATTTACTGCATGCTGACATGTTTGAGGCGACTTCGATACTCTACCTACCACGTACCTACTTTATGTCATATACCATAGCCCGGCAGCCAGAGCGAGTTTCTGGAGGGAACGAGGTCGTAAATGAGACTTTGACGGAATGGCGTACACCCTGTGCGCGGTTAAAACGTATCTTTGCATTGTGTTGTGCAAAGACCAGACGTGTCTAGTAAACCAGGAAATATATTTGTATTCAAATCTATGCATATTGCTAGCCAACTACCGCAGACAAACAAACACATCAAGTCAAATATCTACAGCCCAATTTCACACACACCATATGGTCTCTACGAATCTGAGCGTCTGTCGAGTCTTACCCTGGTCCTCTTCTTATAAGACAGAATATAAGAAAATCACATGCCAATCCAATGGGATGCGGATTGAAGTTTTTGCCAAAAATGAAAATTTCCATTTTCCAAAAAGATTCATGATTTTTGAATTGGAATGTCTTCAGGTCACTTCCTAGCATGTTCATGCATCCATGTCCATGAGGCAAAGCACATTCAGATGTGTCAAGCCTCCTAATGTCAGCAAACACAAGCATTTTTGACAATTTATTCCACATTCAACCACATTCTCGCATACATTGCCTAGAAACATCATAGCAACACATGGACATCATAGGAAATGACCTGAATACATTCCAATTCAAAAATCATGATTCTAGGTTTGATACCTTTGTTCAATCAGAGAAAACATGGAAATTTTCATTTTTACCAAAAACTTCAATCTGCGTCCCATTGGATTAACATGTGATTTTCTTTTGTTTTGCCTGACAAGAAGAGGACCAGGGTAAGACTCGACAGGCGCACAGATTCGTAGTGACCACGGGGTGTACGTCATTCCGTCAGTCTCATTTTCGGACTCGTTCCCAGCAGAAGCTCGCTCTGGCTGCCGGAATACCATAGCTAATAGGTGACGAAATGAATTGGATAATCAAATTCTATACATATAGTAGAAAGTAGTAGAAATAGGATACTACTATTTTTTCGGAATAAGTAGACATATCTGGTGTTAAAATATGCTATGCTAAAAATGTATGTTAAAATATATAAGAAAGCAACAGCGGAATTGATAGAGAAGATGGCACAAAACGATGGTGAGACCATCAATGTTGCATGGAAGGGAAGCGGTAGGTGTGATGAAGGCGCATGAGGGGAAGATGCAGGTGGCAGAGATGGTCGTTGGCTGACAGGGCTGGACCGAGTGAGGAACGAGAATGTCAGAAGGCGAGTGCTGGTGGTGGTGGGGGGGGGGGCAGTTGGAGAAGGATAGGTTGAGAGAGACGCGCATAAGATAGCTATGACATGTGGTGCGAGAGGAAGATTATGTCGGAAGAAAAATGAGACAGCTGAAACCTGGGAAACGAAGGAGAGGGAGGCCGAAGTGATCTGAAGTGAACAGGAGTGAAAGAAGGTGTGTTGGACAATTGGAGTAAGAAAATTCGTTCCGGCGAGTGAAGTGGGAAGAAAGCCAGGAGAAGAAGATCTGGTGTTAAAATAATTCCAAGATATGAAATGCATATGTAATTCGACAGAAAATGCAATCACAGTTGCTTTTCAATTTGCACAGTAAATCGTTGATCATCAATTAACCAGAAACATTTAAACAAATTAAGTTAACCATTTTGTTTCACACATATAGCAATAATGCCGTGTCTTCTATACACGTAGTAGCAATCTTTGCAACTTTGCTTACACTGCATAGATTTCACATGATCTTCATTCTTCGGAATGATTCTAAACTCACTAAGCACGCTGATATATGTGCGTTTAACTAACAACCTATTTTGCAGATCTGTGCGGTGCTGCGATAAGGAAAGACGTGCATATAAAATATGCGTTAATTTGCATCCAGTCTTCGCTGCTGAAGCCTTATCAAATGATGACTCCGAATACCGACTTAATAGAGCATCATTGCTTCATCATGCATAAATGAAAATGCTTGTTAGCAAGTATATTGTTTGTCAGCTTCAACATATTGATAAAAACATTTTATTAACTTGATTCACTCGTTGTACATGCAAATCACGAGGGGTGATGAAGTCTGCTGAGTTCTATCCGGTTCCCTTCCTTGTCAGACACTATCAAAGGAAACGCGTGTGAATCCAATGGGAAGTAGATTGAAGCTTCGTCTGAATGAAATTTTCAATGTTTTGTATTGATTCTAGATCCATTCCAACAGATTATCTGACGAGAACGCAATAGATTATTATATTTTTTTAACGATTTTGTGGATTTTTTTTTACTATTTTATTTTGTGAAATAAAACGTAATTTATCCAAAAAAATGAAAATAATTATAAAATACAATAAAAATAAAAAAAAAAAAAAAAAGGTGGGTGGCGAAAATTTGCGATTGTTGGTAATAATTTGGTTACTTACTAATGCTGATTTTTGGCCAACCGGCGCGAAATCGTGTCGGTCTGTAAAACTAATAAAGTAGTAGTAGTACTGTTGTTATTACCTAAACTATAATAAATATATTGTATAGGTACTTCATAATGATCTGATCTTTTAAATTCTTTTTATAATTCACGAATAAAAAACTAAAAAGAGTATTTACTATTTCAAAAATTCGCAGTAAATGCTATGATATATAATTAATATTTTCATTTATGTAATTATTGAATGTCAAGAGATGTTATGAAAAATTGATATATGCGGATATCTCTATTATTCTTATATTTATCAAATGATAGTAGAATGACTTATTTCTTTTATAGATAGATAGATGTGGGGGGGGTGGTGAGGAGAGGAGAGAGAGAAGAGAACCTCGGCTGTAGGCGCGAGATACTAAAAAAATAAAGAGAAAGAGTCAAAAAAAAAAGGTGACAGATAGAGCGCGAGCGCGAATTGCGAACTTCGCCGCTCGCCATATCCCGCCCCGACATGATACTTTAGCATGATATTCTGCAGCTGACATTCGCCAGTTTTTCGCAAGATTCGTTCCCACAGGGATGATTCTTGACAAGTCTTCGTTATTTTCTATCATCCATATGTGTTATAATCATGCTTGCGATCGGTGACATGGGTCTATGCGAGAATGTGGTTGTGTGTGGCATAAATTGGTAAAAATATTATGTTAGCTGACATTAGGACGCATAAAGTAAGTATTTTAGGTAAGGAAGCAACTCGGCATTTATTAAATCCCCAATGTATATACAGTTTCGATTTTATTAAATGAACTCGAGGTGAATACAGTTGGAATTGTTTCCAAATGTGAGATATGTACATTTACGCAGTTTTGAAGAAATAACAACGGACTTGACTGATCATGATAGTATAATGCAGAAGGAAATGATATTATTTTACAGATCCACCGTGTCATGACAGCCTTGGAGAGGTAGTGTTTGTTAAATTAGCAACTCGATGACCTGCTATTGTTTTCATGCGTGATCATATAGGCAACCTGCCACTGGTAGAGCAAAGCAACATCATCAAAGACAATTATTTGAATTAACTTAAAAACATGTAAATGGGTCCACATCACTATTCAGATTCAAGAAATGAAACATAAATTAAGTGAATCATAAAATCATGACGATGAAAATTGAACTAAAAACATGAAGTTTCAGCCAAGACAGCACAAATAAGATCTCAACTTTTTCACAAAGACTTCCATTATAATGCCGTTCACTAGAATTCCATGATCATCAGTTTAACTTCCGCTTAGTTGCGATGCTTGTTTGCAAATATTCATTCCTTTGATATCGAACTTGTTTTATACTACTTATAAGGGGGTGTCATGTCGGTAGTATGTAGTGAGCTTTTAGCTAATATTTCTGAAAAAGTTAGCTTTTTCAAAACTGCTCAAATATTTTTTTGGACCACAAGAACGTAATCTCCGCAAAAAACTGAATCTTTTATATATAAATTTTTACTGTATACAGATACTTTTTTGAGTCGACACTCTACCTACCTATATACTCTATGTTAGGAGGCTTGCTAAATCTAGACATAAATAGCTTCATAGACAAAAATCCACAAACACTTGTAAATAGAATAATTACATATTGATTTGCATCCTCAGCTGAAAAATGGGAACAGAACTGACTAGCTGCTATTTCATCCAGTATCAGGAATCATCAGCACGCCAAGTTTACATCTCTCAACATTGACACAACTATCTACTGAAAGTTGCAGCCATAGCCGGGTCAATTTGAGATTCGTAGTTAGCAAGTTAGAGAAATTTCGACGGGCATTAACACTTGAATTAGCACAAACTGAAGGTATTCACGATACACTGTAATATGTTACTTAGCATGTATATTAGATTTTATCATTTAGATATACCGAGTGGTGTATAAGAAAAGTACGAACGAAAAATTTAAACGAATATCTACATTTCTAATTATACGAAAAGATACATTTTAAAAGTTTGAAAAATGGATAATAACTTGAAATGACATAAACTGACTGAAATGTTGGGAAACACATAATAATGTATGATAATTGTAAATCTTGGATATACAAAAAAAAACTTTGCTATTCGTACACGGTAATTTATGTCAATAAATATTTTACAAAACTATTAAACAATATTTTTCATCATCTCCAACATATATTTCATAACAAAAAACAAATACATAATAATATATATGATATTCCTTATTATTTATTTCTGCTCAGGACTTTCGGTTCAAGAAAGTAAGTTAGGATCAGGGTTTTATTGACGGTCTCTCAATTCTTTCACGCATCTTTCTTCATTGCTCTCTATCTTCAAAACACTGGGCATAAGTCTCCGACATAAGTCTGATTTCTCTCAATGTCCTGGCGCTGGATTGGAGTAGGCTCTTCACTGATCTGAGGTAGGTGGGTCGCTCTCTGCACAAGTCCTGACTACCCCTTGACCACCCCTAAACACCCCAAAAATCTATTGTGAAAAAATCAAAGGCACGCTGCAACACTGATCATGCTCCTTCGCGATAAGATCACTTCTCGGGAAGACGCCATCAAGATCAAGCTCACAGAATAGTAGCTTGATGGCGCCATCCTGTGGATGAAAAACATCTAGGGGGAAAAAACCTCTAGTTTTCATTTGCAGTGGGTACAATGACATTCAATAACCAGAATAAGTTTTCGCCAGTTACAGAGTTCTCGAAAAACAGTAACCAAATAATTGAGCTTTGAAGTGTTGGTATGCTGTGGTGCCAACTGCTGAAGGTGAAGTGTGGTGTCTGTGTCTCTCTGAAGAAAAAACACAGTTATGTCTTGTTCAGTGCCCCACTCAGCTTGTATTTGAGATTCATCTAACCAATATCTGATGAAAAAAACGACTTAAATATTGTATCACTGATCACTTGTCGCAAATTGATTGACGCATCATTGACTGCTTTTCTGTCATCTTATCTTATTCAGCCATCAGGTGACAATCCTAGCTCAGGACTAGTCGTCTAGTCCTGACTTAACCAACCTGATTTCGTGCCTGAGCTGACAAAAAACTTCTTGTCTTGTCTCTTGCTGAGACTGGTGCTCTCGCTCTTCTTATTCTTGTTGTTTAGCCTGTTTTCTTAACTTATCTCCAACTAAACTTCGAATTCGTGGTAACATAAGTTGAAACACGAGTTGTAAGGTCTTCTTTGGTTATTCTTTTCTTCTTTTTGCGCTTTAAACGTAATTTTCAAGTTTACCAATAATAATCAAAATAAAACCTTTTCGCTGAATGACAGCTTCGAGGACATTACTTGACAATAAAAATAAAAGTTTGATGATTTTGGGTCATAAATTGATACGCTTAGATATCTTCTTTGGATAAAATCAATGATTCTTAACAAACCATCTATTATAGGTGTTCTAACGAGCATAGATAGTCCCATGAACTGCTACTAGATATCTGTTGACACGTTGGATGAGAAAGAATAAAATCCGTTTAACATTAGGTATATACAGTCCAAATCTTAAAAAAAGTGGAAAATTCTAAAAATCCTAAAAAAAATATAAAAAAAAACATAAGTATGAAACTTTTCATGTTATTTCATGTTTTTAATTTCAAGTGTCTAATTTATTGGTTATAAGCTATGATGATACAGACGGTTACTTAATAAGCTAATATTTTGTGGCCTTTTTTGTGGCCACAATAATGACACAATGACATTACGAGGCGGGCATTGATGAGATGAATATATATTTTTTTTGATTTTTTGACTGATTTCCACTTTCTTTCACTTCTTGACGTAAGTTGTGAAGTTGGGATACGCCATCTGTAGGTAGCAGTGAACGACGCGTTTTTAGAATACTCCATACCATTTCTATGGGATTCAGATCATCAGGAGAACGAGCTGGCCAGATAATGTCCCCTGCCCTAATTGAGGACTTGCATAAGTTGACTCTACAACTCTGTGGACACTAGCATATCATCCATAAATAACCAGCGTTCAGAATCATGGTTCCTTGCTGTATGGGGAGTTCAGAGCGGCATTGGTCCAAATTTAATTCCAAATCAGTAGAGTAGCACTTGTACAACCGGGGGGCCGGAGTAATGTCTCGGGAATTTCCTGATAAGACATATTTATCCTAATCTCAATCACCATCCTTTCCATCTGTCGGACTGTGGTGCTCAATCCAGACAGATCAACCGATCCCATTGATTTCGCCAGTTCGATCTGAGAGGCTGCTCTTCGTGTAACATTTTTGAATAATAGTCTTCTTCGAATAGTGGACATAATAGACGAGTCTAGTGCAGTGTTCCATCTCATTAACGAGAGACTTGATAATCAACTGAACAACAAATCTCAAATTAGGCGGTCTCTACGTTTGGATGTTTGCGTGGACCGGCAGAGAGCCTCTTACGACAGAGAGTCGAAAATGCTTGTAGATCGCAAAACCCTAGTTGCTAGCAAGTGTGAGTGTGAATGCGATCTTTGCCTTTTGTGCGATCTCGTTATTATTTTCATTTGTGCTTTGTATTTTTTTCGGTATATATAGATTTAATTTTAGAAGGCAGGCAATCAGGCTGCCACAACACCACCCGCAACGAAGTCAGGAAGCTATGGAACATGAAGTCGAGTTAATCACATGTAGCAGTTACATTATTGTTGATGAATAATGGTGCTATACGCTTGATAGCTTCTGAGCTTATAACTTGTATAATTTATAACAAAGAAACAAATATTTTATTTTTATGTTTATAAGATGATTTTGTGTATTATTAACACCATTGATAAATTTTTCATCAAATTATTTTTTATTTTTTAAAAAGAAACAACACAACACTCTTTTGTCAAATTTCCAACAATGAATATTAGTTAAGCACAACAACATTTCCACAAATTTCAAAAGATAAACGTTCAAGTCAAGCGGAGCGGAGTTCAAAGTTGAAGCTAAGGCGATGTTTAAGGGTGATCCATTTTTTATGAAACAATCTGTACAAACTTTTTGACCACTTTGTATATGCACACTTGCAAGATTTTTGATGAATTTATTAATCAGATTCACATTTTTGTGCGACAGCGTGCATGTACATAACTTATGAAAACTGAATCCATATTTAATTAATTGCCAATAAGGGCTTTTTCATGAGTTGAAAGAAAAGTCAATTTCTGTAATCAAGAAAATTTAATGACAAATTCAAATCTCTGAACTGTATCCATTAATTTATGAAGGAATATCATTTACTGATGCAAAATCCGTGTAAGCGGTGATAAAGTCGTCACTTCCGTAATCTCACCGAGAGATCATTATCATGAAATGACAATATTCCATTCTTTCGTGACGTAAAAGTGGCACAATTTGATGACATCTCAAGTCTTATCTTCACAGCGTCAATCCGTGAGTTCTTTATGGTTGCAATTCGTGAGAACAATTTCAGAAGCAGTATCATATCCGGTTTAGTTAGCCATCTGCGCCGACATCGCTCCGATTGATATTTCGACAGCTCATAGGAAAGTTGCCCATCTAAAAGTCGCAAGAGAAATTTTCATTTTAATCTTAGAACAATGCGAACGAACAAGCATGTATTGGTTTGGTATGACCTAGCATGTCAACTGAATTTCTGAGTGATAGAGCTATTGAAGCATTTCTGAAAACTTAAAAAGTGAAATAATAGGTAACCAGAAGAAATAGCACAGAAAATGTGTGGTCAGGAAGCTTCAATCTTTAATTAAATTTTTAATTATATTCTTTGATTAAATCCATTCCGATTCTAAAATAATAATGAAATGTGTATTTGATGGAACATATATGTCGTTTGATAATTATTTAAAGTGCTGCAAGGATACATAGCTGTTAAATTGCATACACGTGTTCACTCAGCACAAACTTCGAAAGTATAGGAAGGTGAATAAATATAAGTTGATGCCGTACTAAATATATGAGAATAAATTTCTTTCAAAATAAGTAACTAGTACATGTGCGTCTAGACTACATGAATTTCGTAAGATCTCTAGCGGTATTGCTATAAGCGTAAAATTATTCCATGGATATCATGGGCTATTGTCAATTGTAACATG
Source organism: Prostheceraeus crozeri (assembly GCA_907163375.1). Taxonomy (NCBI): domain Eukaryota; kingdom Metazoa; phylum Platyhelminthes; order Polycladida; family Euryleptidae; genus Prostheceraeus; species Prostheceraeus crozeri. Next base: position 102,905 of record CAJQUW010001159.1, on the reverse strand, counting down.
GCGAGCCATTCAGTGTTAATGTGGATTGACTATATTCTTTGCACCCACTTATCGATCTACATCACAGCAGGTATTGTGAACGACAGTCAAGACATAAAAGCTATAGGAGTGACTGTGCAGTGATAAAGGTTGAAACAGAAAAACTCATTTTCAGAACACAATCAAAGAACGTAACAATGAATTCCACTTTACTGTAAAAACATTTGAATGATTATTCAAGAAGACAAAAGCACAAAAAAGTGAAAAACTGTGTATGCAAGAGGATTATTAATGAGAATTAAGCTATACCCGATAAGCTGTACTTTGCCATATAGAGGTGGCTTCAATTGCTTCATCACTTCGGTGATTCGTCAACGCTTTCACTTTGGTAAAATTTTTAACTTTTTAGTTGCAAAACATTTGAAGTGTATGTTAAAGGAGTTTTTTTATTGAGCCAAAAGCCAAAAACGCATATTTGCCAATTGGAAAGTAAAATAAGATAAGATAATCTTTATTGTCTCACATAATTTGAATTCGGTGAGCACATTACAGAGATTCGATGACAATATAGAAAAGAAAAATGCAAATTTGAATGCAGATATACAATGGATATAGATGTGTAAAATAGCAGAAAAATAGAATCATTTACAAAATTTAATAAAAGATTCGCTGAAACGCACAGTTTTGGATGATGGTCGACGGAAGGTAGAACTGTGTTGAGTAATCCTCGAGGAACTAATTGTGTCGAACATTTCCCGCAGCGGATGACTACAAGTATCTTACTAAAATCAGAAAACTTTGTAATACAAAAATCAACGAAATCGAAAAACTAATTATAATTAATTACATTCTATGAATAAACTACACAAGTCTGACTTGAAGCATTTTTGACTTTATTTACCCGACTTTTTCCAACTAAAATTATGACAATTTCATTTCACAATACTCATTAAATTTGCTTCCAATCAGCTGTTTAGACACTTGGCGGGCTTGTGTGTCATATTGACATCAAACATTTTCTTTCATATAACGCCAGGGATACTCAGACAAACGACTTCTGTCAGATAATTTTATGATGTTCATTGTCAAATCGACCATGAATAAAGCAAAGAAAAGATGATCTCAGTCATTCATCTGTTCTTTCATGAAGTTGAAAGATAAGTGAATGAGAGGTAAAATGCACTCCCACTAAGTGAGAACCATTTATTATATTTCAAGTGAAGAAGATGAAGAAAGTTATTTATTTCTTGTTTCATGAGAATTATAGTCTTCTTCTTTTGTCATCATTCCATATTTCACAATTGCATAATATTGAGCAATGAGTACTCCATAGCAGATGTCTACATCTTCTGTTTGCAAATATTTCATTAAATAAAAGCTGTCACACAGAAGGCATGTCTATTAATTATGCTGAAATAAGTCGACATCAAAGAAATCCATACAGAATCATCAATAAAATTACAAATTCAAGTATTGCGCAACTGTTGAAAAACTATTGTCAACGCATTGCCATAAATTATATTAAATAAATTATTTTTATCTATTTTGGTGCTTTGGTTGTTTTGAAGAAATTTTTGAACTAGTTATTAATTAGTTTGTTAAACAAGACAACTGTTATCAAATATTCAAAAATCTAATTTTTGAAATGATTATGAATATCATTATTACAAACTAACATTAAGATTCTCTGCCTTCTATGTGGGAAGCCCAACTTGATAATGTTGCAAGCACGAAAGTCCGATTTCAATCCGGAAGGCCTTTTCGACCACTATCGGTAGTCTTTTTCAACATTATGATTCTCTGTGGTCCCATCAAGCGGAATGCATCTGTGACTCAGCGGTAGGGATTTCTGTTTCCCGAAAAATCGCTACCATCTAGTTTCGGGACAGTTTTACTTTTTCTCGGGAATGCCGGAATTACCAGGAATTCTCCTGACACGATAGAAAATTATTGCTTTGGTAGGCTGCTTGCCGACTTACTTAATTACAGGTTAATAATCGACGCTCTACCATTATGCTCCAGTATTCATGGTCTGGCAGATATGCAAGATAATGCTACATACGAATGTCTAAATTGTGAGCACAATTGCACATAACTCCTTTAATCGGAGTCATCCGTTCATCTGTCGTATTTTTGCAAAAATTTATCTTTTTCATGAAATGATATTGTGACACAGCATCAATAACATTCACACTTTTATCTTTACTCTACACCACAATTTGAGCAGGTTCATCTGATGATGCCTTTGCTCTTTCCGCTCGCAATTCATATTAATCAGTGTATTTACATAATAAGCAAGTTGAATATTTAACCAATGATAAAGTCAATCGGATGTCTGATTCAAAAGCTCCATGAGCCTAATTGCAAAATATGCATGTTTGTTACATGAAATGTTTGTTTGTGTACATAAAACTACGTGTTTTACAGCTGCGGGCACAATGAGCACCGCGAAAACGGGAACCCAGCAATCTCTGTCAATAGGTTCAATGCTTTTTTGAGCATTTTATAGCTTTGATTTGCCAATTTTCACTAAGTGACATTACGCGTTGGTCTCATTTTCTTGCAATTAACCATTGGTAATCTCGGCATGTCCACTGTGTTTCTGGTGGCTTACTAAACCTGTGTAACTGTAAAATGTTATCTGGTAACTAGAGTTACTGTTAAAAAAAGACAATTACAACATGTTGTATTTCCCGGATTTCTGTGAATTTGCTTTCCTGGAAATCCACGAAAAGAGAAAATTAATTTATATATTTTTGTAATTAACCGGAAATTCTATGAAATACCTACTCAGCGATGGATTGACATCAGAGGTGGAAACTAGCCGCTGGTGGATCGGGCCTAAGACCTGACCTGGCATCCTGTATTTCAGGCCGGTCTCTTTTGATTCTGCGCAAAGAATTTTCGTTTTCGAAAAAGGTGCTGTCATCTTGCAAAAGTGGACACACCTTACAGTTGAGATCTCTTCATAATTTTTGTACTGGATAAATGTATTTTCAAAGATTTTAGTGACCATGCATATGGCCTATCTTGAAGATGACTCCGAAATGCGGAAGTGATGGATGCCAATTTTGATGCCATTGTGATATTCAATCAATCATGATTGTTATGATGTCGATTATCTCAGGAATAATGCTGTAATTAATATTATAATACTATTTGGCCATGCCACGGAAACTTCTTTGCGACAGCTTTCATTGAAATTATATAGAACATTGATATAAACGCTGTCCCATATGGACCAGAAACATGACTGTTAAGCATTACTAGAATTGAAATTTTAGAATTTTGAAATCTGAAATTTCTTTTCACATTATGACTAACATGGCAGGTATATGTGGAACGTGGCCATTGTTTCAGTTCGATCTTCATCGCTCATTTGGTGATTTTGGTCGTTCACGCAGTTCACCGTTCATTTAAAGTTTGCGTTAAGCCGTTCAGTTCATTAAAAATGTCTGTTCGCTCAGTTCTTTTCCGATCACTTGACAAGACGGCATCTGCTTGTCGATGTTTCGGTAGATTGCGCTTTTCGACCGTGTTTAGTATCCCATTAAAAATCCAATTGCGTCAATTGTATATTATTCTGTCCTTCATTACTCTGTCATTTTCAAAACAGTTTTCTTTGTTTATTATTCAACTGTCCATATTTACACTTGTTAAGCTGCTACAAAATAGGCGAAGCAGTATGCTATCTAACTCAGGCATATTTAACTAATATTTGAAGCCATATTCAATATCAATTGCTCTCTCATCGACAACATTACATGTAGGCCTATATTATTTTGCCAGAAGTCAACCTGTTGAATTGGTGAGAAGCTGACCGCGGATGTGATTAAATTGATAGCTATTCTCACCAGTGTGAAAACTAAATCTTCATCACTAAATTGATCAATAGATAAATTGTGAAAGTCAATTGTTGTCGACTTTTTATAACTTTTCAAGACTTACAATCTTTGGTCACTTTTGAAAGGAGGCATTTTTTCTGATTGTTATCTTATTCGAAAAATTAGGAATACAATGTCATTTAGTCTACTGCAATTTACTTTCTATCGCAAGTGTTAGCCATGGACTTCTTGATGATTCAATAGGATCTAGAAGTGAATGGTGTTAGGTAGAAAATGTTAGATAATGTTTAAAAATGTTAGATAAATGTTAGATTTAGAGCAACATGAAGAACGATTTGAGCGAATTTTATTGCCAAAAATTGAAATGCTTGTCAACGTACCTTACATTTTGACATGAATATCGCATGCATTCGCAAACCTTCACGAACTTAAAAAAGTCCTAAGTCACAGTCCTAATCCCTCGCGATCAAACTTTATTTATCTCTTCTTTTTTTATTAATCCTCAAATTATCCTTCTAGATTCAACTTTAGCATAACGGAGACTACTTGAAATTGAGTTCGCAATCTCAATTCAAACTTTGCACATGAATAGTAAAATGCCAATATGAGAACACATCTCCCTCTAGTAATTATAGAAATTTGAGGGACCTCAGATCAGTTCGTTCTTCAGTTCATGAACGGCAAATTCTTAGTTCGGCTCAGTTCAACGGCAGCTACTAGAAAACCCCGTTCGCTCAGTTCACCCGTTTACCAACTAGTGAACGGCTCGAAATCTCGTTCGCTCACTCACTCAAAAGTTCGAATGAACTGAACCTGACATCGGCATGGAACACTGTATTAAATCGGATTGTATTCGACTTGAAGCTGGTCTGAAGTTGGAACTGAAGCGGTTAATCAGTTACTTATGGCTGAGATAATTAGGGTGGTAAAGAGATACAGTCTAAGCCGACGGTTATGCTCACGCCAAGTTAATTAATTGCTTTCTCAATTATCTCATATTACATTACAAGACGTTTTTTTGATAGACTAATCGAGATTTTTCCGATTCGACTTATAAATTCACATGCTCGGCTCGCAGCATAATTCGTTCAATCTATTTATATGCGCACATTTATGATAAATGTGGAAAATAGTATGCTCGTTCATGAATGTGTACAAATGATTCCGTTGTTGGCATCACGGATTAAAGTCAGCTTTGAATTTACTCGTGGGTTGAGTTATCAAAAACCTCTCTCTGATGCTACCGGAAAATCTTATACGACTGTAAGTTGTGTATCAGTAAACAAAGATATAATTGGTCTTTTGTAGATATCATCGGTGACATTTGGAAATTTTCAAATGAGTGAATGCAAGTTTGTTGAAATTCGTTGCTATACATGTATCTGCTCGTGATAATCAAATTTTTGCCATTTATCTGAAGAAACAAAGCATAATAGTATTATTATTATCAGCATCGTGCATATCTATTTAGTGACTCTATGTAGACTTATCATGCATTATTTAATGTGTCTCGTTCATGTAATATCAGGTTTACTCCACTACCATTTAAATTCCAATACTCATAGACAAATTTGCAAAGGTTAAATAGAATTTAACATTCTCACATTTTTCATCCTTTAGACATGTGCTTCATTTCGGATTATCAAGCAGTACTTCATTCCATTGTCAATTAACAGCCTAAGCTTATCTTTAATATAAAGTTAGGAAATTATTGACAAAAAAATAGAAATTAACTTGAAAATCGGTTTCAATGCATCGCGTATCCCCAGAGAAGGTATCCTACACATAGATGATGAGCAAGGGCGGATACAGAGGAAACTTGTCACGGAAGACATAGGAACATCGAGTCAGGCAATTTGATACATTGTGTTATCCAAGTGGCCTATGCGACATGCAGAAATAATTTTGTTATGCCCTCGCAGGAAGTGTATCTACAGTTGTGGAAAGTAGCAACCAGTGGTGTGCAGTGGATAGATCGGGATATTACGCTTATATTCCGCTATATAGCACCGATCTTGAACATGAATTACTACATTTTCAAGTGGGCGACTACATTTCAAGTGAATACTGCATTATTCACTCCTTTATGTGTCGAGCATCATTCTTATTTGTCTCCTTTCATTCGCAGAAATGCGCAGTCAAATCTCTTTGAGTCAACTGAAATTGCAGGTGAACCGCACATCAATGACAATTCACAATTATTCTCTGTTCTCCATGTCCGTCGGCAGAAGAAACCGCAGCCCCACTGACAGGTGACATAGTGAGCTGAAAACAATGCATATCTTGTATACATAACTATGCTAATGATTCCTGATATTAGATGAAATGGCGCTACTCAGGTGTGCTCTCATTGAAAGATATTTATGTCACATTTTGTAAGGATAGAAATCGCTTCTGTCTATCCACACGTATCCCTCATTCATTAAAATGTCTACCTTGTTGGTTTGAGTGTTTCAGCAAACTGATTGAATTCAGACCCTAATGCCTTTGTTTTTTAAGTTGCATCCTCAGTTGAAGACGAGTGAAAGCGAAAGACACTTATGCAGTGGTAATATGCTATCAAAGTTGATAGATTTTAGTTTGCATTAATGAACCTGATATCGCATGTAATTAATTGAAAAATTAAAAAAACCAGCGGAGGCAAGCAAGCAATGCTTTTGACCATATAAGCCATCATTAAGACAAGTAACCTAACAATTGCTAAAGTCATTAAACCTCAACAGATGTAGCCACGACGAGACATGTTTCAACTTGTTGGGCATCATCGGTCGTGGTTAAGTTTGAACCAGAGACAAATGGTCCGGTGGCCTTGTGGTTAGAGGATATGCTTGCACGTCCTCAAGCTCCAACGTCGCTGGTTCAAACCTAGCCGCAACTGATGAGGCCCAACAGGCCGAAACATTTCTCATGGTGGCTACATCTGTTGAGATTTGATAAATGCCATTAAAACAAACGTAACCATGGTCCGCTGAGGTTCTTTCTGATTTTTCGTCTTGAGTCTGATCACCATTTCTGATTTCAAGGCTCGTGTCCGGAATTTCAGATTTCATTTAAGTTTTATGCTATTTTTTATTACTGATTCGCTTTAGCCAAGATGATATTTATAATATATATTTATATTACGTATATGATAATATTCAGAAGTGTTAAATAATAGATAAGGGATGAAAATTGCGATTTGCCAATCAGAATTGGAAACCAATTGAAAATTTTAAGCCGCTGTTACATTGTCTTCCGGATGACAAATTGTATTGCCTTCGACTGACTTTGCGATGTCAAAACTACAAGTTTGTGGCTCTTTAGGATACTAAAGCTTTTGCACTTACCTTTGAAATGCTTTGATGCTTTGTTTCTCCTATCTGGCTTGCAATCTGCTTTTGAGATCTTTAGGTGGAAAATCTTTATCGTCTTGAGCTTCCCATGGAAGAAATATCACTCAGGTAAAAATCAGCGACACCGTATCCGTCCTTCAAGGATAGACCAATCCACCGAAGGCTTGACAAACTTAGCAGAACTTTTTTCTGCACTGGAAAAATAGAAAATTGAAAATTGGCATTTTGAGACTGATATGCTTTTACATACATTAATACAAGACTGTATACAAATTATGACACTTTCGCAAAAGCATAAATGTTGCTAAATGTGGGGTTAGAACGTGTCAGTGACATCTACATCTATGCATGAATGTAGCGGTCAAAGTGAAAAATATTATCATAGAGTAGTCTGTGATATTATTGAATGTAATTTCATTAATCATCAGACATGTTAATTTTTTTATTTCTTTTCCTCAATGCCCTTAGATGCAGATCTGCAGATGAATTTTGAAAATTTTGCTTGAAATCAAAGCTTCTTGAAAAAAACTGAATCTTCTCATATAAAAAATGTTCACTGTAATGCAGATACGTTTTTGAGTCAACACTCTAATTACTACTCACATATTCCATCGTTTTTAGCGACTTTTGGGACACGCTTTACGTTAATTTTTAATTTTCCTCCTCACAATCGACATGCATTTCTGAAAATGGATCTAAACATTTTGCTTGAAATTTGGAGAAATATATATTTACCACAGAATTAGATTCATCTGCGCGCGCTTCGGTTTCCTAGAAAGGAAGAATTGTATGTAACCTTAATATCGAAATGGCATATCACAGAATTAGAAAACTTGTGCGCAATGATCTGAATTCTTCGAATCTGAAGGAATTTTGGCAATCGAAGCACTTTGCTGGAACTCACATTAATCCGAAAACGACGCACGACTTTTTGCCTATCTCTGTAAGGTATAAGGAATTCCTTTTTTGCCCACTTAATAGGTTCCTCAATGTGCCGTCAATTTCGTATTAGTCACACTTCTAGCAAACCGAAGCAGATAAACAAAGTATTTAATTCTGTGATATTTACTTTGTTGGCATTAAGACTATTTCATTCAATGTGTTTTCACTAGATAAAACATTACTGCATGTTTCTGACGAAAATGCGTCGAATCAAGTGAAATTAATACAAGGAGCAACAAAAACTGAATCACAATAACTCAAAAACTTGCTGGCACGAAGCATGAGCAGACATTTGTCTTATACATTCAAGCATGCATCACTTGTGGAATGAATATTTAATAAATAAGTTCGCTGCTTAATTGTATAGAATATTAAATGGCAACCTGGAGATGTTATGTAGACATGTACATTCTCTTCATGAACGCTGTCAAATGTCTAATTACATGCATTTCATCTTAAAATTGCAGAAAAGGAAGTTGCTACTGTGGCATTAGTTAAAGTCAACGTACTTTTTAGTTGAACTTTGTTGGCCAGAAGTTTAGACCACATGGTCTCGACCATAGAGTATGTATATTAGGTAGAGTGGTAACTCCGCATTTATTAAATCCCCAATGTGTATACACTTTCGATTTTATTAAATGAACTCAATGGAGATACAGGTGGTATTGTCACCAAATGTTAGATATGCAAATTTTTACAGTTTTGCAGAAATCACAACGGAATTGACTGATCATGACAGTAATGCAGAAGAAATAATGGTATTTCACAGATTCTCAGTGTCATGACAGCCTTGGAGATTTAATGTTTGTCGAATTAGCAATTCGATGGGTTCCTATCATTTTCATGCTCAACCTCAAGAGTTTTTTCTTAAGCATGATCATATCACAGGCAACCTGCTACTGGCAGAGCGAAGTCACATAATCAAAGACAATAATTTCAATTAAATTTGAAAGATGTAAATGGGTCCACATCACTATTCAGATTCAAGAAATGAAGCATGAATTTAGTGAATAATGTAATCATGCCGGTGAAGATTGAATTAAAAACTTGAAATTTCAGCCAAGAGAGAACGAATAACATCAAGACTTCTTATGAAGATTTTCATTATAATACAATTCATGAAATGCCCTTGCAAATTAGCTCGGTTTCAGCTTAGTTAGGATGATCATTAGCAAACATTCATTCCTTTTGATATCCAACTTGTTTTATACTACTTACAACGGGGAGTCATCTCGGTAGTATTTAAATTGGCAAAATTTTGACTTTTTTAAAACTGCTCAAATAATTTTTTGGACCACGGGTACGTAATATCCGCAAGAAACTGAATCTTTTCATACAAAAATTTTCACTGTATACAGACACTTGTTTGAATCGACACTACCTATATATCCCTACTCTATGGTCTCGACAGATATGGAATCGGGCCTGATTTTGACACTCATAACTGACCCTGCTCATAACAATCAAATGTCCAGGCGCGGACCCCGTCAAGCTCATTTTTTGACCATGATGAAAAGTTCATTGAATGCATTTCCTTTGTATCTATGATACGTGTGCCACATGTTTTTGACTATTTATGCTCTGACATCATCAAGCTGTCATTAAGATTGTGGTTTACTTCATACGTTAGGGTCATTTCATCGACACGTAGATATCATGGACTTGAGTCCCTTCATCGACAGGTCGTTTCATCATTATCTATGTCCATAGTCAGAGGACATTGGAGTCTCTGATAAAGCTCAAAGACAGGTTGATGTCTATGAACTATTGAGTTAATAAAATGTCTTTAACTATCATCTATGGATGCATGATGCTCTTGAGCGAATATCATCCACCGGTCGATGAAAGGACTTGCCGATGAAGTGAACCACCACCGTCATTAAAAAGTCAATGTGGTAAACTTAACGAGGTTCACAGCAGCAAACTGTTCATGAAGTTGACATTTCTTGGATATTAACAACCACTGTTGCACTTGCCACTAGCGATGTTCACTTTGATAAACATGTATATTCAATTGACGGATCTCCTCCAACGAATAATTGTAGAAAATGGCAGCTTTAGTTTTTTAATCAGACAAAATTTTTCTTTATCCCATAAGCAGAGTACATTGTGCGTCAGACAACAAGCAGGAAAAAAAAGGTATATTTCCTCAGTAAACAAAAAAAATCCCTTTTAAAGAATCATATACGAACGAAGAATTACGAACACATCGGCGGAGATTAAAGTAAATTATCATTCAATTGCGACGCCACTTGATAAAGTCAACCATCAAGGATCTCAGCAATTTGAGGTATTCATACTGCAATGAAATAATCTTTCTCGGTCTATGTTTCAGTCTAATTGATTTTCACAAATTAGGACCTCATCCAGGTCTAAGTGCGGCCCACCGAAATCTCAACTCTGAGTATGGCATCTGATTCTGTCACGTGCCAATTCCGATCACAGGAGTAAATTATCAAGAGGATTATTTTACAGCACTTAACTTCTTCATAAAAAAATAAATCATCATGTAACATATCGGTGCATTTGGCTCCCAGGGAGAGACATATCAGACTATCGAGCAGCTAAAGTAGACTGCTTAGTTGTGATAGAATTGAGTGATTATGGATCTTTGATCACAATTGACATGATCTGTGATTTGTTTGAAAATTAGCGTAATCATCAATGACAATCCATCTTCCTAGTGCGAGCAGATTAGCGTAATTCTTGTCAATACCCCGATTTTCCATTTAAGCTATAAAATCCACTAAACATTCAATTTAGTTCTACATTGGAAAATGAAAATCATGATTAAAATTTGCAAAATTGAAACGTCATTTCTCCTCCGTTTAGAAATGACTCTGGCACAATCAATGTGAAATATGAAATAATTTCAAAATTTCGAACTTCACTAAGTCTCTGATCGTCAGTTAGATGAGCATCTTCGTCCTGGCCATAATGTCCTTGATACTCGCTTCTCCAACAGGAAACATGAAGGAGGGGGGACTCGCTGTCATCAGCCGTGCATCGTCCCAGCCCAAGTTTAATTGTCGCCATTTGTTTTCCCGAACTACGAGTGGCAGCGCTCGACTAAATTACATATAATTGCCCGCTAATCCCGTTCACATCCTTCCGCTGAGGGCTATTACTTGGGGAAACTTTTCGCTAATTGTTTTCGCATTGCCGAGCCTTGCTGCCTCGCCCCAGCTTCATCCTTCGATCTCCAATTGGTGCTACGCTGCTCGGTTTGAAATTGCTTCCTGTATCCCCCTAGCTGCAGCCCCCTAGCATTCACCATTTCGTCAGGCCCGAGGAAGCTAACATTGTTCTTTGCCAGCCGAAGACAAGACTTCCTGAAGAGAATGCAAGTGGGATTATGGCGGCAAGAAAGGAGAAGGGTTCATGCCTGGTGCGTTCATGTGGAAGGGCTAGGAAATGAACAATGTGCAAAAGGAAATACGGTTCGACGCCTTTCAAGAAGTTTGAGATCTCAGAAACACTTGACGATTATCTAGGACAAGAGACAGACAACAAAAAGAAAAAAGACAAGAATGTGTGTAATTAGAAGAGAGTTAATCCACATTAAAGAAATTTCTTAATTCTAACATTGCTTGATTATAGCTGACAGTAATCTACGCAGACTTCATTAGGTGACTGAACGAGAGGTTCTTTAAATTCACTATTGTTTGATCGAAATCAAAAATCAAATCTCTCCATTTTTATATCACGAGATTTTATTGAAAGTAAAATGACCCGACGCGTTTCTTCTTAAAGACTGTCTCAAGGGTATCATGTAGCCTTGCCAGTGTATCCCTGAGACAGTCTTTAAGACGAAACGCGTCTTTACTTTCAACAAAAACTCGTGACATAAAAAGGGAGAGATTTGATTTTGATTTCGATAAAACAATGGTGAAATCTACTTATTTTCTACCAAGTATATTTTTCAGATTACCAAGTCTACTTATTTTCAGACATCCAACTATAAATCTACACATTTTCAGCAGATTCACCAAATTATAGTAGATTGTACTTACACCAATAACATATTATTGGTGCAACGAGATTCCTGCTTGGTAGACATGCTCAGAGCATAGACGTGACAAGAATTTAAAACTTCTTCATGTTATTTTTACATCAAATTTCGGCCTAAATATTTTCCTATTTGAAAACTAGCAAGGCTCGATCGGTACATGGACGGCCGGTTAAGAACCAATTGAATATTTCTACCTGATTAGATCTGTAACCCACGTCCAGTTGTTGATCTGGTGCTGCTATTTTTTTACTGCAACTGCGAGGTCTGAATATTACTGAGTAGCTCTGAATATTTACTTTTATTTCAATAGTTTACCTGGCAACGCGAGTCATTATAATCCGGCATCCAAAAAAATAGCAATTTGTAAAACCAAAGATTTAAATTTTGAGGAAAGATTTTCACTGTAGTTGTCTAATGAAAAATAAAATTAAAACAGTTAAGTTATCCGCCGACATAGGACTTTAACAGACAGCAGATAGTTCAAGTCTCTGTGACTATATGCTAAGAATGGATTTGAGATATTGCGTACATTGATAGCATCTTACATCTTCTTGCTTCACTTGCCCGTTTCTTAGCTTTTGGCGCCTTTTGTCTGATTCAAGGTGGAGTTTCAATCTATTGTCGTTTGGCCCGGCCTGATGTCGTGACTGACATGAGCCCCCGTGAATCTACTCCGCCTGTTCTGCATTGGAATGGCGAGTTCCACCTGCTACTCCATTCGATACGTGAAGACACGCGGTGTCAATCACAACGCATCTATTGCGCAATGAAAAGTTGATGCAAATGGTATCAACTGAAGGACAAAGGAGATATACAACTCAGATAGCTACTGTTTGTCAACGGCCATCACAAGCTTAAGACTCTCGATAATCTTCTAACAAAAAGAAGTCAAAAAGTCATTTATGCAATGAGTTTCAATACTGGCAAAGGGAAAGGTTTACAGTTGAATTAAACGGCAGCCCCTAAGTATTTTGTATTTGCTCGCAAGTTGATTGACGCATTCTTCAATGTGATGCGCTGAAGAAGAGTGATTGAATTGATGGTGACTTTTAAATGTTGCTTCATTTTCATAAGATCACAATTAAAGAACCTTTTTGATGATTTCGAGAGATACGACGGAATTTAGTATCGTGTTAATTTATTTTCAAGATTGCAATTCACAACAGTCTGTCGCAGTATATTGAACAAGAGATGACAACTATTAAGTCAATAAAAGACACCAACACCCTTGATTCCCCGACCGCACTCGCCTTACCCAGGAATCGAACCGAAGTCCGTAGAGAAGAGGAGCTCTCACCTTCTTCACTACCCCACCCTGACGGTGCAAAAGGAATGCAAGTGAAGGTAGAAGTCATTTCCAAGTGATATCGACAGCTTGTCCTATTATTATTATTGACAGAGCGCTACCAACATTCATGTTGTAGCGAGACAGCATATCAGCATGTCATTCGACTACACAGTAGATTGACAACAAAGGTCTGTCACAGTGTATTGTATATCTAAAGAGAATGACAGCGATTAAGTCAATAAAAGACGCCAACACCATTGATTTCTCCCATCTTCCCCCCCCCCCGACCGTAGTCGCCTGACCAGGGAATCGAGAATCAAGGGTGTTGGTGTCTTTTGTTGACTTAATAGTTGTCATTCTCTTTAGATATTCAAGATTACAACTAAATTTTACTGGCAGTATGTCTCCTTAAGAGTGCCATAAGGACAAGTGTCATGGAATGCTTCCCACAAACGACATAATTATTTAAATTAATTAAATAATGATAGGCTTAATGATGTCAGAGCTGTTTCAATATTTTGTAATGTGTTTAATGACGCTGAAAATGGCTTAAAACTGCATCATGACATCAGCTACACAAATAAGTGCTTGCGACGAAAATGAATTGCTACAGAAATATGCAAAAATAATGAATCCTAACATAACAATAATTGTCTTAAATTATTTAAGAAGAAGACCAAAGATTTACTGAAGCGATTGGTCCATATTTAAGTGATTTTGAAATAAAAAACCAACAGAAAGTATCTACTCTTAATATGTAATATGTGTAATAATTATGTGACCAGTTGTTTCCGAATTAAATATATCCGGTATACATGTAAAAATTTGCTATAATAATGGTTACAATGTTTTACAATAAAAGTAATTTTGAAAGAAAAATATTTCAGCTAATTGAAACCTAAAGAAAAGAAATTAATTAAAAATGTGAATTTTCAAATTATGTGAACTCCAGGAATTTCAATATTCGGCGAATAGTTGATCGGGAGGCAACCAATTTCTATTTCAGTAGTCTTGGAAGTCTTATCAACTTCTTGTGATCATGAATATTTAAGATGGATGCATAAAATCATAGTTCTACAATATTTAACCCTGAAAGTTTTCTGGAAATATTTGATAGGGTCAAAGTCCTTAATATTTAAGGTCAGACTTCTCTTACATTCATAGATTCTCCTTGATGTCTTCATAGGACTTCGTCATCTTTGACATCATGGACTAACAGCTAATGTATTCAGACACGTGGCGACACATCTCTTTTCGAGCCAGCATCTCGTAGACTTAAGCAGCCGACAAACACTTCAAATGTCAACATATCCACGGCCTCTGCTCTTCAACTCATCCTGGTCTTTATTGGTGTTGTAGCTATTCCACTTGTGGTGCAAACGACGTGACGTAGAACTCGAGTAGAAGGGCCAATTCATTATCTTGTTAAGTGTTGCCTATGAGCACTAACTTCCCAACTAGATAATTATACTCCAAAATAATAAAGATCGCTCTTCCTTAACAATTTAGTCTGTATCGTGGCTCGAAGAGTTTTCCCAGTCCAAAATCAACTCCTTGTCTTCAATTATGCCCCTCAATTTGAGCAAATAGTAGTTATCTAATTATCTGTTTGATTTATTGACCCCTTGTTGCATGCAAGTGTCACGCCTTCGTGTTTGTTTTTTGCGGTTGATCTCCTGGCCAGCACAATTATAGAATATTGAACAAACGGTCCTATCAGAAAAAACGCTGCTTTTTTCAGTCTCAATTCCCCTCAGCAAGTGCGCATTCAAGCTAATTATCTGCAGGTTATTCAAATCCATTATTACTTTTTTTCCAAATGTGGTCCATTAGATAGAATTAAGATTTTTTTTGTCTTGTCGTATTATGATAGCACTTTTATTGACAAAGAATTGAATAAAATATGCTTATACTGTTAATGATAAAATAATTCATTATTAGGTTCCTATAACTTCGAAATTTATGAAATGATATTTCATTAGTCTTTCGACGCACAAAAATATATAGTATCTGCCTACATCAATAAATAGCCTGCTTCTACGGTTTAGCCTTGACAATTCTGATGGAGAGTAATCCTATACTCTACAGATCCATAAATATTTTAGAAATCAAATGCTAGACTCATTTGTGATTCTAATTGTGATATTTCATATATTTCATCTATGAAATATCATATAGGATGTTGATGACATTGATGGTTTGCAAAAATAGGAGTTCAAAGAGTTTGGCACTTTGATTTGCAACATACATTATATTATGTAGGATTTTTCTCCTTCACAGTTGACAAGGTCAGACCGGCGAAAAATTGCCTATTTTTGTGCGCTGAAAGACTACATGTAATTGACATAATTCCATTAAATTTCATATTACAAGACCACTGCAATAATATCATATTCTCCCTTTTCTTATTCGGTTGAAATCACTAAAAAAATATCAGACAAGTGTCAAAGCGAATGTTGAATTAAACAAATTTTCAATTCGTAAAATTTAAACTATTCATTCAAATGAGGCCTGGTGCCAAAGCTGCAAATTTGAATCTCTCCTCAAACACTCAAACATTTTTTCCTACTATCTCCCTTGAGAAATGGAAACCCTTGCCGTCCCCATGCTCGCCTATTTTTGACTTTCATGATTATCATTGAGACCATAGAAAGCTGGCAATTTTAGAGCTTCGACCTTTGATTTAATCTTGGGATATAGAGAACTTGGGCATCCAAGGTGCCAAAACCTTATGTCAGACACCCAAGTTATGAGAAAATTGAAATGATGTATCTTTTATAAATGAAATTGCAGGAAGTATTTTGTCTTTGTCTTTTTCTTTAAAATATAATACCTGTATTTTTGTAGCAAGTGCAGTAAATCAAATATGACAATTCCAGTATTCATTCAGCTAAATCTGTGCGTCCGCAAGTCCTACACTTTCTTAATGCCATGACCTGCAACCCGTCTGATATTGGAAATGAAAAAATGTGAAATTATTGAGATTATAAAGAATTCTACATGAGGTCTCCAACTCGAAAATCTACTGATGCCTACTTAACTCACATATGAAATATCATGGGTCATGCGGGTCAGCTGACAGACCCATAACCCGCTTCAAAAGGCAGAACGAAGTCAGATTATTGACATGCAGACCTGCTTTTGTCTCTGCCGTTAATACTGTCATTGATAGGAAA
This sequence comes from Prostheceraeus crozeri, assembly GCA_907163375.1. Taxonomy (NCBI): domain Eukaryota; kingdom Metazoa; phylum Platyhelminthes; order Polycladida; family Euryleptidae; genus Prostheceraeus; species Prostheceraeus crozeri. Next base: position 86,331 of record CAJQUW010001159.1, on the reverse strand, counting down.
TCAGATTAGCCGAAGAAACGACCTCATTTAAACTTGCTAATTTTAAGTCAAATAATTAGCCTTATTGAGCAAGAACCGGCTAGCTAGCAATTTAAAGATCTGGAGAAAAATTCACTTTTGTTGCGGAGACGCGTTGCTACTATATTACAGACGCGCTTTTTAAATGCGTTTATCGCAAATGAAAGTATATATGATCCAACTTCACACCGCATCAGAAGGATGTTGAAAATATTTTTTCTCCAAGCAGCCGATACTACTGGAAACACGGTTAATACATAAGTTTTTTTATGATTGTATTCCTATCAACGGTATTAAAACTCTCATTATGTAATATTGTTAACCTGACAATCCGGAAAGTCCACTCTCGTAAATAGTTAAACTCAGAGCTGACTGTTTTGACGCGATACGGAAGGATCCACTTTATTCTTAATACATGTATAGACCTTCGACTCTTCAAGAGTGTTGATATATTTAACAGCAATTAAGATAACTATTGACTTTCTGAAGTAACGCTGCCCTTTGTCATTCCAATTTTCTCAAGCAGCTGCTCTTTTGCTTTAATGTCGAAATGATAGTTAAACAAACATTTGTGGTGATGGAAAAACTGCGTCCTCAAGAGGACACGTGGCTAATCGTTACATCACTGCGGCAAATCACGACATAGTCTTAAGTCCCAGAACTCATAATGAGTCAACAATGATCTTCAGAATAAAACTCTTCCGAGAGAAGAAGAAGTCAATGCTTAAAATTTCAATGTGCTACTTTTTGAGGATGTGAGAGACATAAAAAGAGACAACAAAGCTTTAACGAGATTCGACCTTCGCCCATTACACCTCGAAACCGTCCACTTCCGTCGCCCCGCCTTGAGCAGCCGATAAGCGTGAGTGCGCGCGACATAAGTCGCGTGGTGGCCACGTGTCTATATGGCAGGTTGACACCTGACAGCAAAAAGAAGTGAGATGTAGCGAATAATGTCGTCTGCCAGGCGACAAATTTATATTGGATGTTTCAGCAAATCAAGCTTCAATGAGCTGCTGACTGAAGTCTAATAAAGAGATCGAAATGACCAGTGGTTGCTTGCGGTCATTTGATAATGGGACATTGTGATACTGAAGTTAATGCTGTCCTTGTCTGTGATATAAGTTGTTCATTTCATCATAATTTGCGGAAATTCCTTGAAGAATGAAGCCAGTCGTATATTCATTCCGGTGACGATGTTCAGTAAAGCTTTGGATGGGTAACAGCAACCAAAACAATATCCTAAGGTTGGAAAGCTGCGGTTTTACCACCAACTCTTTATGCATATGTTAGAAAACGGGATCATCAGGTAAAGTGTGGGTCCTGTAGATAACCTCAAAGTCAGAGCTTGATGTGATTATAAAATTCCAATAATCAATTATGAATGTCAGAATCGTGTGATTGCTACGTGTGGCATGATGATTACACCGGAACCATTATACTACTTACTTCACTGACGATGATAGGAAGACTACAGGAAGTTATTGGCAGCCATTTATCACATAGCTGAAACCATTCCCGAAATAGCTTGGCGTTTAAAACATTTTGATGTATAAAAAGAAAATTAAATTTCACCAGCATGTGAATATACAGGAATTAGGGTTGAACACGGTATTTCCGGTAAATATATTCGGGATTCCCGGGAAATATCTGGAAAAATTGAACTCATTGAACAAGCGGAAGATGCTATTTGAGTACATTTTTCTAAAAAAATGGTTTATATATTGACAGCATTCGTCGTAGACTATCTTGCTGCCCAAAAACAGGAATTATAGTTATTGCAGTCCTCCAATAAGAAGACATATTATCCAGTTATCCTCTCCAAGGTTTTCAGATTTGTATATGTCCCGTAAGCTTTGGTTAATCACTTAGGAAACTTAGACTTTGCTAACTTACAAGTGTATTTTCTATTTGCATACAGTATTTCCTGCAGATTGGATTAGATAAGCACTTTAATAGCAAACACTAAGTGTGAAGTGTGCACGATCTCTGTCAGACTTGGAACGAATGTTCACTTGTATTTGTATTTGAAATACATTTGAATACTTTTGTCGGCATTTGTACTTGAATCTTGAACTTTCTGTCTGTGTTCTTGTATATCTGCATTTTTGTGTTTCTCAAACACTGTCTTTGTATTAATGTATCTGCATTTTGCCATTTTACAGGATAAATATTTGTATTTGATCTTGCAAAAATATGATCCCAGCTTGTTTTCTGCTTGGTGAGGTCTAGCCTGAGTGTGGTGGACGACCATTCTCTTCAACTTGCTACTTGCGGCAATTTCGAAAATGACAATGAACCATTAAAACAATGCAGCTTCTATTCAGCAATTTAGTAATATTATTGATGAAAAAAGACAGAGAAATCGTGGGACTATCTCCTGTAAAGTTGATGAACTGACTGATGAAACAGAGCTTAAAGGCATGCTCAAACGCTAAAGATTAAGCTTCTAGATAGCGCCTCTATTTCATAAAGCATTAACTCAAATTGCAAGCAATTTCATTTCCCAATAGAAAATATCTTCAGCTATGCATACCTTGAACATATCTTGTAAGTACAAGTTGTAATTATATGATGCTAAAAAGCTTCAGACAAATTTGAAAGCATGGAGGATATAATCTACAATTCCCTAAGCTAGTCTAGTGAACAACTGCCTATTGATTGGAAGTTGGGTGTAAAGGATAGCTCGATTGTTGATTATTTCTATACCTATATCTCAAGTTGATGCGCTTGACCCTACGATGTCGGAATCTCGTATCAGATGCCTTTCACAAAACCCGGAGAAGAAGGAATAAATGCAGTCATTGCAGGGATATTCTATAGGTGGTCAACAAACGGCAGTTTCATCAAAAATACGAAATTCTGTGTGATTACCTCATTGACGTGGAGGATAAAACATGTGTGAAATCAAATAATTCTTGTCATTATGCAGAAATAACCATTTATCATTTTCGGCGTCTACAATGTTTTTCAGACTTTTCTACATCCTTGCGCAGCGGGTCTCATAAATTGCTTAGTTCAGGATCTCAAACTCAAAATGTTGTAGGGAAAAAATCCTGGGAATTTATGGGAAATTGATATTAGTTCCCGATTCCCGGGATTTATCGAAAGAGCATTTTCCGTTAGACGTTGGTAAGAATCCATTACATACGTGTAAAGATGTAAAAACATCATTTTTTCTGAGACTTTGTCATTCTTTTGTCCATATAAACTACATGTCTATATTATATGCAGGTACCAATGATAGCAAAACTTCATTCCATTGCGTTATTCAGAATTTTATAATCAAGCATTAGAAGTTTAGTTGAGATAGGACCGCTATTTTCACTGACAAAATGAAAGCATACTTATTTCATAAAATCTCGACAGCTGTAGTCACTACGAGGCATGTTTGAACATTTGAACAGGCTGCGGTCGTCAATTATCGCTTGGTTTCGGAAGACCGAGGTGAAAAAAAGGCTCACTTTTTGATTGATCGCAATATATTTCACGAAGTGTCCGCTTCACATCGTCAGGTATGCAGATAGTAATTGCTATCTACATGCCTAACGATGCGATGCCTAACGATGCGAAGCAGACGCTTTGTGAAATATGTATATTTCGATCAATAAAAAAATTATGAGTCATGTTTCGGCCTATTGGACCTCATCAGTCGTGGGTAGATTCGAACCCACGACGTTGAAGCTAGAGGTAGTGCGAGCATGCCCTCTAACCACAAAGCCATCGGACTTAGACCGGGACTTAGTCATTTGCTTATTTCTTAAGTCATTATTTCATTCTCTTATTCTTTGAATATTTCTTTAAGTTGCTTCGAATTCGAAATGAAAATTATTTCGCATGATACAATCAGTGAACAGACCATTTGGAAAACGGAATTTCCACAATTTAGTGGAAGTAATTTTCTTCAATAGTTGTAGTGTTTACTTGTTATTGGAATTGACACTTAATATAAAATGGAAATGCTAAACTGCTCCCGCTACCGAACAGCTTGGTGTCCGGATGGCACCAAGACTCAGACACCGATAATTAACACAGACTTAATCTATCCGGTCGAAAACCATGCACAGATGTAAACATCAGAATTTATATAGGACAAGCGACGATTTTACAAATAGTCTATTACTGAAAGTCGTCAACAGTTCTGAAACTTGAAAAAATAAAGCAATTTCATTTTGATCAATTGTGGAAGACTATGCCTGCTGATCATTTGATTCCCGCCTGTATATGAAGCTGAAATACATTATAAACTTCACTAAATTTACATATATCTTGTGGGAAAGCTTTTTTGGACAAGTTTGATAAATTTCTCAACTAACATCATCATTCTTCACCCAGGATTGGAGCAGTTAAGTAGATACCGGTAACCGAAAAAAAACTTTACGCGTTGAATATGTTTTGGTATCATAGGTTTCATTGTGCATCGAAATGAATTCATTTAAACAAATGTTTGTTGCGTGATTTCACATAATGCTATTTAAATAAAGCGCAACTGATCAAATGGTCTGTCTTCATTAGCTTCATGCTCGCTAGTTGTGAGCTTGCAAAGATTGCAGTGGAAATCATATCTCATGAGCTATCTATCGTCCTAATCAAGCATTCAGACGACAGTGGACTACAGATTTGCAATTAGCAGTATGAATGCTGTTTGACAGACTTGTCATGAACCCTGGGTCGTGAAAATGGGCAAAAGTATTGTTTTGTTACTGTATTTCTATACGTGCACGATGGCCTACATGTAGATTTTAATAGAGGTATACATGAAAGTGCGGACAGTCTATATACGCTAAATCGCACAAAGCATTGTGGTTAACTTGGTTATTTTCCCAATGAGACTTGATTTATTCGTCTTGTAGCATAAATCATTCACCATAAGCAATTCCACCACGATAACTGAGCTTATATTCTCGATTTAGAAAATGAAGAATGTAAGCATAATAGTTAATGCATATGAAGATAAAGATAGTCGCCCAATCCATTAGTCCAAAACAATACCCAATAACAATTAACACCAAAATCAAAACAATGTAATGTGAAAGTAATGCACGAGTGCTTTCGTGGTCTCTATTCATGTGCAACGACCAAGTGAAATGAAATGCAACAACTACGGAGAACTGGGAATACAACTCAAAACGGTACTAATGAACTGTCAATCACCACGGTGACAGCCGGATGTAAACGAACTCCTTCTGGACACAAAGTCCAGGCTTGCGTCCAAGAATGAACAAAGCTTCCAGAATACGCAACTAAACACTTTGACTGGAAGAACACAAAATCGAAAAATATGATGAAAACATATCACCAACAAGAGTCACATTAAACTGCGTTTCTACAAATAGATGAGGATGGATTAAGAGTTGATGAATTACATACAAGAAGACAACGAGGTAAATGTTCTTTAATTCTAACACCAAGGTTCCTATCTGCTCGCCCGATGTACTGTTTCCACTGTCACAGGTAAAATTATAGATAACATGTGACATTTTCATAAAGGTAGCTGAGTCTTTTAAAGAACGCACAGGAATACGCTTAGTAGCATAAGTGAACACCGTAATAAAGCGCTCGTGCATTACTTTCATGCTACATTGTTTTGATTTTGGCGTTTATTGTCATTGGGTATTGTTTTGGATTGATGAACTGGGCGACTATCTTTATCTTCAAATGCATTGGCCATCATAACAGTTAATGTAAGCTTAATGTGGCATAATTAATTTAAGCATATTTAATTAATGAACCAGTATCACACTTTAGAATAAAGGAATGCTCAAAACGATAGACTTTAAAAAATATGCAAAATAAGGATTTTAATCATAAGTAATTGCAAAAAATATGTTTTCATTTTGTGTGGGAGTGAACAGATATCTCTCCCATGCAAACCGCCGGTGGAAAAATTGACTTTCAGTCCCACTGGATCAGAAAGTTGACTTTCCCCCGCAGCTAACGTTTCCTATATAAACTCCTAGAACAAATCATAGTCTATGAACAAATAGTGATTAGCCCATAGACTTCTAAATTTCAGTAAGTAAATTTCTGCAAATTTTTAGAAGTCTATGATTGGCCAGAGACTGCCAAGACATCGATATAGTCTCAGGATTAGCTCATTCATAGATTTCGCATTATAACCATCAACTTCATATTGAACAATGACATCTACTACAAGTCACAAATTGAAAAGCTACATTCCGTCGAGAGGAAGTTAACGTTTCCTCCCTTAGCTATCTGTCCATCCGTCGCTGCGCCCGGGCTGTACAACATAGCTGCGGGAGGAAAAGTTGATATTTCCGCTCTCAAGAAAATAGCTATTTACTTCTGTTTTTCTTGATGCTATTTTTCATTGCTATTATTTACTGCACAAAAGCGAATAATATAATCTTGTTTCTCGCCGAAAAACGAATTTAAGTTTCCATTCTTCCAAAATTCTTTCTTGCAACGTATTCACCATTAAATGATCAATGATTAATTTTGAATTAAATTTTGTTGACTATTTTGAAAGGGCAATTAGGGTCAAACAATGCGGAAATGACAAAATCAACAATTGAAATAAGGACGTTCTTCATTGTTAACTGTTATCCCTTTTCTGGCTTGGGAACAGTGACATTAACACTCAATGTGAAAATAATAATGTCGATTTAATTCCATATTTTCAATAACAATGCAGACTCGACAACAGTTTTATTGCGGACAGGTGCTGTGCTGCTGGTTACACTGGTCCAGTAAAGTGGCCGTAATTTTAGGCTCTATTAACCTTTTGTATACACCCATCGGCGTCAATAATTGAATGTGCTTTATCTCAATACCTTGAAGCATGTAATCATGCAATTATTTTGGTATTTAGGAATATAATTTTATCCTTCTCAAACAAACGGTGTTTTCTATCTTATCGAAAGAAGTCCTGAACTAATGAGTGAGCGCCAATATTTCTACACGGAAATGACGCGACTGTAATGCGACTCGCACCTTCATGTTGTAAGAGTGACAAGACCTGTAATCATCGCCGGCCTGTCATTTGGGGCTCTTGCCAAGCTTGTTAGGTAGGGAGCCAAGTCATAATAGTCATCGTGGAGGAGACTTGATATTCTATTGAGACAAAACCGAAAAAATGCAACTGGGTTAGGTTCATCGCTCAAATTGTCAAGTTAATCATTAAGCAACATCTTTGATGAACTAGAAATATTGTTATCAGTTTCAAAGTTACTTACTCAGTCAATTATTAACTGATAGAAATGCTGTTAGTAACGTTGTTATGATTTTCTTTCTCCTCCTTATCTTATTTTCGGACCGGAAAATGAGTTTCATTAGAGGTGCTTTTAAAATTCCTCGTCGTTAGAAGAGAGATACAACATAATCAACGTACTCATTTTCCGCCGTTATTATTTTACTCTCTTAGTTGGTCAGCAAACGCCAATGTCCTGCATGCATAGATATTGAACTGGAATAAGTGAATTGCATAGATCATGACGCATATATACCACGCGTCTGCCTGTAATTCTTATCCTTAGTCGATTGATTCTGCAATAGCTTCTGCGAAGAGCAAATGCACTGATGCACATGTGTACAGCTATTTGAAAAGCGGCGTTTATCCCGAAAATTCGGATAAATGGTTCAAGAGACGCGTTCGGAGCAAGTCCAGCAATCCCGCACAACGAAGATGAGTCGAAGCTCTACTATCAAGTGCGAAAAGGAAAGCCATTCAAAGAAATACATTGAGTAATTAAATATTGACTTTTACACGTGTTTCTTGACTGGAAAATTTGGGGAATATACATATCAGGGGGTAGAAGAGACACATGAGATAGTGAAAAACTTTTGGGGAGAAAAAGAAATCCTGTAAATGCGGTAATTCAATATCAGCACTAAAACCGTCGGTTAGTTTTCCGGGGAGAAATCGTAAACAACATTAAGAGCTTCCGGACGGAGAAAGAGGTATAGGTAAAACGTGTTGTGCAACACCGGCAGCCCTCCGAAATTCCGTATTGACAAAGGCGATGTAATTGTCAAAAGTAATACCTGATTTTAATCAATTACAAATTTCGGAAGTGCTTTATGTATTGAAGTAATCAAAGTAGAATTTAATTTACATTTTGAGCAGTCTTGTTAACCCTCGTGTAGTAGTCATTGCAAATGTAATTACATTGATTCAATTCGACAACAAAATGTCATCAAGCCCACTCGATCATAAGTATGCAACGTGTATTTTGAATCTGATAGAAAAGAAATACTTGAAATTTGGATTTCAATTTCAAAATTTTAGTACTTAGAAATCTTTGCAGGTTCATAAGATAATGCAAATCGTGATTTTGAAATATGAATTAAATAGTGATGCACCTTTAGATTCTTTAAAATTTCTTGGAATCCTTTAAAATTCGGTCAATGATATTTTATGTTATATTTAAAGTGGAAAATGCAGCATTTGCACACAAGTATAGTGCACTTTTACTACAATGTACAATACTGTATAGTGCTGGAATTGTGCATTATATTTGCAAAATAAATTGCTTTATCGCAAATTATACAATGAATTACCCGGACAAGGGAATCGCCTGAGTCTCTGCATACAGCGGACGAATGCTCGAGGTCTTTTGTTGTATGCTGAATCAGACCTAGGCGGCCCGGAACTTCGTTGCTCAGGCTTTCCCATCTAACTTCTAGAATTTTTGTATTTTCTTGTACCAGTATTTTTCTTCAATATAAATTGTAGCTTACGCCAAAGAAAAATTATTACCCGGTATTCTTACAAATTCCAGGGTAGGTAATTTATTTTACTGAAGCTTTTGATTACTTCCTCACAGTCTATGAGTTGCATGTTTTAGCTAATCAGATTTCGATTGGGGTTGCTGGTAGCCGTTTTACATTTGACTCCGCTTTTCCTATCATTTCCTACAATTTGAATGCACACAAATATTTCACGTTTTCAGGTTTGTTTTTAGGAAGTGCATAATTGTCTAAATTTTTGTATATTTCATTTTCGTCTGTAACATCATTTTTCTACACTTTACATTTCTGAGTTCCTTATTTGAACAATTCACTTTCAAAAAATGCGCAACGCTGAATACTTCAATAGCTAGTGTGCCGTGTCGTGTAGGGTTATTAAATCCATTTCTCGGCGACCGCTCCTTAACTCTGCATGGATTTGCTATAAATTAATAGCTTCATCTATTTTTGCTACGTTGAGGACATGGAATATATTTGTTGTGCAAAGAATCACAAATTGTGTTTATATTCTCAAAATTTATAAGTACGACGAACAGCATGCCATAAAAGCTGATGAATATTTTTTGGCTTGATAGACTTAATTTCATTGACTTTCGTCTATTTTTTCAATGAAAAATACGTTGACATTATGAATAATTTGTTAAATTTAATATTTACTTTGTAACATGATTGCAAATAATTGGGTGAATTGCAGCTCTAGATTGATCCTAACTGCCATGAGAACTATGCGTCGACGAAACAGCTTCTCGTTTTCATGTGCTGTGCTTTACAACAACAGAGTTTGACTTTCCTTTGTATATTCTTTACTTCTGTACTTTCGCATGTCATATTCTCATAAATCTCCTCGATTTTTATTGGAGATTTTCATGTATTGTTTTGTTACGAATAAAATGCTTATAATAATAATAAGAAGAATTGCGTTTATTATAGTGTGACACTAAATGCGAATTTATTTTTATCACACAAATTACATTTAATCATACATACTGCATAAATTTCCGCAAGAATCGGTAAGTTATCGTCTTCCGAATGCTGCCGTAATTCACAGCTTTAATATGCATGTAATAACGAAAATGAACTTACAACTAGATTAGTGATTCATCTAAATCTTATTAAATGAAATTATGCAGAAATTAGTTTTTGAATGAGTGTTTTATAAGAACAACAGTTGTTTATATCCAAGATTTCTCAAAATCAAGAATCCAAATGTTCAGGTAACACTCATGACGAGAGACTACAAGCTTGTTATTTTTCAACAATCTAAATTAGCTACCTGTGAGATTTTTTATCAACTTTTGTCTAATTTTTGGTTATATAGATAAATTTCGGAGCATAGTAATTCCTTTCAACCATGAAAAATGGTTCTATTGAATTATAAATGCTTGGGAACAGTATGTAGTCACTACAAAATATCTTTGTTGAACTTTTCTATTATGCATTCTTATGCACTTTGACAAGGCGTGGATAAATATATTTACAAACTGAATAAGAAACCCCCGCGTTATCTACAAAATTGTGTGCAATAATAAATCCGTTTAAACGCACATATTAGGTTACGAGTATTTCTAGCTTGATTTAATTGCATATATGCATGTCATGAACTGTACATGTATAGAGCATCATGCTCATGCATCCCACAGGCGATAAGAAATAGTACAAAACTACGCAGACTTCATTGTGCACGTACATTTAAATTAACATTTAGAAAACGAAATGAACTGCAATCACGGCTGTATAAAAGGTAGATCGACTTCAAAAATTCAAAACCCGCAGAGCACTTGCCATAATGCTGTGAAAAGATTAATCATTTGCAAAGAAATAAACATAGAAAACATCAATTCATTTTGTTTGTTTATTCATGAAAACTAGGAAGACTTATGACATCACCATAGATAACGCATGTCTCAAAAATAAATTGGATGTTTAATTGCTTACTCATTAAATTCATCGAACATCTGATCCTCCATCACAACTCAAGGGATAACGCATCAAAAGCTTCCCAACACATAGAAAACTTTGGCTTGATCTTTTTACAGTGATGTCCTGGTGCGTCCTTTTTTTGACTTGACTTCTCCGATTTCAAAAGAGTACTTGTAAGGAATTTATCTGATCACGATAGTAGCTGGGTCAGATCTTACATTCAACACATTAGAAGGCCGAAATGCCAAAGGATGAGAAGGCTGGGGGCGTCACAGTCTCTACTCCAACCGGTTGCCGTCAGGCTTATTTGCGAGTGACGTCTCACAGAGGGGGCGAGAGAAAAGTCACATTGAGGCTCCGCTGTCAATCTGCCGATGGCGTAAAACTGATATCCTCCCTCCGCCCTCTGCCTGCGCCCTGAGCAGCCATTGTCCGCCTTCGTAAGAGACGTGTTACCAAGCGCTTTCTCAGCGCAAATTATAGGGCGATCGTCGCATCATTCATTCGAATTGTTCCTGCACTCGAGTCTTCCAGCGATTTCTGTCTTACTTCGATCACATTCGTGCCACCTCTACGTTGCCTCGTCTAACCTCAATCACGAGGGGGAATCTTTATCTGAGACATTTTTTATCAAAAAATCCTCATACGAACTGAGGATGCAAATCTGTATAGATACACAGGAGGTAGACCACAAATACAAAGAAACGCGATTACATAACCGCGTTAAAACCAGCCGCAAAGTCGAGTCTTCTTTCTAAAATTGACATCTGACGGCCTATGTTTAAAATATCATGAATTTAAGATATCACATCTAAGCCACTCGTATTGGTCTTATGCGGCTATGTTGGGATTCAAATTTGAAATCTACGCTTATAGGGCCTACTGTGGCTATCATGAGGCGGCATCTCATGCTTAATCACGTATTCACAGCGGTAGCTTCTCTTCGGCTCTCTCGTCACTTTTTTGCTGTGGACCTTTCAGAAGTAAGACGCCTGATATAGGATTTTTTGACATTTAGTTTCAGCGTTTCCCCAGAAATCGTTGAATTGATCCAGATATGCGTAACATCTATGACCTATCTGATAGGCCATATGGATAGGCAATATCAAGTACCTTTTTGATAGGCAATATCTATCAACAATTTAATAGCCATGATAAGCAATATCTATAAAGTATTTGATAGGTAACATCTATAACCTATGCGATAATTTTTGAAAGTATTATTTCAAATGCGTGTATTTTGCTAACTTTTTAAGTAATGATTGAGTCTTGCCATGCAGCGTAGTAATGCTGATTCAGTCATAGGAACCCTCTACCAAACATGATTAGCTAATTATCGTTACCTAAATTTTTGTTCCTTAGAGGTATACTGGCTGAATGGCAACTTTTATAACCTTTCTTAGTAGTGAAATAATTTCAATATCTGAAAAAAAATTTAAAGCACTGCTGTATAAAATATTGCATGATAAGTTGTTATATTTCTATGAAGCTCATTAATTTCTAATATCTGTAGAATTTAGAAATATGACTCTTTTATCAGATCAAGATCATTTATCAGACCAATGACGTAAATAACACTCTTTTTGAAAGACATCGAAGATAGGAAATTCTAATGTCACGGATACTACTTATTAGACATATTTGTTAGTAACTGTGCATTTAATCAGTAGCTTTGGGTATTCTCTAAATTATTTGAAATATTTTGATATCCTCAGATCCTCTTCCTTCTTCATAGTCACATTTGAAGAATATCCTTCAATAATCTCGACATCTTCGATACATTCAATGATACCACTCAAAAGTGACATTTCAAGACAAAGAGTCATTTAATTATAGATGTGATAGGCTACATGCAATTAGCGATCTTAAACAAGGTCTTCTTCGAAAAGGCAACTGCTCAAAAATTTCAAAAATTAGGAAAGTTGCTAGTGGAAATTTCAAACTCCTATTCATAGCAAGAAGATCTACCGGTAGAGTAAACAACTGCCAATATGGGAATGCTAAATATTTTACTAAGTGACTTTCATAAATGTATAATTCTGGACGATTAAGGAGTTAAGAAGGGAGGCGATTCCCCGGCGATCCCAGGAAGCGAATATCCTTTATTTAAAATTGCATTCCAACCTAGTCAGACCTGGTATTAAGGATATTCAAAACTCTCTCCAACTAGAGAGATATTTAAAACTTCACATGAACGCATATTACGTCGAAGTTTCTCATAGAATGAGAAAAATTCCCTTACGATGAATGCTGAAATTCATATGAGATGTTGCAAAAAATCAGGTTCATTTAATTGAAAAAATGTGTCGATGCATGTTGCATCTTAATCGCTAAATGCATGTATCATTAGCACGAGTAGAACATTTGAAATTACATTTCGATTGATCCTAATCGAATTATTAGTTTGCAAATACAACTGAGTGGATGTTTCTGCGCTGATTAAATTGATCACATGTTGGTAGCTTTAGGAGTAACATTACCTTGATAGCTAAGGGTTAAAGACAACAAATAAAATCAACAGCACAATATGAAAAACTGAACGATTCCTATCTTGCATAATAGATTGGGTCACACGCGATTTCTGATAGATCCCTCCAGCGTTTTTGAATGATAGTAATTTGAATAAAATAATACAATAATAAAGAAGGAAAAGTTAATGTACAAAGGGGAAACGCGGCTGCAATCCTCGAAGCTAAACTTTTGACTTTTTTTCATGACTTTTCTATTGTATTCATTCAATAGAAACTACATATCTAAAAATAAATAAATAAAGGAGGATAATTAAAAAATTAAAAAAACAAACTATGCAGTTATGAAAAGGTACATTTTACTGCAGATACAATAAATGCTAACAGCGTAACATGGAAATCGCTGTCTGAGATTCCAACATCAATAGTTCAAATCTCCTGGAAAATTACTGCTAGACGGAGTTGCCAGTGTGTGAATCCAATTTTATTTCAAGCTTTTTATTTGAAAGCCTGTTATATGTTGTCAAAGGCAGTTTTCATGCATAACTAAACATTACATTGTACGTAATTACATGAAAAATGCAATAAAAACAAAAGGCACGGTTTCAAAGAAATTCAAGATTTTTGACCCTTTTTTCTAGCTGTAGTTTACATGATTCAGAAGCGTTGAATCTTGAGAATTAACCCTCGCCCCACTGGCGAATTTTTTGAATATCTTTTAAACCAAGGAACCTATGGCCACCAGATTTCTAGTAGCTTACTTTCTATGTATTATGCAAATTTTGACCGAGGGATAATAACTTTGGCACAATACTTTCGGCGTGAGAGATATCTTAAAATTTGAGCATGATAGACGCATACAGAAGACTTTTCATGTCGCAAGTGATTCAAAAGAACAGGGGTGTCTTCTTAGGTTTATTGGCTAAAAGAATTACTAAAAACAATATGTACAGGCCCAACGTTTCGCGTGTTCACGCTTCCTCAGGTGCAAAACAGATAAGACCTAAGGCTAAAAACGTCAGTACAGCACAGGAGAGCGCTCTATCTTAGAGCGTTGTCCTTTTATACATTCTGGTGCGGGGTGTGAGAATCAGACATCAGAAATCGATCAATTCGTGTTTACGGTTTATCGTAGGCTTCAGGCATTTAATAAAACGAGCTTCACTCAACCGAGTGTCCACCGGACTCTTGCATTTTTCCAAGATATCTAATGTGAAGTCGTCAATAGAGGAAACCTGATAACAATCAATTCTGTGGTCAGCCAAAGCACTGCTGATATTGCTATTGAAAGACCGACTGTGTTCATTCAAGCGGAATTTAAAAGGGCGACTTGTCTGCCCGACGTACGTATTGTGGCAAAAATTGCAAGTAAACTTGTAAACTAAAAATTTGCTCGAACAGGTGTAATCGTTGGGTAGGCGATTACAGGCAATACAATTTTCGTGCTTTTCAATTCTAGGTTTGCATTGAAGATTATTATATAAGTTAGAGTTAGGGACATCAACCAATGATACAGGTAAGTCATAATTTCTGATGAGGGTACGAATTTGACGGCTGGTGCTATCATTCACGTATTTAATTTTTAGGATATTGATTTTATTTTTTGACTTGGATTTTTGCTTGTGCTTTTTATTTTTAAATATGCTGTTGGCATAGAAACCGTTGTGTTGGAATTTTTTCTTTAACTTGGTCTTAGCACTGTCAAAAGAAGCTTGCGAGCTGCATCTTTTTTGAACATATTCTACTGTATTCCTCTGAAAATTCCTCTTAAAATTTGAATGTTTGGAATATTTTGTCTGATTTCGGTAGATATTCACTTCTAATGTATATTGCGGTGTCAATTATTGATGAAATATGTTGAGATTACTTTAAAGATTCTTCCTATTAATATAGAGATATTCACAAATGCAGGATCTTTGAATTTGAAATTCAAATTTCTAATATGATTTTTCATTATTTGTGTACTTTTTAGTTCTGCATCTGATCAGCAATTATTGAAAGTTTTCAGAATTATATTGCTTTTAGGATCAGTTTCTCGATGAAGTCACCGAATTGAGTTGCTTCTTCACCTGCAGAAATTAAATACCAAAATGTGCGATTTTAGTGTGATTGAGTTGAAAAGTTTGAATTATTTGACCTTTCACCTCATCTAATATAATGATGTAATCTCAGAGCGATTAATAATCATCGCTTTATTAACCATCTTAACCAGATCTTTCGATTAGCTAGTTTTTAGTTTTTTTATGGTTTGTTAGTTTTTGTTGTCATTTCCCATTTCAAATAGTGATCTAATGGAAATTTGTTGAAAATTGGTTTTTTTTACCTTTGCCCTTCACCTCAGCCCAGGTGTGACCTTTGAAATATAACTGATGCTGCTTTTCTGAATCCCCTTTCAATGCCTATTCGATTGATGTGTGGTTTGGCAAAATTGGTGCAATAGTTTGGGAGATCAGCAGGGGGCGAACGCGTTCGGAAAAACACCCTAGTGGGGTGAAGGTTGTAGAGTAAACTGCTTTGCCATGCTGGTGGGCATGAGGTCTAAGGAGCATAGCTGCTTATGACTCTATTGATGATTCCTATTAGTACACTGTAAACCGTTGATTGACAATTGACAGACATTTATCCTACAAAATCTATTTTGTCGGTCATTGTTAGTTCTTGTAGGTTGATTGCCACTGAACACCTACAATATCTGACAAAAAGCGACAAAATGAATAGCAATGAATTATAGCTTAAATTTTATCAAAAATGTAGGCAATTCATTAAATTGTCAAAATAAATCATGGTTTTGCCACACAATAATACAGATTTCCCAAAAGTCAAGCAATCACTAATCGAAAAAATCAATCAATATTCAACAGTTGTTGTTTAGTTAATTTGCATACAAAGCATCTGTTTCGATGTCGGTGGAGAACCTACAAATTCGTCGGATATCGCAGGATATTGGAGGTGACAATCGTCGGTTGATTTTGTCAGTAATTTTGTAGGATAATTGTCGGTCTACGGTTTACAGTGTAGGCCTACAATTGACAGGCAACCTGAACTTAGCTCATCACATAGAAAATTTACATTTTCCTGCTTCTTCACTTTCATATGAATTTAGTGGATAGCATACTAAAATTTATTTTCTTTATATTTGATATATTGCGCTCATCGACCGGAAAGTGAAATAAATTCAAATGAAAACAGATATAAGATATAATAATAATATAAAATAAAATATATAAATAGATATATTTTTTGAAATTAAATCAATCCATTAGAGTTAGGACTGATCCCATTTGCTTCAGTATTTCATCCTGTTCATTTCTAAGTCAAATCAAAATTGCATAGAATTATCTTCAAGAATGCTATTTCATGAAAATTACATACAGGTATTATTTCCTATCAGTTCTCTTCACATATGGCCATCGTTCAGTATATGGACAGATTTTATTTCTAGCTCTTCCTCTAATGCCTCAATACTGATGGATTCGACTCCAACATCCTTATGACCTCAGTAATTGGACTGCTTTCAATGAGTGAGAGCAGAACGACGCCGAGTCTCGACTGTTGCCCTCGGCGCGATGTTCTGGAGACGATTTTTGCCGCCGAGCAATACACTTTTTATCAATACCATGTTGTAAATGAGTCTTCTTCAGCTGACATTCGCTTGCTCCTCCTTTCTCTGAATCTGCTAGCCCTCTGGCTGTCTCCGGGTGCATGTCAGCAGATTTGAAAGATGAAAACAAGTATTCGAACACCCAGAGACACACCCGGCCCCATAGCCAACTACACGTGGCCCGCCTAGACTGTTCGTCGTGACCTGACGATGCTGTCACTCCATCGAGCAGTCCAACCACGCCCATTGACTCAGTCCCAACACTGACGCAACTAATTGCCCAGCAACAGAAATCCAGCATGTCATTAGCGTCATGAAACCGAAAGTCGAGTCACTGACCTTCAATGCAGCTGGGCTACTGGCCGTCATCTTCCTACAGCTAATCTCACAGAACAACAGATAGTCGGCAATAATGCTCATAAGAAAGATTAGTAGATGGATGGATGAATATTGGAACTCACGAATAAAAATTGCAAACAGAAGAAAGTTTGAAAACATGACGTTTGAACCATGTCGAATGACATGCTGATATGCTGTCTCCCTGCAACATGAACGCTGGCAGTATTCTGTCAATAATAATAGGACAATAAGCTGTCGATATCACTTGGAGATGACTTCTGCCTTCATTCGCATTCCTTTTGAACCGTCAGCGTGGCCAAGTGAGAGAGGTGCGAGTTCGTCTCCAACGCGGACTTCGGTTCGATTCCTGGGTCAGGCGAGTGTAGTCGAGGAATCAGGGGTGTTGGTGTCTTGTATTGACTTAATAGTTGTCATTCTCTTTAGATGTTCAATGTACTACGACAGACCTTTGTTGTCAAGTAGAAAGTGATTGAAAATCAACACAATTTCTTGTGAATTCAAAGGTGGTCACATTCACATGATTTCGGAGCTTCTGTAAAGTACAGGCTAAATATGATACCGAGTGTTAGAGTAAAAACGGAATTTGTTAATGTCACGATTTTAGAATAAAACATTTCTTATTCTACATACAATGTTTCATTACATTTTGCATGCATTTTCCCACAGCATCGTATCAACATATTTGATAAAGAAAGTTTGAAGCTTCAGAACTCATATTTCTTTCCATGCAAAAACCGATACTAATATTGATTTCAATCATGAATTATAAAATCCATTTTTCTGAAATTACAGCATACCATTTGTAATGCTTATTCCTAGATATCCGCCTTTTGATATCCTTCAAAATATCCTTGGTTGAAAACGTTAATAAGCAAAATGTTGATGAATGTCGGCAATCTACAAAATACACATTTTGGTCATGTTGCATAGTGCAGACTCAACAAAATCTAAAGAGCTTGCGAAATATGCTCGAGTTAAAATGTGTTGCTGTTATTGACAAATGATGACATTCTTTAATTTGATATATTCATGCTGCAATTAATCTAGAGCATGTTATCTATGACAACAACGATTTTCTCAAATAGAGTCGTATGTGTCCACTGCAATGAACCCACTGTCTTATCATGCTTGTAAATCAAATTTAATTGTATTCACTGGCAAAAATTGCAACTACATCAGAAATAATTTATAACTGAATTATTACATAAAACTTTATTATCAAAAATATTGTAATTTGATTTTACCCAAAAGTATTAAAAATCGGGTTTTAGAATGAGTAAAATTTGAAATATTCGAATTATGTCAAGATAGAGGATTTAATTTTTTAATTACTAATATACAAAGACGGGCGAGAAAGAGCAAATCAGACTCTTAACTCGAAAGAGCACATAAAAAATTGGTTGTTTATATATTATCATGAAATTCTGAGAAATACTTGGGGAATTGATCAGAGAACCAAATCGTCGACTGTGATCTTGATGCGACTTTCAGCACAATGTGGATAGGGTCAAAACGAATCCAGTTGCGTTGAAATGGCTAATCAGAAGACATTGGTAAGTGTAACGCAAGGATGGCATTATTATGATAGAATTCCCGCTAAAATATGACTCGTAATTAAATCGTAAAGCAAATCATATAACTGCGAGTTTTATTCGGGAGAAAACTGTTTTCTTGCGTCACTGTAAATTCAAAATCTAAAGTAATTTCAAATATTACAGATGGAAGCTTCAGATCAGCATAGAGCACAACACAGGAGCTCAGAATATGATATCAGCTCCAAATTTCCTAAAGAATAAAGAAATGAAGGAATATAATCAACCTTAATGATGTCATCATTGCATGATATTTTATTTGCAGCAGTAATAATATAAAGATTACTATAAACACAAATGTATCAAGGCGTGTATTTTGACAATTCAAAACTATTGCGAGATAGTAATATTCTATTTGCTATGAGCTTTATTTCAGGCCTTATATGATTGCACCAAATAATCCAATCTCGAAGAGATGTCTTTGTGAACCGAAACTCAGAATCTACATATAACGTAGGTCTCTTGATAATGATCGTCGGTGGCAGTCGAAAGGCCTTGATTATACGGTTTTGAGCAGAACATCGCTTTTGTTTGGGCTCCTCCAACAATTGAATTAATCTACATGTAAGTAAAACATCATATTAACATTTTTAGTAGATCGATGGAAATTTGTGATGTAAAAAATATTTTTGGATATTTTAGGTTCACAAGTGAACTCCGCCTAAAGATAGCTGCATGCAGCGGATGAAAGGCCTCGCCAATAAACTTAGGCCTACATCGAGTACAGCTCTCGCCTTGGTTTCCCTCTCACCAAAAATTACAATGTCTGGCCATCTTTTCTGTGAACTGATGAATTCGGGAAATTTCATATATTTTTTAGTATAGTAAAGTAATAGCAAACGCTTATTTTCTTGAAATGGAAATCATCATCACATATGACATAGACAGAGATTGAGGATACAGCGTATCATATTCAGAGAGTCAATAAAAAAGTAAAAAAATGAGAAAGTGATCAAAATTGCATTTTTTTATAGAATGCTGATACATGTCGGAAAAGAAGACTTTCGCTTGAGAGTACGGGTGAAAAGTAGGCCCTACTTGATATTGGCATGAACGAGGAAACATTTTCGGTGCAATGGCATTGAGTAAATTAAGTTATATTGAAAGTTATTTGCGATGGAAATACTTTTTATTGCTTTCTGTTATTTTGATTTCTGTCAGTATTAGGCAAAATGCTGACTCATTCAAAAAGAATTTTTTTATATATCCGAAAAAATACTCTGCTTTACATGTTTCAATGTTTGTCAGTCTCCGAATAAGTATATCTTTCACCTATGATTATCGGCTTTATAATTGTGTAACGACTTATCTTGAGACGCTTACTTTTGATCGAATTTTCCAGGTTTCACATACTTTTGCTGCATTTGGCAATGCCAGGATTGCATGTATGATATTAATTGATTGGAATTTCAATGTCATCAGAAATTGCATTCTCATAAGGTTCGGCAATGGGCAGGCGACTTAAATAAACAGTTTCAGCACTAATTACGGTAAGATAAACATATGTTTGACTGACAACAATCTCTTCAATAAGTCATTGTGTTCAAGAGAGACATTGTTTGTCCATCAATTACACAGCGCTTTAGTCATCATTAAGAAATTCTCAATATTGACAGAGTTGAATTGAAAAAATGATCATTTCGATCAAAAATCTTTTTAAAAAAGCCTTCGCATACTAGTAAAATTTGTGATGAATGCACAGATAAATAAGAATGACGAAATCTTTCATACTTCATAATTGGTATGAAACTGCTCAACTAGTCACCACTAGTATGAAAAATAAAGTTCCAACTTACAAAGTTTCCCATCTAACCAACCATCTTCATTTATCAAAATAAATTTTCGCTCTGTCGCCAGTACAGTGGCAGGAAGTGGCGTATAATAGATAGAAAGGGTCACCAGTTGCTGACCAGACCAACAAAAGAATTCACTCTCCCCTGGGGCGTCAAATTTTTCACTGTCCGTCTCTGCAGCTGTACAGAGAGTTTGAGAACTAAACACGGCCCCAACAAAAGACGATCGTGGACGAAAATTAGTCCTCTTAAGAGAGCTTGAAAAGAAAATCAAAGGCGACATTTTCTTAAGCAATTATGATGCAATGCAATTATCATTGTAGAACTCGGTTGTATCTCAGCTGGAAACCAAACCACAAAAAAATTAAAATTTTTACAAGTGGAAATCGGAACATAATCATTTTTCTTCCTCTGAATGTGAAATTTGCGCAATGTTTAACTCTATAGCCATAGAACACCATGAATAGCAAAAGCATATTAGGACAGTTTTATATGAAAGCCAACAAATGAGATTTGAGATTTCATTGATTTATCGAATTGCCCATATTTCGCAAAAAGTTGTCTTAAATATATCAAAACAGCAGTTTAGTTGTTTAACAGTCTTCTATAGACAAATTAATCACGAAATCAAGTCAGTGGTTTGCGCGGTGAGAAAATTCCGGTAGTTTATTAGCACACAGAGTAGTTAACTAAAAATCACAGAATGCAAAATAAAATGATAGTGCCATTCCTTCATTCTTAGGTTCATATTCATTTTTATTACCTCTTATTTGAATATTGAATAAGTAGTAATTGCGTTTTCATTTTTATGTTGAACATTAACGATTTAATACTGATAACAATCTTTTAGTAACTTTTGTAAAGTTCATAGTATATACTACTTTCATGGATATTTTATAGTCTCAACTTAATTGCGCGGTAGAATTTTGGTATTTGATATGTTGTATCCCGCGGATTAGACGAAATGATTAGAACTGTTCCTTTGGTAATGCACCTATTCAACTAATATTATGAAAATACATTAGTTAAAAATGCGACAAAATACTGAAATATTTTCGACAGCTCGTAGAGATAGGTCTAAATAATAAGCCTACTTTCAAACTGTCAATGGCTATTGATTTTAATCCAAACATAGATTTTTGGCTGTTATTGAAAACTTTCTTGATATTGAAATTATATTCAATGAATAAAATCAAGAATATTTTGAAACCATGTCGTGCGAAAGACATTTTGCTTAACACTAGGAAAGTTAAGTAAGATCTGGAGTTCGACCGCGCAACCGCGAACTTCAAAATAGTGACTTATCAAGGCAGTTATCGGTCAGAGCACTCAATTATCAAAGCAGCGATTGGTCTAAACATCATCTGAAACATTGATCCGAAGAGAGCGGTGATATATCAATGCAGAGATTCTTAAAAGGGCAAATTATCAGATCAGTCCAAGCAGCGAATCTCAAAAGAGCCAACTGATGTTATTAATGCACAACATTCAACACGCCATAACATCAGTTCACTGATTTGAGACTCGATCATCATTTGACCATTTGCTGTTTTGAGATTCATTTGTCTTCATGAAACTTAGACGGTTTGGTAACTCAAAATCTTTATTATGTCACATTGTCATAAGGTGAAAAGGCAGGTTTTATGCACTGCGTTAAATGAATAAATAATCATTTGCGACTACCAAATCAAGCACGCTTGCGTCTGTATGCCTAGAAAGATTTAGAAAGATTATAGATTAGGAGAAGTCCTCACTTTAAATCTAAAAATTGCATTCCAAAACCAATCCAGCTATATTTTGAATAAAATAATGAAATGGATATTCTGAATTCCTTCAACCACTAGAAGCACATACAACTGAGATAGCTTGCATATCCAAGAAGAAGGCAATAAATTTAAATTACTGTCTCAAGTATCATTTTCTTGATAGCGTATACTGTGAATGGCAGAAAACACACAAGAATGAACATCCTGAAGCAAATTCCTTGATTTACTCCCTTTTTGCAGAATCTCAGTAATGTACATATGTTTCGATTGGCATTTCATTTCATTTCCAGCATTGTAGCTAGCAATTTCTTTCACATGCACAGAATTGTGTTTTCAAACGAAGCTTACAGCTATGGATAGAAACTGAAGAATGACCCTTACAATCAAATGAATATGAATAATCTTGAATTTAATGTTGACTTACTCATCATAAGCAAACTTTTGCACCTAAATTTTGCTGCCTGGCTACCTTCTGCGCATTAATAAGCTGTTAGACTCTATTGGACTTTTCGATAAATAAATGCTGATTGATGAGTAAATGGCATCTCTGTTGGAGTAGATTAACTATATGGATAGAAAATATTGGACAGAGGAAAAGAAAATGATAAGCATGCACCGTTAATGGTAATTGGTCTTATTAAGAGTTCGAACAAATTAATACTAGGAATGAATACTAAATAGAATTTACTTCCAAATTTATAGCTATCGGTGAATTCGCAGACTTGTCGCTTGTGAAAAGATGAAGTTAATATGTCTAATCACAAATATCCTGTATTAAAATTGATTGAAGTTTTAAGCAGACTTTTATGATCCTGTACTGAACCAGAACTCTAGTTCGGGCTCTGAGTTCGACAAAGCATGGAATGCTACATAGTTTCTTGTAGCTCTAAGTCATTCCTACCCAAAAACTTGCCCGCCGCTGTATTTGAAAAATTTTATGCATATCACCTGTCCACATCCTTAACCTCTGAGCAAGGCAACCCCTTGGCAGACAGAAGATGCTCCAAATTCTGCTCCATATTTGAATGACTTTCAGCCTTTTACAAAGCATATAATCATTCAATAAACCTTTTCATCTTATTTCATGACACGAGAGACTTGTCTGACTGTCGCAAATTTGCATCAGCTGTTTCGAATCAGTTGTTTCGCTTTTTAGATTTATGTGTGTGTTTAAATGAACAGTCAAAATCAACGACACATTTACGAAGAAAGTATCAAGTAATTTAGAAACTCTTGCGTGAAGATGCACTTGTTATAGTAAAAGGGCATACGAGTGTTTACGTGCTTTATGCGTAGACCATTGCATAATACATATTACAACATAAGTTCATGGGATTCATTTTCAATGACAATAAGCACGTACAATAAGGGCCTTTGAATTTCAGCAACATAATATATTCAAATGAAAATCCTAAGTTTCATTGATTTCGAAAATATTGTTTCTATACATTCCAGCTGTTGATTTGAGAAATTTGAGAAATTCTTAGCAAATCCTATCTATGGCGACGTACAACAGATCTGCACTATTTATGGCTGGCTGCGTGATCTGTTTGCACATGACATGGAAATTATAAGCCTCCCCGATATAAAGCTGCATGCATGTCTGATATCAACAAAAACACAAAAACTTGGATAATAAAAGATACATGGCACATTTCAGAGACTATTTTAAGTGTAGGATAGGCCTAGCATATTTCGCCATTTTCGGTTTTCCAATATAATGCCATATTTTCAAACTTCACCTTTCGTTTCATGTATTAATGCGTTGCAATCCATTTTGGTGTCACAAGCCTTAGTTGTTTTCTTCTGCGAGTAGATCGCTTATTTGGAATTAACCCTCTTCAGAATCTGCGACTCACAACTCAATAAAGAATATTGCAAAATTTGATGTTTGTTCACAAGAGGCCTACTGTCATTAATTAATCAAGCTGGTTCTAATCAGAAAGCAGAATACTAATCATTAGCACTCAAATCGACATTCTGAGAACAGATAAATAAAGTAAATTGTCAATTGGCAGCTTAAAACTCTAAGATTAAAACAGCTCAACATAAAAATATTAAGAATATATTTGTTATCACTATGGCAATTTTTCATGACCTAAAAATCGAAAAAATATGACCTCACAAAGCTTAATATATGACCAAATATTACCTAAAAACCTCAATGTGTGACAATATAAGTGTTTCAGGCAAAAAGTTAAAAAGCTCAATTTAAAACAAATAAAACAATTTATTTCAAACTTTTATCACAGTATAGCCATTTACAGCTTGTTGTACAAAGCAGTAGTTACTTCATTTGATGTTAATTAAAGTCTGTCTTTGCATAGCATCTTCTTCAACATGGAGAAGATCCGCTCTACCGAAGCAGCGGTTGGCTTGCAAGGAAAGATAAGCGACAGACAAGCCAATCTTGCCGCCCCCGGTAACATTCATATCTGTAGACAATGCATGCATTGGAACTATCCTCAGTCTGCTTCTCACTGCTGAGAAGACCAATATTGCGTCATTCCGCAAGCATCGGTCATTTCTATATCTATTTCCCGGTAAATATAACAGTCCAAAACTACAGAAAAATGACCAAAATATGACTAAATATGATGAGACACAGAAAATATGACATAATATCACCTTACCCTAAAAATATGGCATGTCATAAAAAAATGCCCTAGTTATCATATAGTTACTATAGCTGAGTGCTGATTTACAAATGAATCTCTTGATGGAATTGTAACTAAATTGCTTTATCAAATAGAGGCATCCTACATTAGATCTCAATATCCCGATGCTATTTGTGGAAAGATTGCAGAAGATATCAAACAGTCGAAAAAGTCGGATAGATGAAAGAAGAGCTTTACTAAATTGCAAAATAATTTCCATTCAAGAATCGAAGATAATTATTGAATTGACTTATTATCATTGTCTACTCGTGAGATTCAAATGCAAAAAGTCTGTTATTTACTTAGCTACCAGATAAATTGTCGAGACAATTTGATATTATTTCATCTGCTTGGTTACATCTATTCATGACGACTATTCACCAACAAACCAAAACATATTCCGATATGTAAATTATAATGAATATCTTTTCAGTAGCAAACTTAACCAAGTGCAACATAATGATATACAATTTCCCATGTCATAAACTGGTCCTCTTAACAATGTTTCATGTAGCTAGATTACTTAGTTTGGTTGGGGTATACCAACCATTTACTTCAGCAGCTTCAAGGCATTACCATTTTCAAATCACAGCTTTCTTTTTACAATGAAAGCCTTATGATAAACAATACATCAATTTCATGATTACACAATGAATAATGACAGCAATAGGCATTATACTCGCAAGCACATTAGGCGAACGCCTTTCTTCCACGCAGCCTAATCGCTATTTATCTAACTCTTATTATTTTGTACTTCGCCAGAGTTTTCTTTTTTTCTAGTTCTTGGAGTGTTTATCAAGAAGGCGGAGTGTACGCAACTTAAGTCATAAGCTTGACCCCGCCAAGTTTGAACCCAGGTCTCTCGGACGCAGAGAGAGAGCACATTACCACGTCACTGCGCCGATGGAAATGACACTCGTACAATCAATTCAAACAATTCTCAAAGACAATTCAAAGAGTATGTTTTAATGCTCAGCATAGTTATTTATACTTATTTAACTAATTCTACATGCATGTTGAAATTACGAAATATAATCGCATGCAAACTATGTTCGGCGCAGACCATAGAAATAAACTGTTTATCTGAAGTTCGCTAGAATGGAAATTGACTCAAGGTCGCGGCACATCCGAGGGAACTAAGTTGGGGCATGAAGAACCAATTAAAGGCCTCGATTTACTCATGTGACTGATTCTAACCCAATGATACAGACGTTGGCAGGTGCATCTAAGTGAAAATGCGTGTGATTTATGTGCCGTTATTGTGCATTGCATGAAGCTTAATTTCCATTCTAGAGGTTTTATTGTTGTCAATTTCTATGGTGTAGACTGTATAAAGAACCGGTTGGCCTTCTGAAATGGCTTCTTGATCCTGACCCCTTTGGATCTTATAATCGAATGAGTTCACATTTTCCCCTCCCTATCTCGTATACTGACAGTCCACCATTGGAGCGGAGGTTCATTACTATCTTTATTACTTTCACAGCTTTTTTCTCTTGTAATTACCGGTAGTTAGTATTATGCAATGATTCTAAAAATATATGATGTCTTAGCTAATGATGATATTAACTTAAATAATGCTTAGCTAATTGCAAAATAATCTTACGAAAATAGATTCCCCCTAATAGTACATGGATTATGCTCTCCTGCAGCTTATGTTGGCATGATTTATGCATATGGTATATGACAAAGTATGCATTTGCATGTTCTCTTCTTCCAGCGTCACTCTATTTTCGCCCATACATTTTTTCTTTATCTCATTCTGACGAGTTGCAAGGGAACACCACTTTGAATAGTCATAAATGCTATGCTTGGTTTATCCAATGTTATCGACGTGTTTCCTGTGACAGAAAATGCACGTTTTTGACTTTTGACTATAGATTACTGCAAGAAATGAGGTAGACAATGTGTCAGATTTCATGAATTTGAATTGAAATTTTACCAAATCAAGTTTGTGCTAAATGGCATACAGCTCTCCATTTTGCGGTGTTGCATCTTTATATTCAATAACACTTGCCTTTTAATGTGCTGGGTCCCAATTTTTCATCATTTTTAAAAGGGCTATGTGAAATATTGAATATTAAATGAACTCTGTGTGCTTTTAAAAAGTGAAACATGGTGTGAATATCACATTATCATGCTTGTATAAGAAAAGTATATCACAATCTACATATATTTTTACACTTGATAATTTCAACAATCTCCAAAAATTAGAATAAGTGAATTAAACCTAAATTCCATAGTCAAGGTCTAATTAATTCTCAAAGTCCATTGAGCCTACATGTGGTGAAATTTCTTAACTATTTGTGCTCATTGACCATTTGCATGCAAAATAATTCTACACCTTTCCTAATTAAAAACTACATAGCCTACATTTTACAACTTAACAATAAAGAAAACAAAGTAGAGATATAACTGTTAATTATCAGAAATTCACTCAATTTGAAAGCATTTATACATGCATCAGCTTGAAGTATCACAAAACTAAATATGAAAGTGGCTGTACATTTAAAAGCCATAATGGTTCACTTGATCTTGATGGTGTTTGACAAGTTTATGAATTACAAATTGGCTTTCATTTTCCATTAGCTCGCCAAGGACAATTTTATATTCGTCAAATATGCCTGCATTTAAAAATATGGACTCACTCAATCTGCACTCAAGTCTACACGCCAGTCTTGAGAGACGCTGGGATGCAAGCTAAGAAAGTTGAAGAATGCACAAGCCAATGCGACTTCATAAAGCAGATTCCAGAAGTTTGATAATCAGCATATCGCCTGACATTTCCGAATACAAACATTAATTAATTGTAACCCTTTGTGCAACCTCTCGACCCAAAGTTTCCTGAAGCGCATAAAGTTGCACCCAGAAAGAAGAAGTCAATGCGACATAAATGGTGCTACTCCTAACCACGTGCAATGCCTAGTACGTCCGCAATTTTCAGTTAAAAACATTTCCTGAAAAAATTCAATTTTTGAAAATAGTTAGCGGCGTTGAAAGGGGTAAACCTTTTGTCCCTGTTTGACATCGGTCGGCATCGATTCCATTTATAAGACGTCTGATAAATGAGAGAGCTGGTCATTGTGCATCATGCGATCACAATTTCTCTTTTTTTTGTTGTCCCACGCATGGGAATTTATCAAAATTTTTGATTTGTAAACTAGAGCGATTTCAAGAAAGAGCTCACCGACTCATCTGTGGGAGCGACTGCTTGTGTGATTCATTTCCCCTCCCCCCCATAAAGTCGATTCTCAAAGTTAACTTAAACTTTTGAAAAACTGTAAGGATCATTTGACTCATCAGCTACATGACTTTCCGATCCGACTTCCTAATAGTGGACACCTTCGAGTTCCTTTCGCATCAACCACTAGACGTTCGAACGCTTTTTCCCCTAGATCTGTAGTGTCTCTAATGTGTCTCTAGTAGTGTCAATGTGCGAATTTTGATTTTTTATGTGCATTACATGTACATGTCATTGTGTTTTCTTTCCGAATGAGTCGATCGAGAATTTATTTTTGTATTCTTTGCATTTATTATTCCTGTATCCTTGCTGCGTCTAAAACTTAGTTAAAATTGTACTATCAAACTTCTGGTCTACATGGTTAATTTGTAAAGTGACATGCATGATTTCCATTCATGAAAAAAATGTACGAATCGCTCTTTCTCTCTCTCCCTCTTCCAGTTTGTGCTGTCCTCTCATAAAACTTTTTCGGCCAGTGTCTTCATCTTTCTTTCCATTGACAGTAGCAACATGAATACTTCCTAGACGAAGGTATCGACTCATCAACAATTCACGTTGCAATCGAGGGCAAGATTTTATTCATCGGCTTGGATTCCCGCTGTGCAGACATAAGAAATGTCTATTGAGCTTTCTGTCACTATGATGCCACAATACTTATTCCATCTACTCTGGCTCAGTCTTGAGCAGTGGGTGTTCGCTGTTTATTTGCCAAAAATCAGTGCTCAAAGTCTAGAGTATTCCAAAATATTTCAGCTCATGTCATCAAACCTGCTACTAATCTAAATTAATCTGATAATGACAGAAAAGGATTTGAGCAATATTAGTTAAGACCATTAAATATGTTAATGATTTGATATTTATTTGTTTTCAGTGTGAACCTATTCTATTTCATGTTAATGTTTACTTTATTTTTTAGTCTTCTTGAAATCATCTGAGTTAGAGATTGGAGCGGATTACCGACTAAATGAAGTACGAGTACACATGCGGTTATTGGTTAGTTACATACTTAACTATTTTAAAAGCAATTATGTAAATTACAGCATCGAATACGTAAAGAGAGGTGTCAACGAGGGGATTGCAATGAAACTCTGATTAAATTTGTAAATAAATTAACAAGTAAAATGGATTTTTGACAATGCAAAATTGCAGAAAAATGGGAAAATCAATAATCTCTTTAAGTATTTTCATTTCATCGAAACCGGATTAGGCTTCGATGATGCGGCTGGAATTTCGCATGAATTTTATTGATAGCTTACCTCTTCCTTTTCTTTCCTTGACATTCGTACCTAATCTTACCTTGTACTGCTACGTTTCTTTTTTTAATCTACATGTGCCTGTTTTAAATATACGGTAGTTATATTCACACACTTTTAAAATTGATTTTGTTAATGATAGAACCGATCGAGTTAGCCACAAACAAATAACAAAATGCGAGCTATCGATGAATTTCTTTATATTCATTCCCTTATGAAACTTTATATAATAGGCTACTTTCAACTACAGACTCAATTTAGAAAATGACAAAAGGTGTCATATTTGTGACATTTTTCGTGATAAGATGCACACGAATCGGGTTTTGATGCAAAAATTTACTTGCAGGCATTATAAAGAAATTTCCATGGGTCAAACTTCACGATCTTTCAAACATAGTTTATGGGAGCATTAATACGAGTGCGTAGTGGCAAGGAAGTGTCTATTCGAGTCATATGACAGGACATTGTCTGAGACGATTTATCGATGACTCCGGTCTTGGCATTCTTGGTCACTTGCAAAGACTGATCGAAGCTCGATATGTGAAACGGTTGATTTCGAAAATCAATCATAGAAGCAATTGGCAGCATTTTAGACATCTCTCAGTCGTAACAAACAGTATTTAAAACTGCCCAGGTGAGCGCCCGGCTCACTTGGTTTTTGCGATATTTCACCCTGGAGAATGATGAACACTCAAAACGCCTATGGGTTGTATAGAATTTTACTTTGCTTTTAAACTTTTGATGAATACAAGTATCGACTTAAAAATCAAGTTAGTCAATAGTGAATCGTCAGAGGTCACCTTATAAAGAATAAATAAACCGGCTTGTTTTTAATTTGCCGGCAGATTTCGGCAAAATTACAGCGCATGAATCATTTAAAGCAGCATCCGCTTATTATACTTTCTCAATAAAATCTCGCCCACTTGGGCTGGCCGAACGCGCCGAACGGAGGTCTCATATGTAAGCTATTATGATGTCGCCGAGCATACTGTGATAAAGCAATTGATGAATTACAGTCCCTAGCATAGAATAGAACACGTCAGTGATAAAACGCACTATGTGTCATTTAAAGCAATAAATGGGGGTAATAGTGCTCAGTACAGCCCTTTTTACTACTTAAACGTCAAAATACAACAAAATTGCAGGTATCTGTTGTTCCATTTAGTTCTATGCTGGAATACAGATGTGAATTCAATCTTTTGGTACATGTGACCTCCTTTCCCCTCTTCACCTTCGCCGTGAGACTGCTGCTTTCAAACTTTTAAGGAACATGCCCGATTCCCGTCATCTGATGCACCATTTAATGGCTCCATCTCTGTTGTCATCTAGAGGAATACAAATGCCCCTATGTTGCACACAGCGACGTGAGAGGACATTCATACTCGTCACGACTAGTCTATTTAACTCAAAGCGTAGAAGTGGATTTATTTAAATTTCTATATCATGGTTTAATACTTTACTCAGTCACACTTCAAAAAATGCTCGATTTTTGTCATTTGATTATGTACATGCATAAATATTGAAATGGAGTTGGGCATTTGAACATTGTGATCGATAGTACTTAGCGACTATTTTAGTAGTAATGATACATTTAAGTGCTATATTTAGAGTATTTTCTAATCATGCAAAATCTCTGGGTATTTTCAAATCTACTGCTTCCTCAAAACCATATCTGAACTTGAAAGCACTTAGATTTGTGAGATTTTATTTCACGAAACTTCAAGAACGTTAAATGATTGAAACAAAATCTTCCTAATTTCAATATGATATTCATGAATTGCATTTCAAAGACAAATGTGACAGATCCTAATATGCACAGTATATATGCAGCCAAGTTGGGCTCTGTACGAATCGCGCGAGTCTAAAGCATTAACTGTTGTGATCTAAAATAATGCGAATTGACACAGTCCTTTAAAAATAATTTGAGATGCAATCCAAGGTGCTGCAAACATGTTTACTGGTGCATCATTAGTTATGAATTTGTACAGTGCGCAAATGGTCACTCCGATCCCAATGAAAATATTCTTATCAGGTTATTCTTGGCTTTTGGCAAAAAAACTCACGACCAAATTCACCTATTATAGTCTATAACGGGCATGTAGAAAAAGAACTGAAGATATGGATTTATAGTGTATCTTATCTACTTTCAAAACAGGCCGAGCAGCTTAAAATTAGTGGGCAGAGCCGGGCCTGGATATTTTCGATAAGCTGTCTGAACGTGCCTCGGGCGAAAAATTTATGCACATTTGCTAGTCTGAGCAGGAGGCCCGGGATCCGGATGTCCTTCAGTACCCGATGTGAATTGAGTCAAAGAAACTGATACACGTACTTAGAATTGAAGAGTTTTAGAACTCATATCACCGCCAGTATTTTTGCTGATGTATTATGCTGCTATTTGAATGCTAAATCGTAAGATTCAAGAAAAGCCTCATTCGCTTTACAGCCGAGAATTTCAAATTTGTTGATTTTATCAATGGCGCACAGATGTCAACTATTGATGTCCAAAAACTCATCTCGCTACATCGAACAATGAATTTTATATTTCTCAATGACTGAACATGATAATCTTTCAGAGAGAACAAATAAGACCTGTCACAACTGACCAGCCCCCTAAAAGTCAGTGTGTCTTTTTGGCTCTCCTTCCAGACAGCTCGTAGGCTCAACGGCACTCATTCTATGAGCTATACCTGCTTGCAACGCAAAGACACATGGACCACCCTCCTCTCTATTTCTTCTCAACCACACCTGCTCACTGCGGCAGTCTATTAGCTTCAAATGGTCTCCATTCGAGCACTCTCGACCGCCCGCCGCCATATGTCCCTTGTCCTTTGCACATGCTCTGCTAATTGCCTACTAGGCATCTCACATTTCAATTCGAGTTTTCGTGACGGCAGCTAATTAATATGATTCCTTCCACTCGAATTGAGGTTTATGAAACGTTAGAAGTGGGGTCAGTAAAAAGCGAAAAAATGAGACGCTAGTAATTTGTGAGAAAAATGAGTTGCAGTCACTAATATAAGGTACAACCAAAAATAGCAGCATCCTGTAATAATCTTCTGAGATGGGGAATCAAGAATGGGCGGTTCTAAAAAAAATGATAATTCTAAGGTAGACTAATTTCAGAAAACAGAAAACAAGAGCTTATTATGCAAACAGTGAAGGACACGATTTTAAGATAGAAAATTCGAAATTAGACTAGCGAGCATTAGACGACGACGGCTGACCGGATTTTATAGTTAAATCAAATACTTGATGAACTAAAAATAGACATGATGGGCTATATGTGAAATTACCGAGTGATCATTTACGCCACCATGCTTTCTAGTCATAACACATTTGCGTTAAATGAATCATAAGGTTGCACCACTCTACTGGACGGTGGTGCTTCAACTTGAAGTCATCATTTTACTTTCTACATGTAAATTGTGTTCAGTATTTTTGATGGCAACTGACGGGATGTTATTTAATTTCATTATGAAGTTCGCTTCAGTTTGTTTCGTCTCCCCAAAAGTGTGTTTGCTGCTAAAACTGTTTTATTGTTAAAAAATATGTACACGTCCGAGCTTTCGCGAGCTGGCTCGCATTGTCAAGGTTTGGTAGGGGTGTTCAGTAGTGGTCCTACGTATCACATACTTTTAGGAAACTTATGTGCTTACATCAACTAAACCGACGCCTCCCGTTCATTAAATGAAGAAATGTAGTCAAAAAATGATATGTATAATGTGTTTGGAAGTGCATTTATATTATGAGGAAGACAGACGTATTTGTCATCGTTTCACTCATCGACCATCATCAACATCTACAGCTGTTAAAAGCTAATCACACACCAAGTAATTCATAATTCCTTTACGAATGGTCATGGAGTTCTAGAATTCCATAGAATGATGTAACTTAGGATGAATAAGAGAAGGTGTACATAGCGCAAGTGTGATTTTTGTGGCGCAAATGTATTGTGCTGGTGCAAATGTGTCCGAAATGCACATGTTCAAGTAGGAGGTGTGAAAATGCATGATTTTTACGACATTAAAAGCAAGGCGATTAGGATCTTTTGCAGCGGTGAAAACAGATTGCTTTTGAAGATACGAAGCAAAAAAGTGGAATTTCAAAATGAACATTATTCAAAAGATCATATTTGGACAAGTTACTATCTACATGCGCCATTAAGTCTGTAGCTTTGTTGATTGTTACATTCACTTTATGATGCACCAAACTCAATTAAATTTGTCTCAGAGAACAAGCGGAAATTAATAATGCTAATTTAAAAATATTAAACCAATGTACCGGTATTATTAATAGTCAGTAGAATTATCAAATATTGAGTTACGTTCTCAATTGAAGAATGTCAACAGACCTGAATAACCTCTTTCATCCTATCTCAGGAATAATCAGCAGAACTGGTTCACATCCCTCAACATCAGCAAAGCTCCTCACTTTTGCAACCATGTCTGGAGTAGATTTGAGATAACAAAATTTTTCTAATTCATATTTTCTTCAGCACTGCTTTATTACATTTTAAGGATGTCATAAGTCGTAAGTATGAAACTTTTAAAAGATGTCATACTGAGCATTCGTGAAATGATTAGTAGAATTTTTTCCCTAATCAATTCTGACCAAAAGATCCACCTTTATAGACATTCTTGACCTCAGTGTTGGTCAAAAATTCGGACTATCTGCATATTATCGGTGTTTTATGCTGTGCAAAATACTTGCCCTTTGCATTTTTATAAAACGAACAAATGATGGATAGCTATTTCAAATGAAAATATTACATTTTTGAAGACGATCATTGTTCCGTGATGCAACGGCTCTTGAGGCCGTTGTAAGATCAAAGCATCCGAATCAGCTAAATTCACATGAAGGCTACTTGTCAATAGAACTATCTGGATTGATGAATGAACTCTTAGATCCATATTCTATTGTGCAAATTGTAAATGATATTGGGGCACATCCAACAAATAACTTTTTAATCAGATTTCTTAATATTACTTAATGACGAATAAATTGCATGTTATCTTCAGGTGATGCCAAATTCATTTCATCAGTTATCAAATAGATCCGTCTCTTCTTGAATACGAATAACATAGTTTTACCGTGTCATCAGACCAACTAAGCGCGCAAATGTATTTACAGTCTACAGTTCCCAGTTGCTTCATTCATTCGTTTTTTCATAGCATTAGGAAAATTTCGCTCTTTAAAAAAAAGACATGCTGGGTGCCTTTTCACACCAGAACTATCGTCAGAGAACTTCATACGACATGGAAGTCGCTAAATTTCGATTGTCCAAGGACTTGGGAGTACCCGTTGTACAACTCAAATCACTCTATCACCCGGAACCGCAGTAGATTCGATGTGGCATTGAGTAAAAAAGAGAAGTTTCAAGCTGCTTTTTTCCGACAACACATCTTCAAACAGGCGCCCATCAGTTAAAAACTTCGACAACTTTTACTTCAGTTTCACCCAAAACACTCGATTAATCTCATTAATGGTCCTAAGACAAGAAATTCATGACCTTTAATCATTTCTTGCCAGAGAGGGTGCATGCACTTGTTAATTTTTTGGAACAGTATATTCAACACCAGAATTAAACAAGATTCAGGGTACCTGTGTATGAAGAAGAAACTTCTTTTGAAATGACTGTCCACCTGGACAAAATTATGGTTAAACCAACTTAAAGTCAAAATAGTCATTTTTTGATATTCTATTCAAAATCAATCAGATGATCTTTGATGACAAAAATTCTATTGTATTAAATGCAAAATAATGCAGACAATATCAAATGAAATGGATAGCTAGCCAGTATTTAGTGCAAAGTATTTTTCACAACGCAGACAACAAATAATGAAATTAATAGCTTACAATATCAAAGTTCGATATATTCTTATTTACTGAGTATGAAATTTGGAAAAAATATTAATAAAAACATTGAAACTGACTCGCTTGGTTTTATATTTTTCATATTTCAATAAAAAATGTTCATTCAGAAACATTAATGGCTATAGGGGTTAAATACGGTGAGATGCAAAATTTTATATAAATCCATTCCAGACAACCACCCAGTCCGTGATAAAAGAAATAGCGATTTTCTAAGAAAAGTG
Source organism: Prostheceraeus crozeri (assembly GCA_907163375.1). Taxonomy (NCBI): domain Eukaryota; kingdom Metazoa; phylum Platyhelminthes; order Polycladida; family Euryleptidae; genus Prostheceraeus; species Prostheceraeus crozeri. Next base: position 50,861 of record CAJQUW010001159.1, on the reverse strand, counting down.
TCAGAGCTACTCTATGCTGAGGAGTCTATAATTTGTAGATATTTGAATCGTTGAAACAAAATTGAAAAAATATATATAGCTTTGTGTTTAAGACTCGAAATGGGACGGCATGTCCCATTGATAATTTTTTTTCAACAGCATGCCGTACTGACAAAATTTTTCATGTAATCTCACTGAATTCCATTGTATTGTAGACCTTTAACACCAAGACTCTCCTATAAATTTGAATCGAGTTTTGAAATATTTTTTTAAAAATATTTTTATCATATATACTATGTTTACTATAAAATCATGAATATATACAAAAAATACTAGCTTTAACAACGAACAGCATCATGAAACCTACAGGTCAGTTAACTTGATCTGCGAGATAGGCTGTTATTTGAAGTCCCGGTGTTAAGGAATTCCACCATCTATGCTCTTAGCTTAGTGTTTTTATGAAACACACGGGAAGTGAATGAAATTCACTTGACAATATCGATGGCTGTAAAACTATATTATATCAAGAGTCCTACTGTAGATGTTAATTGAAGCACAAAAATGTATACTGTCAATTCGAATTATTATACTGATACGTGCTCATAACATATAAAGATTCACTAAGACGCAAATGAAGAAGAAAGCATGATTTTTCAAAAAATAATTTTTCATTTTGAACCCTATTTATAAATGCATTTTTATGTGCTATAGACTACTTCGCATGACATTTGCACGGATATTGTTCATCAATAATCCGGATAGCTAAAAGACTGGACTGTAACCGGATAACACAGATAGTAAGTGAATGATATAAAAATATCTGATTCTGTCTTTTAAATACGGGTTTGAAGCAATAAGCAGGCTTCTCTTCTTCTCTTCATTTTTGGAGAATATGATTTTTTCTAGGTTTTTGCTTTAATCTGAGAAATCAAAATTCATGAAAAAAACATCATCTTACTTCCCTTAACACACTGATAACTGTGCACCGCAAAAGATAGTGAAATTAAAAGATAGATTTTTATGGCGACACAGTCAGATGAATAATGACGTTACATTAAAGATTAATGAATAACAAAAATCGATAAATAGCAGAAGTAATTGTTTTCTTTTCCCCTTTACTATCCTGCTACTTAAGCAAAATTTAATATTTAATTCAATGATTCAAAAAAATAGTAAGTAATTTTCTAGATTTTTTGTGCAGGTTGTAAGACTGTCAAATTGAAAAAACTGGCTGACTAGCTGCAGTTGTCATTCTTTTCTGTTTTTCACAGTATTTTTGTACAGCAATTTACAGAACAGATTTTTGAGCCTCATTTGATGTACATGAATGTTCACATGCGTTAATATAGTATAAATGTACACCTACACGGCCTATCATTAACTCGTTCGTTTTCGTTTTTATGCCTAATTGCTACATTGTATTCGATTTAATATTCAGCTTCTCATTTTTAATACATATGTTAACATAACACTGTTCTGATTTATATGTACGTGAATTCGATATTCAAATTGAAGGTTTTAATTTGTGTATCCAAAATGATTTTTCTAAATAATTACTCAGACAAAAACATTATCTTCTTTCACTATAATAATGGACGTATCACTTATTTAAAGGTAACATTTGAATAAATTAAAATATATAATTGAATAATGTTATTTTATTAAATCGAATTAATTAACTGCCAAAACTAACAATTATCTGGTCTCTCTAGATATGCATAAAATAGAACCCAATAATATCACTTACAACACCAAAAATTCACGGAAAAATATAATCATTATGCCGATATAGCATCATTCAATTTAAAAAATGCTCTCTCTCTCTCAAAAATATATCGATATGAAGATAAAAAGACACAAAGAAAAATAATGATTTTATATGAAAATTCTTTTCCAATTTACTTGTATAATGTCATTGCCTCTTCACGAATAAAGAATGACATCTTCTGGAAACATACATGCATATTCATTTATTGGTTCAAACACACACAGCCTCGCTTTTTGCACAATGCACTCTCTTGAGCCAACTGGCGTTGTCAAGGATCGACAGGTTTGTGCTCTTAATTTCAACAGTTGCATATCTTTCTTTCTACGTGAAATTTTCACGTTTTTTGATATTAATGAGGGTAGTTTTAATTGCGACATACCGCATTCGTACCACAATAAAATTTCACCTTGCAGCATGTGAATTCGTTTTAAATTAATCAACAGTAATTAATAATCACAATGTTGCTTAAGGATAATTAAGAAATTTCATTTAGCCTAATGGATGCTGAAAATGAAGATCTCTGAAATTTACTGTGACCTTTAAATGATCACCATTAATTACTAGATATCTAATTATTGGTCCAACTAGATCAAAATGATCATTTAACTTTGGTATTGGTGTTTTGAATTTTATTTTCAACTAGTAAACATGGACAAGAAAGTAATTTTAAATTTTTAAGAAATTTGATGTCTGAAATGCATCATTTAATTTCTTTAGGATGTGCATGCTATTTTAAGATGCACATTTTTTCTTATGCAAATTATATGCACTATTTATGTCTATATCTTGTATTTATTATTATTATGTATTTATTTATTATGCATCATTTTAATATTTTATTATATGAAACTATTAACATTTGTTATACACCGGGGACATTTTGATCTGTCAATCGATCAATAATCAGTGAATAATACAATATGTCATGATAAATGAAACATTAAATGAGATTCCATCTTTTAGTATATAAAAATATACTATCTGTTTTATGAAAATTACATATTATTTAACATAGTATTAATTAATCATACAAACATAAAAAATCATTGAACTATCAAATTATATTTCAGCATCCTGCATTTTAATAATAAAAATACTTTTGATTTTTACATTCTCGAATGTCAAGTACCTCTTCAATTCATCGAACTCACATAATACTAAAAGGGTACACACTTTAAGATTAAGAGGTTTTGTATGCTTCAAAGAATTCACGTTGCTTGGTCATCGATTTTTATGTCAAAATATTTACGTATTCCACAACAGCACATTACTAATTGAATAATCTTAAAGCGCAAGATTATGTCTGACATGGTTACGTTACTGAAATATTTGAAATGAACATGTATCCATTTTTCTAAATAATTTTTTAATTTGATCAATGATTCTATTAGTCGTTCAACTATTGTGAAATACTAAGGAACAATAAAAAATACTTTGCATTTGCTATAGTTTCCCTACCTCATTCTTTATAGATCGTTTTTGTATGAAATATATTCATAATCAGCCCGACATTTTTATGAAAATCCATTGACGATATACTCGCACAAAGTTCCTTGATTTCTTGCTGTGTCAGAAATAATGCTAAACCTGCTATTGTATTTGATCCACAACGAATTAAACATTTTTATAAATATTTAGTGATCTTTTCAGATCGAACGAATTTGTTTTTCATGAACCTGGTAAAGATTTGCGACAATAAAAGCTTGCTAAATGGTTCAGTTACTGCATTAAAAACACACTCTGTCTGTATATGAACTGTACTCACTCTATCGTAGTCGATGCAAACCCAGTTCCCTACCTTCTGCTAGACATGTAATTTGACTTACCGTGTCTCTCCTGAGTGCACTGACGTATTGACGTTTGTAGAACAAGTGTGTCCCCGATTGTCATAGCTATCAAACCGCTCGAACTGCTTATCAATGATTTGCAAAGAAGGTTGGTGGTGGATTCACATCAGAATACCTCAAGAGAGAAATCAAAGGTGGATTGAGAACTCAAATTCGGATGTTGCTGAATAAGTTTTTCCAATTTTCAAATTTCCACATCATTTAGTTGGTTGAAATATTGCATAATACTCCGATGATAGTTGTTCTTTTCATTGCGCAGAAATTGTTTGGAATTGTGCACTTTACATCGTTAGTCTCACACACGTGTATTTTTTGGTTTCGTAAACGGCGGACGTCTGAAAAACGATGACCCTCCTGAAAAATCCGTCATTGATACTTATGAAGTCGCGATAGAATAGAAATTATTTTACACAGAAAATAAGATAACGCTGCACCATAGCAACAGGAAGGAATGGCAAGATAATTTCACGTCGGATATCGAACATTTGGATTCAAAAGGCAGTAGAGTGAGAGATTATTTTGACTCTATCCATTACGAATGTCATTCCTAATGTTGCTCAAGACTTTTACACGAAAGATGGAAGAAAACGGACGAACACTGCGCGAACATTGTCGCCTACACGAAGTCTGTCATCTGCAATGGACAGCCGGCCTGGCTGTACGGCTCCTTATATCGCAAGCACAATTAAGAAAATTGTAGTATGATTAGTATTAACTTTGGAAAATTGGGCTTATTACAGTCATTCGGTTGAAATTAGTGAAGATGCCCCTAATTCTCCTCTGGCAGGCTGCCTCAAATATTAAGTTGGCAGTGGGTAATTTGGTATCCTGGGACCCTCATCACCTGCTATTAAGGCCAGTCAAGCTTTCGTCCGCGTATTATAGCGCGCGCAATTCGAGTCGCAATAATTGCACAGTCACCCTGAATTACTTGTTTTTCAGTGTTGTTAAACGATAGTTGAAATGTGCCATAATAACAGCCTGATAATCGGCATGATAGGACGATCTGCCCCCACACTCCATGTATGCTCGCATGTACGCCGCTCTTTGCTTGGAGCCAAAAGGTCGGACATACAAGAATCGACTCACTAATTGCTTCCACTTGTGTCTCGGCCCAAATTGTGTACAGTGAGAGCAAATTATCGTGTACTGTCGAATCTCGAATAATTGCACCACTTTCAGAATTGACGAGCGTTCGAGAGCTTCTCGCCGGAGTAGGAAGAGGGGCGGGGATGGAATTGTCTAAAACAAGCACAATGTTCGGATGGAGACAAGAGAGAAAGATAATTGGGAGCATGAGGTCTATCCGCAACATGGTTCCAATCAAACTGAAATTAGCGTTCTGAAAACTTCGATCCTGCAACATGTGTCCATGCAATTCTTGTTCAGATCGATTAAATGAGTGAAAACTTTTGTATGTCTGATACGCTTCATGTTTTGACGACTATTCATTTGAATTTCTTATCTCACGTTTCTGCGGATAATTACATGTATTCCAAATATCTTTTCAACAGTTTAAATTCATCGCTCTTGCATTTTTGATATGACGATTATCATTTTGACATCATCCTTGATCGGTTGCAATAGATCTTGATTATATAATTAATGTTGAATTATTTTAAATTCATGAAATTAATTCCTTGAATTTCTCATTCTTATGCAGCTTCAATTTTGATGCTGTCTTTTAACAGTGCTTAAACCTCAACCATCAATCGCTAAAATTAGGCATGACATTTTCAGCTGTGGAATAATTTTCAGCTGTCTAGTTAAATCTGACTATCAGGTTAACAAAAATGCTGAATTCTGCATAGGCAGTAGCACCCTGGTCCGCCGCCGCCGGTCACTTCTTCGGCGTCGCGCCGGCGGAGACTCATCGGTTACTCAGCTTTAAGGGTGTCGTATTTCTGTTAATTACACAAAAATCACAATTGTTGTTTAATTAAGAACCCTTAGTTGATAAAAAACAACTTCAGTGAATTGTGCTGACTGGGTTGGCTACATGCATCACAACATTTTCAGATGGTGAATATTTACTGAATTCTTCTGTACTAACTTTAATCAGTAATGAGATTTAGACTATCCGCTTTCTTCGATTAAGCGAAGGATAGCGAAGAAAATGCCTATACTTAGATACGAAGGAGAGGCCGATAAGCGCCGCCGTCGATTAAAATTTATCAGCGGAAGCAAGCGCCGCTGCCGATGAAAAATATATCGGCGCAAGGGTCTAATAGGCAGCAATATGCTCATTCGACTGATTAACAACAAACGCGATGCGAATTCATGTTAATAATAATAATTAACCCTTTCATGCACATTGTGCACTTTTGAGAATATTTCGGCCGCATCTTTTGGATCAGCAATATGAACACAAAAAAAAGGAAGGAAAGGAAGAAGCAATGCAATTCTATGGGCATCACAACTCGCACGATGCACTAGAAATCGCCTCAAAAAAATTTTTGATTTATTTTTCAAAAAAAAACAAAAAATTTGAAAATAACTTAAGCATGAAAAGGTAAAGCTTGATAATAAATAGATTATTTGTTCCAATTAGATTGCAACCTTGTACTCAAATTTGCAAATGGGACTGAATTTTCCGGCCTGGACCTGTTCATCAGGAATATTCAGACCCATCCAGAATAACTGTACGAAAATAGGCGAGCGCCGCTCTTCAATTAAGCCGAGCTATCTTTCTTTTGTGTTTAGTGTCAAGCAAGTATGTAGAGTGTGCCTGTTTTAAAAGTCTGAGGATTAACCTGATATACATGTAGGTTTGAACCAATGTTTCCCGATTGCAGGGTGAGCAGTCTACCACAAGGCTGTAGCGGCATTCATGCGTACGTATATAACATGCGAATCTGTAAACTTAATGAATTTTGAGCTTATTGCAAAAGTTGTAGGTAATTGGAACCTCAACATCTCAGCTGAAGATATTTGAAAATTCACTTATTAGATGAAGATGCAATCAAGATGTAACCAAGACTAATTAGCAAAAAAATTGGAAAAGTTCCGACTTTTTTTAATGTCAGAAATGTTCAGCAGGACATAGATCAGATTCACGACATCAGCACAACATATTTAAGCTGTGTATTCATTATTAAGTAGATGAATTTAGGAGACACAATAAGCATAGCCATGCGAATTTTCTCGGCAGTTCTTCCCGACTGCGTGCTCCTGGCATTCCTCCAAAGAAATCTGCTTTTAGTAACAGTACAGTATCGGATGAATGTCGCTAAAATGATCTTGAAAGGACATTTATGTATCTAAATAAATATTGCACATTAAATTCCTCAAACTTCGTTATCTACAAAAAATACAATCTAACGGAAACATTATTTTATAAGCAGAAATCCTAATTAGCAAGCTGAAACAAACTGAAACGAATGTTAAGTCCCTAAACTACAGAGGAGATAATTCTCGAAGTGTCTATGAATTGATATGATGAAAAAAGTAATCTCGCCCACGTTTTTGATAATTTGACAATTCAGTAATTAATAAAAAAGCCCGAATTGATGCATGTGAAGTTTTGCTAACTTCCATTTGTTGCTGTTGGTGGATTGTTATGTTTTGCACATTATTTTTTATAAATTATGCATCATCGTATAAAAACTGGAACTTCGAAAGGAAAATTATGAAAGGTAATAATATCTAGCATGCATGTACATTTATACGTAAAATTGTAAAATGATCGGATAGCCCATGAACCTGCATATTTCCTTTTAAGCTGACCATGTCTGTCGATAGTCAAGTCTCAATACAAAGTCAAACAACGATATTGTCAAATTTACTGTTTTTTAAGATTTGCTGGATGAATTGATATAATCCTAAGTCCTTCTATTTCCATCACCATCCATTTTTCACCTTTGTCCGGACAATGTTTATTGTTAATAAATGATATTTTGCACTATTCCGATTTATTTCTAAGTTCTTACCTATGCTTTTATGATTGAATGATGCAGTGAGGAGACAATTCTCATACTACAATACCTGGATTCAATTACTATTTACTTAATTTTTGTCAATTTCCAATTAATTGACATATCGGCATAAGGAAAATATGAATTTATTTATAACTATCATCAATAAAATTTCTAGGCTTATCAAGTACAGACTGTTACTGATTAACTTTCTAGAAAGCTCCACCTGTTTGTAGTGAACTGTAATCATTACCCCAGTACTCACAAGGTTGTAGCGCAGCGTGGGAATAGAATGAAAAAAATCCATGACTGTGGCAAAGCAACATTGAACATTCACATGATTTTGTCGAAGAAATACAATGGCATCAGAAATAAAATAACTGCAAGTAAAGAGATACTTAAATGAACAGAAAATTAAGCTCTTATCACACAAAATTATGATCAAATACCGAAAGAAGTAAAGGAACATTGAGATTCAAATAATGATAGTAAGGACAATACAGTAAATTAATTGCAAAAAATGCATTCTATACATGCAGGGAGAAAAGAGAGAGCTACAATGATAACATTTACAAAAGGATTCCAAATTTCAATCAAGTTAGATGCTTTGTTCCTGAGATTGTACGAGTACTACTCTCTGTCTATCATGTACTTGGTCACGATTTAATTGAACTGTAATTTAGTGTATAGTGCTAATACTATAGTAAAAATGTGTCAGACTGAACCCCTGTTGTTACTATATTTTTTAAAATAATCGAATAATCTGTTGAGCTATCTGACTACAAGTGAATACTATTGTTATTCCTTCCAGTGGCAATGATGGTAATATTAGGACAATAATCCTACGATATTATTCAAAGATGACAATATGCTTTCACTTTTTCATTTTACATTGCTGGTCTGGTCGAATAAAGGTCTCGGCTCGTCTCTACACCAGACTTCTGTTCGGTTAAATTTTTGACCAGTGCAGTCAGGTTTTCATAGGTGTTGGTGTATTTTGTAGACTTAATAATCGTTATTCTCTTTGATGTGTTGTACAACGAGACAAGTTAGTCCTGTACATTCGCTCTGATGGCACGCCACAAAAATTGAAATATTCGCAAACTAATTTGCAAAATAAATATACATCTGATAAACATGTCACATTTTAAACTATGTGCGCATTTAAACATTACAATTTGCACTTCTCGAATAGTCTCTTTAACTTCTTCAACTTCTCAGTTGAATTATCTCGTCTTTAGCTTGTATTTGGATTGTTAGAGTTGATGGAAAATTTCTCGTGGGAAAGACGACCGGGCTCATCATCTCTGGTTGATGTGGGGCAGCTCGACACTTCGACATGTCCGCTGGAAGTAATTGCTTCCGGAAATGAGCGACCAACTCTTCCAAACTTCATGGTTAGGAAAGACAAAGGGAACCAGTCTTCCTTTGTTGTTGATCCGAATTTGACAAGCGGCGAGTTACGCATTTATCGGGCAGTTTGAAGATGGTGGAGTAGTTAGATCTATCTGGATGTAGAGAGCAACAAGTCCTTGCAGAAAGCGAAGTCTGTATGAAGTTGATGTTTTCATCAATTCGATTTGAAAAATTATTTTTTGGATATTTCCGCGCAAGATTAATGTACATTGTATGTGAATGTAAATGTATGGTATGTCAGTTGAGAGATATTCAAAGTTCATGAAATTCCGACGGTGCTGAGAATACCCATAGTGAATTCAGTGGATGCAGCCATTTTTGAATGCAACGAGAGGCTGAGAGTGATTTGAGCGAAACAGTCGAAGTTCTCCTCTTGAACGACCATGTTTAATCCATGCTATTCCTTTCCACAATGGTGTTGCAATAAATGTCTCCCTTCCATTTCACATAAATCGTGGGCAATGTGCACTTCGTCTTTCCAATGGTACAGTAAATACTGTTAACTGCAAGAGGAAAATAGCTTTAACTGCGAATGCTATTGCAAAGCGAGAACAGCAAAATACTGCGAAACAGAACAATAGTTGCTTGCGAATCTAAAGCTGAATTTAATCACGATAGCATGCAGTTGACTATACGAAAGATAATCAGGAGGAAACTTTCTTTGTTATCATTTTAATGCTCTGGACATTTACAGAAAACACATATAAATTCAATGGGAAGCAGACTAAGGTTTTCGACAAAAATGAGGTTTCTATGTTTTCTCTGATTACAGGAAAAGCCTAGAGCCAGAATTTTGGCATGGAATTTCTTCATGCACCTTTGTCCATGAAGCGCAACACATTCAGATGAAGCAAGTCTCCTCACACAGGCAAACACAACATTTTGTCAAATACTGCATTTAGACACATTCTCGCATACATCAGCGATTAGAGGCCTGATAATAGTGCATACACAATATGGAAGATAACACATCACTAAAATAACACACTGTATTCTGCAAGTTCATATTTCTCGTGATTAAATCGATAGAGTTAATGTTTGAGTTTCCTACGATTTATGACTGCAGAGTGCCAGTTCGCCTGGTCACAGAATAGAAAGATGTCCTCAGATCTGAACAAATTAAGCTCAAAAATTCCTTGGCAGGCGTAGACGCTGCTTTTCGCCCTCCAAGGGCTCGTTCGCACGGCTCGGAATGGCCCAAACTAGGTTAAAATATCTAAATTGTCTGAATAAGCTGAAGGATTGCACAACAGGCTGCTCTGTGTTTGTATATCCTGGCTTTGCCGTACGGCTGATTATAATCATGAAGACAGCAGAGTGTCAGTTCGCCTGGGCATGGAATAGAGGCATAGAATAGGCTGCCAAGGAATTCTCGAGCTTAATTTGTACAAGTCTGGGGACATCTTTCTGTTCTGTACTCAAACGTACTGGCACTCTGCAATCTGCATGAGTTAGCGATTGATTGCCTTACGTATCTTGACGCACATCATATTATGAAGGAATAGGATCCATTAGAATTACACAATGTAAATATCAAATTAATATTTCTGCCATATTCAGTATTTGTGAAAATTTTTAAATTCGAATGCTTGACAATGATGTCTTTGAAAAAGTGATCATGCAGATGAGACCTTCTAATTTATGAAATGTTGATGATTAAAGTTCGTTCATCATCTCCATATGCTTAAAGTGACTCAGCTAGACCTAGCATCATCAGTCTTTTCTGGGTAGTGTTCTATTTTTATATACCGTACATTGCAAGTTGTCTGAGCATGAACGATGACGGCTGCAGTATAGTTAAAATATTTTTTGCTTTTTGGTATAGCTTTTGCAGAAATAGATGACGAGTATTTGTCACACCGTCATAGATGGTGGTTCATATAAGAAAATTACTTAATATAAAAATCAGCTTCAAAACTTTTAGAATAAAATAATAAAAGTTCTTAAATAAAAACTTTTGATAAAATTATTATTTTTTCATGGGCGTGATGATGTTCGTAAGATCGACAAAAAAAATGCCACAAGAAAGAAAGTTTAATTTTCCTATTCTAGAAATTGACACAAACTTTCCGAAAATTATTATTTCGTAAATGTGACAAGAACATTTTCGAAATCTAGTGAATAACTTCATCTTGATTTCTTTATTCTTTCACATCATGAACATTGCAACCATAGAGTAGGGATGTAGGTAGAGTATCGACTCAAAAAAGTATCTGTATACAGTGAAAAAATTTATATCAAAATATTCAGTTTTTTGTGGAGATTACGTTCCTGTGGTCGAAAAAATTATTTCAGCAGTTTTAAAAAAGACAAAATTTTGACAATTTATATACTACCGAGATGACGCACTTATATAAGTAGTATGAAACAAGTTGGATATCAAAAGGAATCAATATTTACTAATAAGCATCCTAACTAAGCGGAAATCAGGATGATTTCAAGGGAATTTTATGATCCGTATTATAATAGAAGTCTTCATGAAAAATCCCGATATTATTCGTGCTTTCTTGGCTGAAATGTCAAGTTTTTAATTCAATTTTCATCAGTATGATTTTATGATTCAATAAATTCATTTCTTGAATCTGAATAGTGATGTGTACCCATGTACATCTTTCAAATTTAATTGAAATCATTATCTTTGATTATGTGATTTTGCTCTGCCAGTGGCAGGTTGCCTGTGATATGATCATGCTTAAGAAAATACTCTTGAGGTTGAGCATGAGAGTAATAGGAACCCATAGAGTTGCCAATTTAACAAACATTAAATCTCCGAGGCTGTCACGACATTGAGAATCTGTAAAATGCCATCATTCCTTCTGCATTACTATCATGATCAGTCAATTACGCTGTAATTTCTTCAAAACTGCAAAAATTTGCATATCTTACATTTGGTAACAATACCACCTGTATCCCCCTCGAGTTCATTTAATAAAATCGAAAGTGTATACACATTGGGGATAATCTACCTAATATACTTACTCTATGATTGCAACCTCTGCTCATTGTTTTCCTTCAAGGTCAGTTGGAGATCGTCCTCGACCGGAGACGTGGACAGCAGAGGGAGAGGGGGATTTCCAGTGCTTTCCACTGTCTGTCCATGTGAAGGAGGACGTGTCCACGTAGACACTTAGAGGGAAAATGTTAGAATTACTGTTATGCGCATGTAACTACGCATAACAGTCTACTAAACTCTATGTCTACTTTTTATAATTTTGCTATGATAAGTTTGAATCTTGATCAATATCTAGTTTGAGATTTTAGAATACCGCAAAGTAGGTACCTGAAAAATTGTATATGTTATCTAGTCGACCTTCTTTTATTAATAGTTTTGCTGATTCAAGGACAACTGGAGAGAGTCAGGACAACTGGAGAGAGTCCCTCCAGCTGTTCATGACTGATTGGATGGAGCAGTCTATGGTTCGATGGATAAGTGAAACCACAGTGAAACTGCCATCGTGCGAGTTCTATTTACATCACACACCCATCATCATGATGTAGGCCTACCTTTTTGTTGTGCACTGTGCATCTAGATTAGAAGATACTTATGTTATGGTATGAACAGCTGGCCTGTATCCATGAATACAGATCGAAGAACAGCCCAATACTATACACCGGATTATTGAATAATCAAGAAGAATGTAATTTAGCACTGCATAGTAAATGCAGATTAGTAAAGTTGAATACATAGCCATAATGTCTATCAGTAACTGTTCACTGTCCACGGGCTATGGGGGAGGGATGTGGGCCAGTGTCCATGAACTGTACATTTGGGGAAGGAGAAGTAAAAAAATCCCATTTTTGTGCACGTGGATTATGGATTATCCCTTGGGGTTCTCGAAATCACAGTCATACTAATCACTCACTAGCTTGCTATGTCGCGGCGTGACAGGAAAATGAATGCAAGCATGCACAGCGAGGGGAGTGGTAATAACATTATTCTGATTCTCTCCTTCGCATAGCAGTGCAGCTTGTTAACATTAAGTACAAGTTATTTGCATAAATAATGCGCTGCAATTTGTAAAACGATGCTTTTGGTCTTAGCAACTAAAAAACCAGAGATGTACTCCTCCCGTTGATATTGCTCGAGGTGAGTGAGTATAATCTAATCACAACATGCACATTGCCACGGATATCACCGGATTGGATGCAGTCAGATGACTTCAGGCCTCTCGAAAGACGATGAGTGGCAGACATCCGATCTTCCAAATTATTAGAAACATTGCTAAACTCTGAGTACCTTATTTCTTCCAATAACAACCTTCTCGAATAGTGGCCACTTCTCAGCATCTTCACACAGAATTTCGCAGTACGTAGCCCTGGCTACTGCTCGCAGAATTGCGATACCCTGATGCATTATAATGATACTGATAATCCTCGTCAGCATTCTCAACCAGATGCGGATTATCCGTGCTGCCTATCTCCAGACTGTTAATCTATTGCTAGTTGCTTAAATCAATATTGTGTTGGAGAAATCAATAAATTTTGATCAGGAAATGGGAACGTATGCCTGTGTTGAGGATATCTTAGGACTGGTGCTCTGAGTCATGAGTATAAGCGTCTTTGGATCTTGTGATCAATTTTTAAATCAAGCAGAAGCAGTTGTCATTGGATCGTGGTCAGGTCTAAGCATCGCCTCATTCAAAGCCCGTAAATTTATGTCATAGCAACACGAAAAATTTAAGGTTTCTGCGTGAAAACTTCAGAATCTGAATACATATGCTAAGTTTTCATGTACGAGCGTACGATTCGTTTTCTGTCACAAATCTTCAAAAGGCCAGGATTTGATTGCAACATCTTCCTTATTTTCGAACAGAACTATATCACAGCGATTAATCTAACAAAGTTTAAGATATCACTCACGTGGAATAACAAATAAATGGAAAGATGAGAAGCACGATTAACAAGTCATTCACTTTAAAATCTGGAAAGCTTTTGAGGAAGCATACAGAAGGAGCTGATAAGTTGACTGAAATTGATGGGAGAGTTTTGATAGCCATTTATAAACAGAAAAGAATTCAGATACTTAATCTCTCGAATACAGGTCTGGGCAACGCCAGATTGCTGGTAGTCAGTAACAGAAATGAGATTGAGTTATGATAAGAAATCAAACAATACTCTTCTTTGCAAGAAACGCCCAAAAAGTTCATGGTTAGGTTGTGCATGACTTTGCTTGCTCCATCTTATAGATGAAATCTTATAGCAGTTTGGCATATCAAAGTGTTATACATAAGCTAATGTGATGAAGCGGGTGTAGTTTGTACAATAACTTCTTTTTATTTTTACTGACAGGCATCCTTTAAGATGATCTATGAATAATGTCACCAGACTTATCCGCGGGTCGATAGGGGATTTTGCTATTCATGCCAGTTCTGCTTGCAGACGAATTTAAGGTCCTTGTGCATTGTCGCTGAAGAAAGAGGATTACTAAATTTCATAACGCAAAGAAGAAGTTCATCACCTCAACATAAGTCCAAGAAAAATCAAAATCGCATAGCAACTTGGTTTGCCTCTGAAGCAGTTTTGAAATATCCTGAAAGACCCCAAAGTTTATGCGCTGAAATATCTACTGTCCCCCTGCTAGCCAATATTGCGATTAATGTTTATTGTAACTTGAAAACAGAAGGTCTTGCAAGGTTGCTGTAGGGATTGGGTTCTGCTTGGGTTTGTCTCAAGCAACCCAAACAAGAATTTTAATGAACCAAGCCTAACATTATGCAAAATTCTACCTACCATAGGCCCCATGCAATTATCATATGCCTATACCATGCATCAATAATACTCTACGCCTTAACCTGGCTGTATGATAAACGCGTCATGCACTGGCGCTATGTCCACGCCTGTCTAGGCCATGTGTTTAGGCCATTCTGTGTCTAGGCTATAGGTAACCGGGTAGCCTATTCATGGGCTTGCTAGTCAGGCTTAGGTTCTGTATCAACCCCATCAAGCCAAGCGAAATGGAGTTTTGGTCCATATAGTCGGGCCTAACGAATCTAATTAGCCTATATGATAAATCGCAGGCTATAGCAAAAGGCGACCGTCATAATATTGCATTTTCTGAGTCTAGCCTACCATTCAATAGCAATTGCCTAGGCCTACATTATAGGCTACGACTTACTTATTAATTGATTCCTGATAAGCTTATGAATAGTGCCATGGGTTGGGGCTTATTAAGCATAGACATTATCTACGAAAAAACCGAAGCTTGTACCTGTACGTAGTATATGTACATGTAGGTAGATAGCCTAGATATTTTGGGCATGTCTAGCAATTGGCCAATTATTAGTTCTCTTTTGTTGTATACCTGCGTTTAGTTAACTGATAAATCTAATGCCTACTTAGGTAGGCCTACGTGTAGGCTCCAGCAATACATAGTTTAATTATTAGGCCTAGGCTACAGTTTAATAGGTCTTCTGCTGCACAAAATATAAGCTTACGTACACCGGTAGCTTTTTATATAC
Organism: Prostheceraeus crozeri; assembly: GCA_907163375.1. NCBI lineage: Eukaryota > Metazoa > Platyhelminthes > Polycladida > Euryleptidae > Prostheceraeus > Prostheceraeus crozeri. The sequence goes on along the minus strand of CAJQUW010001159.1, from coordinate 35,479 downwards.
TTGCTTAATGAGTTATGTAGGCCACCACTGTATGATTACTTAAGCCTCATCGCAAAAATGTACAATATATAGGCTATACAATACAATGTAGTACATGATAAGCCTAGCCTACATGTTAGATATTACCACAAAACAAAAACTTTCAATTATGTGCTTACACAGACTTACAGCAGAAGTTTTACTTCGTCTTTTAGGTTTGGGCTTGGGCACTACACCCAAGCCTTGGGTCCAAAACCCAAGCAACCCAAGCAGCAACCTTGGGTCTTAAAGTAAAGTACAATATCGATCGAAGTAAGGCAGTGAAATATACAACACACAGATGTCAGATTTACCAGGCTGGGAAAAAATCTACAGCAGCAAGCAATGGAAAGTCTGAATTTGCTGGAAGATGTACCATCAGTGATGTTCGCATCAGTGATATGCAACATCATTCGCAATTTTAGAATTATTGACATTGGTTCCTTGTCTTTTTATCATACTATGGCACCAACCATACTGGTAAATGATTACTTATTGAGATCAAAGCAGCAGCGAGATAGGGCTATGTTCTTCAGTCATGGATGTTTCAATTAAACTTACACACAAACACTCATCATAATGAATTGCATCGTAGTTTCTTACGACATGCCTTCGAAGTTACTTCGCAACGTGGTGAAGTTGCATAGCAAGCGGCGATGTGATACCAGTTAAAGTATTCTCCGTAGTTCAAGCTAATATTGCTAAAGACTCTATAAAAATTAAACTAAGTCAAAGAATCAACATGTCCTCATACAAGGATTTTATCAGGAGCAGCAGAAAGGCTTGATGAACAATCTCCGTTGATACCGAATATATCGGAAAGCAATGTTTAGAAATCTACTGATTTGTAAAGCTTTTCACACTCCACTTGCATTGTCTGCATCCTATTCAACAGATTCTTTGTTCCATTGCATAATCAAGACCACTGAAAAAATTCACTCATTTCTATGTACAGGATCACCATTGATGTGACAAAAATTTTCTTCATCATCTCACGAATGCAAATTTATAAGAAGCTCAAAAGATCCAAGAAGCTGAGGAGTTAAGCATTCGAAAGCCTGTGCATTCGAAAGTTCACGTATGAGCGTGATACATCTAAACGTGGGAGACTGAAAGGATGTTAGAAGAAAACGAAATCAAAGCATGGAAGAATTGTGGACTACGTGTAGCGTCACGTTAACTTCTGAAAAGCCGTGAAGCTTTTCAAAAGTTCATTGGATCGAGATATTCCTCTTAGCGTGCACCGATACATTCCAGGCTGCAGTTGTGCTTGTGCAACAAATTCAAGCACTAACTTCTTTTTGCATAGACCATTCCAGGGTTGTAGCCGATCAGCTTTTACTAGACCTAACCCAGCTGGTTACCGATATGGAAAATCTCAACCCAACCGGCCGGTCGACCGGCAACTTTTCAATGTCATGTTTTTTCATTCAATTACAGATGTATACAATAAGCCTAGACATCCTTTTCAGACTGATCCTTTGATACATTATCATCCCTAAGTAAATCAGGATTAGAATACATTGCATCCTAAAAATCTACTTAGTGTAGCCTATAGGCTAATGGGCTGTGACAAGACTTTGCCCTAATTCAATTTTTTTACAATCAACTTATATAAATCTAATTAAATTATGTTTGTGTAGCATAAATAAGCTTCAAACTTCAATGTCACATATCTAAAATAAGAGATATATTAATAAAGAAAATACAATTTTTTTACATCTACGGAATATGTTTTGTAACGTCATGTGTTTCATCTTCAGCGGACAGGTCAAATTACAGACAGTAAAGTGGTAACAATTTGTATATACAAATTTCTCATCGATTAAAAGCAGCTCAACTGATTTGCTTACACAGCTATACAGAGAATAGAAGCATAGAAATCTGCATATTTACAAAATGTCAAACGCAGTAATTCTTCAAGTTCAGGAAAAGTAGCACTGATCCGTTCCTTTCATAGGACAGCATATTGTTGTTGTCTTTGATCAAAATAGATTCAAGAATCAATGGATGTTTCGAGCTGCCAATGACGGAAAAAATTCAGATTCTGGATGGTGATCATGCATTGAGACCTCCAGGTAGACCTCCGCTATGGTTGCCTTTAAGACTTATAAATAATATTGGATTTCAAGGATGTCACAATAGGACCCATGTTCCTGAAAGGATTTTGAATCTTCTCAGTTTTAAAAGAGCTGAATTTCGACATCAGGAGAATTTTTATTGATTTCATTGATGCGATCTTTCATCATTTTATAATTATGGTCAATATAAGGAGCGTGCCAATGCACTTTCCTTTTAGTCTCTAGTGTGCTTTTTTCAGTACTAGTGCTTCATCTCAGGCGCTTTTCAGCTTCACTTTTTAAGCGTGAAATCAGGGAGTAGTCTGAATAGCCATTGTTGCGAAAAATATCTACAATGCGCTCACAGGCATTACCGTAGTTTTCGGAAACGCTGCTGATTTTAAATGCACGCGTAAAGAAGCGATCTGATAGCAACAAATTGGGTATCTTTAATATGATGAGAGATATCCAATTCACCTGAGCTGATAATGATAACCGCATCAAGGAAAATCAGATTCCCTGAAGAACCTGGCTCCATGGTGAACTTGATGTCATCTTCCACAGTATTCAAGCACTACTAAAACTTTCCAGCATTCTCTTGAGTTATAAATGCTGCAAAACGCAAAAAAAAGTCATCAACGGATCTTAAAGAACAGGTTGATATTGCGAATCAGAAAAACGACTTTCAATTAAATCCATGCAAATGCAGCCATAGTCGGGGCAAGCTTTGAGCCCATGAACATACCTTTAATTTGATTACAGAGTTTGCCATACAAGATAAAAAGGATATTTTCACATATAATTTCAATCAATTGCTTCAAAGCTTGTCGAGAAATTGGGAAGACGTCAAAGTCACTCATAGAAAAATATCCTGCTAAATTGTTTTGTCGGCAAGAATGTTTGTGAAGTGACTCTTTGCGTCAAAATTGAAGAGGTGATGCTCCTGCAAAATAGAAGTACTGCCATTTCTCAGTCTCTCCGTGAACTGGAAGGCATCATTGAGATTGTACATGTATTTATCAGGAATATACTTTTTTATAGCCTGGTCTAACCAACTAGAGAAGTTAGACAGATAGGAATTTCGCATATTCAGTATAAGTACAAAGAGAATCGAATCGGTTTTTGTGGACTTTTCGACAGTCCAACAAACGTGAAGGCTGAGAGCCCAAATCTTTAATTTCATTGAAGATGGTATCATGCATGACTTTCTTGTTTTTCAAACTTTTGAGTTTACGATTAAGACGATCCTCTTCCAAAATGAAAGAAGGGTCTTTCTTAGGGCGCTCATCAATTTTGCACGGTTTGAATTTCGTCATGTCTTGGATAATTTCAAAAATTATATCTTAAGACCTTTAGTCAGCTGTAAGAATGCCGTTGTCCTTATCGAAACGCAGAATGATGATATCATAGTTTCTCGGTAACTTCCGCAAGGAAAATTGAACTTACATTACTTGTGGAAGTGGAAGTAGAAGGTGTGCGTCTGACCGTTGTAAATATATAGATTTCTATGCTTCTCTTCTCTGTATAGCTGTGAAAGTAGATCAGTTGAACTGCTTTTATCGATGAGAAATTGGTATGTATAAATTGTCATTATTGTATTGTCCGTAATTTGACCTGTCCGCTGAAGATGAAACACTTTGAGATGAAGCATATTCGGTTGATGGAAAAACAATCGTCTTTTCTTTATCTACATATTTCTTATTTTATGTGCATGCATATAATGTTTAAGTTTGAAGCTTATTTATGATACACAAACATCATCCAACTAGATTGAAGCTTAATCGACAATCGACCGAGAAGTCGAACCGACACAGCACGACAAAACACATAAAGGTAGGCCTACTCATAAATTCATAAAGGTACAGATTCTTCAGTACAACTCCAATCTACTCGAGGAATCCCGGGAATGAGATTCTAACAAAATAATCTGATCTTCTCCGAAGTCAAGAAAACAAATGAAGAATGGATTATACACCATCAATTCCCCCTGAAGCGACGTGGTTGTCCTCCCTTTTTCATTTATATTTTATATAACTAATTAATTGAAAAATAATTCATAATGAATGAATGCACATGTACGGGTAGAACGGCACATGTAGGTTTATAATTAATCTACAAATGTATAACGGTTAACCATTTTATTTGTTTTCATATAATATGTTTAAACACTTTTCTATATTTTAGAAGACCTGAAATGTAGCATAATGAGAATAAGAATAAATTGTTGTAGTATTTGCATGTTGATCATTTAAGTAATGAAACTGCTAATGATCACGGCTGCCACGAGGGTGCGATCATCCCGAAGACTTTTAAGCCTGTCAATCCAGATTCGAGATTGTATAGTACGTGCCTACAGGTTGCAAAGTCTCTACTTTTATCTGAGATTTTGGCATCTACTCGTACATAGACAAAATGTGCGAGTTAGAAGCTTTTCTGAGACTCGATTTGACGGGGATCCAAAAAGTTCGGGATCGCTATACTGACAAAATTTACGGAATCATTAAATTTGTCATTCAGAGCTTCAGGCATGTAAAGCATGCAGATTACAGTCACATTCTACATGTACCTACTACATTGACATATTAATGCTTAAAATTAACATTACCGATCTAAATGCACCAATTTGTTGATGCTTCTGTAAAATTCAAATGTTTGATTTATAAAGTTTATCAATCTTGATCTCCAAAACCTTTACAAAAGTCGCAAGTCTTCGCCGAGTCGAATTAAACGTCTCTCGTAAATTGCCTGACCAAAATCCTGGAAATCCTATTTCGAACCACTCAGTAAGTTTTGAACACAGCAAACAACGATGACTATTCTAAAAAAAGTCAGTTGTTTGGGAAATATGTGACCGCTTCATATGCGAAGATGAATAGAACTATAAAAATGGATATGTTTGTTTTTTGTCATATCACTTTCTGTATACTATCTCTGTGATCATATACATGGATTTTGTAACTGAAAAGTACCGTACGCAATTTTTTATCGAGTGAAGTTTCAAAGCGTGCATCTGGATAATTATTAATATTCTTAATATTGTCATTATCATTTGCTACTACTGAATGACTCAATCTATAGTAAGATAAGATAAGATAAGAATCGCTTTATTAGTTCACTACTATGATATAGAATCGGTGAACAATTACAAAAATTCGATGACAATAGCGGAATGAGAAGAGAAAGTCAATGGAGTCTCACGCAAAATGAAAAAATATAATACACAATAAAAACGCTAAACTATTTACAAATCTTAATAAAAGATTTCACAAAACCTGTTTTTTCTGGAAGGAGGTGGATAAAATCTCGATGACGACCGAGGATCACATGCAATAGCTATAATTTCTTTTAAATTCCTTAATTCCTTTTGGATTATAATCATTTATGATCAGCTAATGTATGCAGTAAAATATCGTGGTCACACCGCCGAATTTTTACTCAAATTTGAAGTATTCCATTGACTCCCATTATTATAATCTGTTGTACTATATTATGTGTAAATATTATGAAGCCGCGCGGTAGGTGAATCTAGCGTCTACCGCTAAAGCATATTAAAGCCAATTTTGGAAACAAACTTTCCGTTTTAAGACAGTTACACTCTTACAGGCGCCAGAAGACGTGTGAACACACCTGAAATTACAGAAGTGCTCTTTCACCATTCCACCTGTATGATCTGAAGACAGATCAATCGGATTGTTCGGATTCCCACTATGCACTGAAGTACCTCTTCGAGAGTCTCCTACATACTTCCGACTCTCTTTGGTTACAAAAGTTTATTCAATAAGTTGACATTAATTATAACCCTGGTCCGACTCGCTGCTGGTCCAAGTGTCCATCACTGCGGTTACGTGTACAATGTTGAGACACGCAAGACAGTTACAAGCGCCCACGTGCAGTGCAGAGGCTCCGGTCGGGCCTTGCTTCACAGCCTGTCAGCCGGGCCGTGTCGCTCTGGTCCACGCAGTGTCGTTCGCACATCAATCACGGAGTGGGGCCAACTCATCGAAGCGTGTCGAACACCGAGACAACGCTTTGCCCCGCTGCCTCAACCACGCTTGGGACTCTATTGTAGGGGACGCGCGCGCAGTTTTCATTGTTGTCTCTCTTTTGGTTTCAAGTCTTCCCATTCGTTGGCGGATGAATGGAATATCATGTTGTAAAATGAAGGAAGCATGCTGTTGATGAGCCAATGACGCGTCAGCTGTTTAAGCGGTGCACTAGGTTTATAATAAAAATAAGCCACTTATTTAAAGTTAATCTCATAGTCATTAAGAACACGACAATTAGTGGCCACGCTCCGGCGACAAGATCATTCGCGCCTTATTTTAATTACAGCTTCTGTATCGCGCCTCGTCGCTGTGCTGAACACTTCGCGCCGGACAGGCGATGCTCAAAATGACAACCGGCGTTTTTTCTGCAACTTCACCTGATGGAGCTGGCGTTTGTTCCCCTCCCGTCGACTACCCAAGTCATGGTCCCGGAATGATCGGCCCAGGCCCTTCCCCCGCTACTTCTGTTGGCCCTAAAGGCTTTCTGGAAATGCCTCAACATGGACTACATACTCAACCTGCGTATCATTGCCTACAACAAGCTTCACCATATGGCCCTCCACCAGGTCATCATCAAGCGCCACCTGGAATGCACTCACATCTCCATGGCTTTCATCCTCCTCCAGGACATTCCCCAGGAATGCACCAAACAGCTGGTGGCGGACCCAACGGAAGAGGGCTCCATGCAACTCCCTACAGTACTCATCCTGCCTATAGTCAAACTGCAGGACCATCCCCACAGCCAGCAACCCCATACTATTCACTTAACCATTTTGCGCCATCTGGTCCATTATCTGCTGCAGGAAGAAATGAAGGTGAGTTATTCGACGTCCAAAGATGACACAAATATATACAATAAATATAATGTAAGCCTGTGTAAAGTTTGACATGAACAAACCACACAGTTTCATGAATAAGAAGTTAACATAATTTGCAAATGAATGCATTCAATGAACCATGAAAATGACTGATGAGGCATACCTCTACAACTTCTGGGCCTGTGAATAATATCTATCTTCAATTTGTATATAGAAACTTGCTACTATTCCGGAAAACACGACAGAAGATGTACCATTGGGTCAATGTAGGCTTTCGCTATACTGCAATGTAAAGACTTAGCGAGCAAATTATCATTAGTTCAGTTTGTGTCTTAGTAGATTAGTAGCATCTTTCACAGAAATTTTAGGCAAACAAGTATGCACATAGCTGCAGAGATAGCTTCTTATTATTACTTTCCATATGCTCATTGTCAGGAAAAATGGGTGACATCAACGGCAAGGATATTCAATAGTCCTAATTTGATAACGGAAATTGTTTGTATATGCGTTAAAGTTGATGTTAGTGAGTATGTGACAAATGTTTGAAAGATAAGATTCTGGACGGTGCTCTTTTCTGGCGTGAAAACTACTGCATTAGATGTATTGTGCAATTCCCAGATTTCACTTCAGGATTTTGCATCGATTTATGAATAGCCCAGATGATTCCTTTCATAGCAACTTTTTCAACATTTTTAAATCAAAATCTCTTTTACAAGCATAACTATCCCCATCCCATGTTGGGAATCATCACCTCCTTCCGTGCATTTTGTACATTAATTTTTTATCATCACATCTTTTTTCTTGAAGGAGAGGAGACGCTCCTCAATATGCAAAGCTGACAAATCATTAGTATCAAGCAAGTTACTGTAAAATTCATTCAATCTTCTACAATTGACACATTTTTACATGTTTTATGTGGGAATAACAAGTGAGGCATTACTTGACAACAGCATTGCTACAGCGACCATGGCCTACTACATTATTTGCTGCCTATCCATGCACGATAATCAGCGGTAAAGTAATATATTTCATGGTATTTAAAACTAGGATTTTATCATATATAATCATCACAGAATTTTTCCATAAGAGTGTAATACGCATTTTTTCATTTCTCTTTTCGTTTTATTCTTGTCGCAACTTTTCAACGCATTTAGCAGTGAAGAGATCGAATCGTACAATAAGCATGTATATAAACAGTGTTTATTTATCTATTCCTATCTCCATCATTTATCCTACAGGCATTATGCTTTGCTCATGTGCCTCATCACCAGCCGTTAGCGCATATTCATTTTTTACTTGTAAATCATGCTTATACAGCTCCTCAATGATGTTTTGTTAATCCTTGTATTACAAATACATACATCAACAAGTGTTAGTTGATGTTTTATTTCATAATTATTCCTCCAGTATTTTATGTTTTCTGACAATTAAATTTACTCTCACGTTTTCCGCAGTTATCGCGTCTAGGAACATGGAGAGTGCAGGGTAAAGAGCGCGCATCCATAAATGGTTAGCTCCAGATTACCCGGTTATATTATCGAACAGTGGTTTCAGCCTGAAGTAACTTTTTGAACTGACTTATTGTTTATCGACATTGTTGTTAAATTTATATTTATTTTTGTCTGTAATGAAGAGTGTTTTTACATTCAAATGCTGTATATGCACATTCCTCACGCTTCTTTTTATTGAGGAAATCCAAAAAATAAACGATATTCTATTCTATTTTATAGACATATTTAAATTCATACACAATTCATTTTTTAAGAGCAAATATGATCTAATTTTTATGGTCAAAATTAAAGGTTCATGACGGGTTTTTATATGTACATAATTATAGGAAAATTCATTTCTTTTCATTATGTCATCTTGAACGGTAATATGTCGATTCAATAATTAAACCAAAGAAGATTTGAATTAGTATAACCTTAATCTAAATAATTAATTCATGATATAACAAAATCATGTGTCTTAAACTCATTTTGTATAATAAATTTCACATAACATTTCGAACTAAATAATCCTTTTTTATTTCTTCTAATTTCCGGGTGACTTCAATATGTTAGGCTAGCGATAGTAAAGCAATTGTGATAATAACAAGCCAACATGTTCGACCGCTCGCCTATCTACTGATAAATTCGCGAGAATTCTTCTTGGACCAATGTTCAGAAAAGTTAAAGTTTCAAAATGTATCAATTCAATGTATCAAAAAATAGCCATTAAAGTTTTGTGGCACTATGTTATCATGCAATGTAAAATATTCAATTGGCCTAGATTCTACCGGTCTAGGATAATCGGAAACTTCAACGACTCTAATTTCTAACTTGCTTTTTTATTGTACATAATATTTGAATAACATCTTATTCAATCAAATTCTAAACTAAAGGTGTTCAAGACTTGCGGCAAGAAAAGTTATCGTTGAAGTCTTTGAAATGTTTTGATAACAAGAAATGATTTTCGATTATTGTAATTGCTTCCATACAATAGCATTCGCTGGTTAAAGTATGATTGCTGATTTCATCATTTGAAAAAAGTTATTCTTTGATAAATGAAAAATATGATTGAATCTCTACGTTTAATTTGTTCGTTTTGCTGCACTGAGAACAGTCTATCTCGATTCAATCTCGTATGTTCTGAAAAATTGACATGCTACTAGCTACGTGACTTAAGGCAAGATCCAGGTTGAATTTCAGCATATCAACGCTGCGAATCTTCCCAATTCTCATACAAAGCATAAGCTCAAAATAAGAGACCTTCACAACGATTCAAGTCTTCTTCCATTGTGATAAAGAGATTTTACCTGAGGCATTTCAACCTTCTCCGCTAGTCAATGGATGTCATGGGATTGCCAGGCGTAGTAACTCAGATAGATGATGTCACAATTTCTAAACAACATGAAAATGTCTTCATTTGATCATTTTCCGCTTACATAGGAACGAAATGTCGTGACATACGAGTACATACATGCATATACACCCGCTACACATGTACATGTCTATGCTGACATTATGCACATGTGAGTATGGATTAGAGATGTGCCGTGACCATGAAAAGGCCGAGGGGATACAATTAGATGAAATTTGTCGATTATAAGCCTACATCTATGGTTTTCATCTTTGTCAACGTATAGTATATAGTGGGTTAAAAAACTACATGTATAAATATCTTGGCTACAATTCTTGCGAGATTCAATTAAATAGGTTAACTCACCTCAATAATTAGAATTCCATTAATTAACACTTTAATCTCACCTGAAGGTACTGTTCTTCCCATTTCTCCCTATACAACCCACCTCCCCCGTCACTTCCCCGTCATACAAAACTCGCCAACCACTACGAGTATATTAAAATTCATGCCACTATTCTAGAAATCATCTTTACTGCATGTATACTGTACATAGCTTCCTAGAAGAGTTACTATATCTGTTGATTAATAAGTCTTATCTTGGTAATACATATTGGTAATAAAAAGTTATATTAAACGTAGATAGCATTACAACAGTCATCTATAATGTAGGCCAATGACTTAGAAAATAATCAATTATAATATGAAAACCTGAAATAATCTGATAAGAAAATTCTAGATCTAACATCGCCTATTTAGAAATATGAATGATGTCCTATAGAACAAAACTGATTTCTTCGGTTTGAATACAGAATAACATATGTCAAATTTAAACATATAATATCAAACTTGGTAAGATAACTTTTGCACATCAAACTTAGATATAAAAGGCAAAAACTGCGAGGCTTATGTCGACATGTTGAACAGCCTAGTTGTATATATTTTAAGATGAATGACAGAAATGCAATTCCACACTTTAACTCGAAAATGAAGAGAGGTACATCATTTCATCGTTCATAATTATTTTTTATTTTGTGTATCTAATTTGAGATATAAGTCAGTATTGAATGCATGATGAAATGATACAAAGAAAATGAAAGTATTAAGTTTTTTATGTCTAATTATCTATCTAAAATATTTCTTGACAGTATATTGAGTAAATGAGTGCTGAAAATTGTGAGTTGATTATTGATAGAGATTTTACTAATGAATTATTATATTGAAAAAATTACTTGTAATGATCCTTTCACTCTTAATCGTATTTCACATGCTAGTAGGCCTATATTTTTGTAAAACAGTTATATTTTCATCGGTGCATTTCAATTAATCAATAGTACTATTGAAATAATGCAAAATTATACATGCGCTTAGAATTTCTAAAAATTCACTGCTGTTAGCATTTTTTATTCATTTAATGTTGTCATTCACTTGTTCATAACCCAAACTTTATATAAAAGTTAATTCACTATGTAATTCCCTATGTAATTCCCTATGTAACACCTACATGTATATTCCCGACGGCAAAAAATGAAATGAATGTTTCAAACATAAAAGTGTAGGTGTATTTATAAATTAATTTTCAATGAAACATTATTATCAAATATCTCTTACAGTTATTCAAAAATAAATTTCTGTTGTATTTAAATATCATGTTTCAAATATCTATCAATCACATTTACATAATTCAGAAATTTTGGACGAGGCTATATGTTAATTTTGATTACAACATTCAAAACATGAAAGCATAATTGTGGACATCCACACAATTATTTGACCTTTAAACTTTATATTCATGGAATAGAATTTCTTGTTATCAATTGTGCTTCAGAAATTAATTGTCCAGCCTTAAATTGACAATTATGATTAACAAAACAGTAGCCAACAAAATGGCCTGACCTATCCATGTTTTATTATATCTGATTATCTTATGTCATCATGCTTTGAAAAATTGCTTTGAATTTGATTTTTATCAACGCAACAATGAACTTGCAAACATAAAATGAAAAAACAAATATGATTCAAGCGAAGATCCATTGGAAGCTTCAATGGCGAAATCGTTCATGAAGCAAAGGATTCAATATGATTGCACGCCCATCCTCAGGACAGGTCTTTTGCTAGTGTGCATGTAAGTTTAAAAATGTACACTGCATATCAGTTTTAGCTTCACTTTTTTTAATACAGTGGTATTCCTGACATATAGTTATTTACGCAACTAGTGCATGATTGCTTCATTATTGGATTTCACGAGTTAGAATGCTATGATGAAGCAATCTCATGCACAAGTTGGGTAGAGAATTTTATTTCGTAACGTGCTATGATGATCAAGGACAGATTGTGATTGACATGTCCATGATTATCAAGAATATTTGAATAGAAATTTAGCCTGACCAATATCGTAAATATCTATTCCATAGAAATAAACTGTTTATCTGAAGTTCGCTAGAATGGAAATTGACTCAAGGTCGCGGCACATCCGGGGGAACTAAGTTGGGGCATGAAGAACCAATTAAAACCTTCGATTCACTCATGTGACTGATTCTAACCCAATGATACAGACGTTGTCAGGTGCATCTAAGTGAAAATGCGTGCGATTTATGTGACGTTATTGTGCATTGCATGAAACTTAATTTCCATTCGAGAGGTTTTATTGTTGTCAATTTCTATGATCTATTCTCAGATCTGATACATACTAAGCCGGTCAAAACTCGACCATAATTTTCATAGATTTTGCTCTTTTCCGTGCTTTTGAGTAAATTTTTTTCCTGCGCGGGCAATAATTTGCTTTACAGGTAAAATAAAGTGATAGGATATCTACATTATGCTCCCGGAGACAAATAAAAAAATTAATAGACCAAAACGCATTAAGTTTAAGTTAGACTTACCAAACGTCCCGGTTTTACTTGTATGTACTGGGATCCCAGCCGGTTGTTGCTATTGTCCAGTTTTTGATGAAATGAAATACTTTAAATTTTGATATTTTCATCTGACTTTACCTTATTATTGTGCTAAATATTCAATTTTGACATAGCAAATGTATCATATTTTTATATATCAAATTTAATATTGATTTGAGTTGCAAAGAATTCCACAACAAAATTAAGAGCAATAACTCTTTTCTGAGAAAAGTACGATCTAACGAAACATACACTTCAAACAAATTAATTGAAATGTCAGTCATGTGTCACTATATGAATTGCATCTTTTAAAACATTTCATATATACAATTTCAAAATCTGTTTTTCTTTTGAAAAGAAGTAATAATTTGAATACATATATATAAGCTTTCCATCAATGTAGGGCTTCCCGGTTTTGGTCACGGATTCACCTCTCAAAAGGTGAAAATGTCCGGTTAGATTCTCTAGAAATCTGGTAAGTCTAGTTTAAGTGCATATTTCACATGTTAAATGAAGAATTACTACTATGTAGAGAAATAAAACGGTTCAATTTGAGTGTACAATTTGGTTGCTTCGAACAACAGATCACATTTACAAGAATTTCATTGTTTAGCTTTAGAGTCAATTGTTTCCGTACCGTTTACTGCAGCAATTTCTTCTTCGTTCTTGAATTTCACCGACAGACTTGCTTCAAACTCTAAATCAGCTACTTGCATTTATGAAAATCCATATTTTATGTAAATACAGGCTCCTAACTCAATGGAAAAACACCTGATATTTTTTTGACCGAAGTTAGCATTTTTCTGATGCCTTTAATTTGACCTAGTACATAACATTTTCATATCGAAACATAATCTTTTAGTTGCTTAAGCCATAGCCTATGAAGAAGAGAACATCAAATATGCATACAGTCTTCTAACGTAAATAGTATCTACATTCCACATTTAACTATGATATAAACCTCACAAATTATCTGTGATGTTTCACAGTGTCATCGCATTCATTCATATAAGAAATTTCCACGAAGAGTCTTAGCTACAATCACTCATACCAAATTTACTATTCACACAGTGCAAGCTGATCTTATCTTATTCGACAATGCACCCGCCAATAGGCTTTAACAGTAGGCTATTATGTGATAGTGACATGTTATCTATACTCTGATCGGGAATTGAATATTCTGCTCACACTGAGAATTGAACACCACAGTAGTTGAAAGTCAGTTATAGGAAAGTGTGATCATCTCGATCTATATCTTAGACAGCGACCAAGTTCATTCATAAGCTTCCAGTTTCATAATTCTTGACTATGTTGATTTCCTGATGAACATTCTCAACTTTGCTGACGTTAGATGTTTTCTTGTAAATACTTTCTTTTTTATCAATTAACGTATTTTTAGATAATGCACCACTATGTAACTATTATACCGTTGTATACTTTGACAAATGAGAATTTAAACTCTATCAGTTACTTTCGCACGCTGATGCCATCAATACACTGGTGCTGACATGTTCTACAGACGGAATAGTGCTGGAGACGCGTGAATAAGTTTATGAAACTGTCTTACCTATATCATTGTCTATTGTGAAATACAAAACGTCATTCCAGTCCGTCTGTTTGGCACCATTCGCTGCGCTTGAATTATTTTGTATTTCAATGAAGATCCAGTTTTTAATCATCTGCGTTTCATAGAATTTTTAGTAGAAAACATAGTAAAATAGTTAGTAGTTAGTAAAAAAAAAAGTAGGATACATAGCATAGTAGCAAACATCAACAGTTGACAAGGGCCAAGAGGCCGAAAATTCCTGTAACTTTGATTTTATTTTTACTGCTTGACCAAATAAAAACATGGAGTTCACACTGAAAAGTTTTCTTGCTTTTGCTGTTATCATTTTTAGCAGAGCTTGAAATTAACTTAAAATTCCACATTTTTTGATAAACTATTCATCAGAAATTGAACTAAACTTTTCATTTGAAAGGCTTGCTCTGAAAGCAATCTATTTATAGTGGAGTCAGTTGTCTTCCTTGATTGACTTCATGATCAAAAGAGCATGAGTTCTGGACTATTGACCGGTCGCCCTGACAGAAAGGGCACCAATACTCTTATTTGAATCGCTCATAGAGTATAGGAATGAAGGACGGCTGCATAGGTTATCAATAGAAGCTGCAGCAGAGCCCATCCCTGTGCCCGTACTTCGGTCCATAATGCCTGCAATATCAACAAACTTGTTTAGCAATTTGGGAACCGAAATCATCACAAAAATATTTGTGCAATTCGCATGCACTTTTATTCTCAAAATTTTCTGAGAAATGCTTTACAGAATCTTCATCATTCATTACAGAACGTGACCATGCTTACCGGTTGTAAGCGAAATGCATCGTAATTTGGCACAGCTTGCGTTTTTCACAACCGAACATCTGGTTTACCCTGGCTCCACAACTTAAATCAGTATCTTCATCATGAAATTTATATGTTCATTCACTATCGTCTGATTTTCAACACATTTCTTTGGAGAAAATGTAATCTATCAATCAAACAGATCTAAAGTTATTAAAAATAGCTGTTAGGTATCATCTAGCGGTCTTGGAAATCATGGGAAAGAATAGCTGTCTTTTATTTATCCAGCAAACTGTACCCAATTGATTTTCTAGTTTAATGATGCTGCTCTTCTCTCATTATAATTGACGTGGATTGCTATGTTATAGGCCCATTCATTGTCACTTGGATGATTTATGATATTTCAATAATTGAATTACTTCACATTAGTACTTCTATTTGAAAAAATGCCGATAATTTTTAGCGAAGCTTTTTCGTACTCATTCCTCTTTTCAAAAAGTAATAATTGCTTTAATCGCTGCATTTTTATCGCTTTTACATAAATACACACACCTATGTTTATGTATTATTCGCAGGAATCATGAGCATATTCACTTTGCTTGAAACACATGAAGCAGGCCTACACTTACTGAGAGGTTCACTAATAAAATATGATAGATTCACATGATAACAAGTACATACATGTGCATATAGTCATTCATCGATAAACGGTTGTACAGTGATTATATGAGTTAGTTCCCTATAGATTCTAATTTTGCTGCTGATAAGCTTATACAAATTACACCTATCACTCTAGCAAAATTGGATAAAAATGAACAATTTCTGAATTCATAATAGCATGTTGATGACAGGCTATAATTAGAAGATGTAAATAATGTGATACACATTTACATTATTATCATTGACATAATGTATTCTCTGTGATTTACATGTGCAAAGTACATCTATTGTTCAAATTATGAAGTGTGAATGAAAATGAAATAAGCTATTACAAAACTTAAACTCGATAACAAATACCAACGGATTGTAAACACTCACTTTTTATGAATTTAATATGACGGAAATTCATCCTCTCTGCAATTTTAGTATCTGATAATGTTGCTTTTAATTTCAAAATTTTAAAATGTTATACATTTAAAGGGTGGAACTTGAATAAAATGCAATAAGAACATGCATTTCATTATCATTTATTATCTTGTCAACTATTTCAGTGGCTAGAAAAGGTACATGCACTCGATGGCATTCCATTCAAAAAGGTCTGTTTTTCGGTAGACCGCATCTTTTCTATAACTCTAGAGCTACAATAAATTTGAATTTACATTGAAATATTTTTGAAAGTGCGGCGATAGAATTTTGTAACAAATTTGTTAGCTTGTGAATGACTTGACCAAAATTCTTCCTTCGTTTGAAATTTCGAATATCTCTACGCAGTTGACTCCGTAAAAAGCACAGTACAGCCAACTGCTGGTACACTTCTACTTCACTAAATCTTCTCTTGAGACTTTCAAATGCCTCGACGCCGTTTAACCTGTGAGTTTAATGGCGTTTTACTCGTTTCGTCCATTCCCTGAACGACAAGGGCTTTTATTTGCATTTTCCGGCGTACGTTGAAATATTTTTTCCCACTCAGAAACATAAAGTCAAAGATCTGAAGCTCTGAGCTTATGATTTGAGAAGCTTACATCTGAACTTGCTCTAATACTGCCGCGAAGAGGGGAGCACGTCAGCAGCAGCCGCGACAAAGGCGATTAGAGTTGGCGTGCAGTTTGGTTGTAGGTTCATCTATTCTTCACTGATACTGAAAGTCCCAGGTGACGCGATGAGCTAAAAGAGGGGAGAAAGCTATCAATAATAAAAAAACTCACTAAAACCTTAAAACTAATAAAATGGTACTTAAGTGCTCAACTGCATGTTACTTTTGAGTTCGTCCTTATTTATGTCGCCTGATTTGTATGTTCGACTTAACACTTTAACATTTATTGTACATTCACTATTTATGTGTATTTTACTTGTTCGATTTGTAGCTTGAATCCATCAGTTGTCAGTGATAATCAGAGTCAATATGAATGTAAAACAGATTCAATTCTCTCCCGATTTTTTATTTAAATTTTCAATTCTATAATTTTAATAATTTAATTTTAATTTCATAAAATTTTTAGATTTTCATCTTTAATAATTTTTTTTTAATTTCTTATTCAGTTTACTTCACTTTACTTGGCATCAAGCATATCGGGAGAGAATTGAATATGTTTTACATCCGTATTATTATCCTCCCGCTCTCTGCCATATCATATAATCAGAATTGCATCATCACGCAGTTCCTTAGATTTTTATTTCACATGTTTTGATACCATAATTCAGAGTCAGTTGAGATTGTCAGTCTGGGGTTCGGTTTATCAGCAAGTTTGATTAATCTAGCAAGTTGGTCATAGGCTAGTTCTAAGGCTAGAACCACATGATTTGATATCTTTGATATCGCTTTGTACATGTAATACAAAAATTAATAGGTCGCAATTTATTGATTGGTGTCACCGAAAATTAGCAAAGATTGATTGCTGTCAGTAATATTTTGATTAAGTGTGACTTGCAATACCGTCGCCACTCACTATCGTAGGGAAAACACCGCACCTTCAGACAATGATTTATGTTTGACAATATTCAGACATATAATAATAATAATAATAAGCACTATATTGAAGAAATGAAAATCAGAAATTACGTAAGTAGTACTTTTACGAATGATAAAATGTCACAGCTTCGCATTATACGATTTGCAGGAAAAGGGAAGAAACGACTTAGAATATGTTTGACTATGGAATTTCATAGTATTTCGAAGCCCATTAACTTCTTGTATATAATATATACTCATTGACAAAATTTTTGAAACATTTACCTCTTCAACTTCTTTCATTTTTGACTGGTATATATGCATGTATGTATGATACCTTAATAATTTAGTCACAATCTCCACCAAGTCGCTAGTACAGAAAAACAACGCATGTAGCAGATTCAACTTCTACCACAACGAATCATTCCAATAGCCCTACCTCTGGTAAACTGATTGTGTGCCATTTTATTTTACAAAAGCTGGATTTCAGTTCACGTTTATGTTCTATTTGTAAAAGCAATTGTGACAGTTGTATCGATATCAGAACTTGAAATTTTGCCACCATAGATCTTTCTCCATTCTCTATTGTGTTGAATGGCAATACATAGAAAGCGAGATATTGCATCATACCTGAGAAAAAAATGAAACAAACTTCAATTCAAGCCAATGATAGTTTGTTTCATTAATTATGTCAATGAGTATATAATCATCCCGGAACGTCACAGCAAGTCATATTTTAAGGCGAGCATTCTTTATTGCATTTTCGTCAAAAATCGCACTTCACTATCTTTTATAGACAAAACAATTTACACAACTTTATATGTAGGCCAAATCTCATTGATATTTTCATCTTTCAGAGAGTACTCGAGACGAACGCATGCGTTTAAATGGAAAAGGAAAGAAGATGCGAAAACCGAGGACAATATACTCCAGTCTGCAGTTGCAGCAACTGAATAAACGATTCCAGAGAACTCAATACCTTTCCCTCCCTGAACGAGCAGAGTTAGCTGCCTCCTTGGGACTGACTCAAACTCAGGTAATTGATCATAGATGCATTGTTATGGTTATGAGGTAAAAATTGTTGACAATTTTGATTTACAAACATTTTATCGATCCAATGACATTGCAAGAAATGTTCGCTCTGAGTCTGGGAGACCTAAGTTAATAAACCTAGCCCTGGTGAAACCAAGGAATTTATAAATAAACACATTTTTGATAATCACAAAAAGATTAGAATTGGCTAAGTAAAATGAACTTCGCAACATTAAATTAAAAATCAAATAAGCGCTTATTTCCTAACAGAACAAGTCACAGCCTCCTTTACTGAGAATCGAGGAGACTATTAATTAAATTAAAGAAGTCTAACCTGCCTGACATAATTCCGAGTATAAAGGAATTTTATCTATATACTTCTATATTTGTAAAAAATGCCGACATTATCTTTTTTGACTGTTTGTATTTCAAAACGCTAATCGGTCTTCCTCTTGTGTCGTGATTGCTTGCTGAAAACTAACGAAGAATACTTAAGCGCGCTTATGGAATGTTTAAACTTATTAGTAACTCCTGTACCAGTTGCAAATCAAATCATTAGTAACTTTTAATTTTGGCAAAAACAAGAAAATAACGAGCTCGTGTATGAAACAAGTAACATTGTGTGATATTCATAATGGATAACAATCATCAGCTGCTTTCCGATCTTTTGAGTCTAGTATCCTGGATTTTCGACATCAAAAATGTGCAATGCATTACATGTACATGTATGTTGTTATCATTAATATCAGGAGTCTTCGCTTCAGGAGCAAATCCACGGTGTAAAAAGTCAACGGCCTCGGTTAAAATATTCAATGACTGTTTTTGGTCACGCGGTTAACGTTGTTCGACCCGTGCTTTGTCTGAGTTTCATGACTGGTTGTTTTGACCGAACAGAAGGATAAAAAAGATTATTATATCACGATTTTTCTACTTGGTAGAAATTTCGTGTAGAAGCATTTGCTTAATCATGTACAGGTTTGAACGTCGTATTGGCAGTGTGTGATCTCGAATGCTCTGTCTCTATGCAGCTCCGATCACGGGCCAACCGGTACACACCCTACAATTTGTACCGCACACTAATGAATTAGAAAAATTCAAAGCCCTTAGTTTGCCACTTCATGTATGTCAGATGTGTGACAGTCCAGAGAGTTATCGCGTGCCCCATAACACCGCAGTTTCAGCCTTAAGTGCGTCATCTTTACACAAGCAGTGTAACACTGTATATACACCACTATCACAAAACTGCGCGTCATCGCTTCAAGTGCAAGATAAATTTTCATAGAGGACTGAATGAGGGTATGGAAAATGAAGACCATGTGTCCTTAACCAAACGATGATCCGTCGTTATATTAGGGAGGGTCAGAAGAGAAGTTGAACTTGCCCACTGAAATGCTTGTAGATGGGCGGAGGTTAACTTAATCAAGTGGAGATTGAATAAATAGATGTTAAGATTTATGGATGAGTCAGGCCATTCTTTTGCTCATTCTCTTTCAATATCGATAGTAGATATATTTACTTATGAACTTATTTAATGCTTTCATATGACTAATATCCATAGCATAGAAATGATTGACAAGTTAACGTCACGCATTTTTTCTGAAATTTCTCCTCACTTCTGGTGCAAGGTGAGGCATATTCTGATGGAGTAGTCCAGGAAGGTAGCAATCTACCTACACATCAACTTCGAAGACGAAAACTTTTTATTTGCTTCAAGAATGAAATCATTCCACTTTACCTGATGCTGTGAGCCCAACAAGGCAATTTAGTGTTCGTTCTTTAAATAATTGATTTCTACCCACAAAATTATTTATTTTTACTGTTGCTCAAGCTATACATTTTCTATCTGAGTAGATATCAATTCTATATATTAACGTGTAGATATTAATTCTGCACGTTCCCGAAGATCTCTGAGTCATATTTGATAAACTCTAGTAATATATTATGTGTAGTGGTGTCACATAATTATCATACAATTGCATCAAGATCAAAGTATTGTTTTCTGGAAATCACAACCAATTTTACTAGCCCCTACCCGTTTGTTGGTCAATTTAGCTTTCATGCATGCGAATCAGGCAGATTTAATTGCAAACTAGAGTTAAGTACAAACTTACTATTATACTGAAAAAGATAGGTGCAAAATACTATATTAAAAAATGTTTTTTTACATTCGACAAAACGATGTAGTCTTGCATGTTGGATTTTTTTATTCAGTCCCACATGCTCTGAAGAAATGTCTCAGAAAATTCATGATCTGGCTTCTGTACAGGAAGTCACAAATTCTTAATGGAGTACTTTAGCAAGGGGCATAGAACAAAATACTGCGGCAAATCAGTCATCAGCAGGTACTAGTTTAGTTGTACTTCGACCCCTTACCATACAGAGTAATATTTACGATAAATAGGCCTACATAGCGCATGTTGCAACGATTAATTGTACCTTGATTACTCACACTTGCTGAATATATGAATAAATATTTATGCCATCATGATCATAGAAGTCTGCTGCATTATATGCAACGTTAAATGGTTCAGAAAATTGAATACATATGCATACTTGTAAAATGCATTTCATTTTGCTTAAGCCAGTAAGCACTACGACATACATAGTTGCCTAAGTGCGCATTTCCTACTGTTTAAGATTGACAAGGAAGATTCTCAGTGTTTCTACCAGCAGTGGTCATTCCTGAATCCCAGCCTCAGGCAATTTAAGATTCCGACGGCGTTTTTTCTACTGGCGGCAAAAACTCATGGTGTTGCTTTGAATAGGTCTGAAATATAGCAGTAGCCCACCATTTTTTCCATAAACTTGTTGTTCCCACATATACCATGATAAGCAATAGTCAAAGTGTTAGATGAAAAACAGAAAAACTATAGATGCACAGATGCACAGGCCTATCCAGTATTCAAAAAAGACAACTACCATCGCAAAAGGATCAATTGTGTCGCTAGATTGACATAATGCTGGCTGAGAAAACCACCCGCACACCATTTTGAGAGAGATTGTAAAAATGCATGCCAGAAAGTGGTGAAAACGGTAAATAAGTTAGTTCTGTGCATCATATTGAGATCAAAACATAGAATAGTGCTGAAGACTAACCATCCTCCCCCACTGCCTGTACATCAGTTATCTTCTGCCAAAACAGCTGCCTCCCTATGTAGGGGCACTACGCCTTCTCTACCACATTAGGACCGCTGTTAGCTATCATGCGGGCAAACAAGACTCGCATTCATCATAGTCGGCGTGGTATTCCTGCTCGATTGGACTTCTCCCCAGGACGACAGCTACAGAGCAGACTCTGGCCTCAAACCTTTGAAGAATGACAAAAGCTCAGCGGGGAACTTCAATCATTGCTTGGGCTGTTGGGCAATGTCCAGTTCCCTACGGTTGCCTCCACAACAAAGGTTGCTCCTGCATGAGTAACATCATCACTCCCTTGGGTTCATGCAACGTGCGACTTTCACGAACAATTCGTTCTTGTGGTCCGAAATAGAAGGATCCCGCATTCAAAAAGTCGAAAATAGTAACTGCCCTGCTTTTATAGCCCGATAGAATGAGCAGGTTGAAATAGGAGAGTTTGTTACATGAAGGAATGAAGAAATGTTGTCAATCGGAATTCTTATACAGTATTGAATGTAACACTTCTGAACTAATAGAAATGTCATCTGCACAATTCTTGACACTTCACAAGCAGATTTGGAAGCATAGCTCTGATTTTCAAAACCATTTCGGCGATGAAGATATTCTACAATCATGTGCAGTTGATTTGACATTTACTTTATACAAGAATAGGTGTTAAATCAAAGCAAGTGATGCCGAAAAACTGTCAAGTTATTTTGTTGTCTTTTCGTGTAAGGATATCTATATTGATAAAAATGCTTTTAAAATAATCTTTTTACATAATGCTTTGTAGCTGATGTTGAAAATTATAATAAATTTCTGTTCAATGAGCCTTTTACAAAATTGAATTAGTTGCGCATATTTCACCGATTCGACCTCTTCGGCGAAATTTATAAATATGCAAAATTTTATCCCGAAAACTGTGGTTTGCATCCTAATATTATTACTCGAGCTTTCAGCTCGCCTTCCTCAGGAGAAGAAGGCCTCTCCAGAGGAAGACTGAAAGCTCGAGTAATAAATATCAGGATACAAACCAGAGATTTCGGGAAGAAATTTTGCATGTCATTTCTGACTGAAAGAATATGTTTTCATCAATATTATAGGGAATTAGTGAGCAATCTTAATTACCTTTGTGATCAAATGTCTGTTCACTAAATAATAATAACGATAACAGGATGGGGTCATTCATGTTGAAATTATGTGCAATATCTCTCCTTGTTAAAACAATTTGCGGCAAAAAAATTAATTAAAAGTGCACTCCCAAACAATGCATAACTGACGTGTACAAAACTTTCATTCTAAGCGTTTTAGCCGCAAGCTGTTTACTAAGTCTGATAAAATTTATATGCTAAAATTTTGATTTTTTTACCTTTCAGGTGAAAATCTGGTTTCAAAATCGTCGTTCAAAGTACAAGAAGATTTTGAAGCAAGGTCAAGATCCTGCTCAACTCCTTGGTCCTCTGAGTCAAAGTCAAGACGGTCAACCTGGCTTGACTGATCAGAACACAAAGGTAAGTTATCAGAAGATGCTTCATATTGAAATGATGAACTTTGCTTATTAACTAAAACGTGCGTAATTTTAGCACATTCAAGGGGTAAAAATTGTGTTGAAAGATACTACATGCTGACAGAATCGATGCACGAACTTCATGACATGCTTTTTTACATGTGGCTAAATCTACAGCACGCTTTTTGCTAACTTGACTTCAGAATTCGTCATATCAAATTCCAAAGGCGTTGCAGTTCATAGAAGCTTCATTAGATGATACTAAGCTGCACTCAAGCCTAAATAAAGATGCGCAATAGGAAAATGGAACATCAATTAAAATCAGTAAAGAAAGTAGCACTCAAGCAATAGTCCTAACTACATGTAGAATCGTAGCGCCAAGATGGGTTGGTGCTGCCAGAGATGGATTTATTTGTGTGAAGACTCCTGACTGAAAAATGAAATCTGCATTGTCCTGGCATCAAAACATAATCAACGCACCGGTATGTGCAGTACATTTAGATATAAGTTCTAAAGTTGAAAAATTGCGCATTATTTGAATATGCCATGTTCTTCGCAATTTGATTACCTTTCTGTGATATTTCACAGATCAGCAGATTTTGAGGTTGTCGATATATTAAATAGGTTGTGCAGTTAAAATGAAGCGATGGAAACTTCTAAAATCGAAATAAATAGAATTGCATAACTCTTTTGTTTTTAAACATTTGAGAAAAACATCTCGAAATTTGTTTCTATGGTTAGTTTAATGAAAATTTGCACTATTTTTTCCATGATATAATAACTATTATCGACATTTGAGCTATTCTATTATTGATGTTATCTCAATGTGAAAATCGTAGTGGGTGTGTTCAACGGATATGGACGTGCACATGTACTAACTCATAAACAAAAACAATATTTTTTCTTTTCTAATTCCTATTCCTCTTCATTATTAACACCGCGGGCTATAAGATGACGCCGTGTGTAAGTGTCCCTCCCGCAGTGGCAAGTCGAACGGCTGTAAATCTCTGACAAGGTCACAGGGTCGGCGCAGGTTCCATCAGGTGGGGCGGTACAAACCAGTTACGCCTCACTGATCCTCCGACGCCAATCGGGCGTTCTTAGTGAATGGAGAAGAAGAGGATGGATATAAGGGGCAAAAAGGAATTTGATGTGTAAAACAGTAGCCTCTATGCAGAGAGGTACCGGTTTCTGCGAAGAAAAGATATACCACTATTTGCAGGCTCAGACAATCAATGCTTCATATCTAGTAGGCGCATCCCAAATTTTCAAATCGTAAATGGTCATTTGACTGCATTATTAAGATACTGACTAAGTGATGAACTCTGGTAACAGAGATGAAGTTACAAACCTGTGGTTGACAATAACTTGCAGCAAGTCAACCACGCTATACACAAGATTAGTCACTTTTAAATGGGTAGAAAGGTACCAATGTTCAGTAGGATCCGAACATCGTTCGAAAATTGTTCATTTTCTTTGCATGAATTTTCATTTGACAAATGCGCAATTTTCCTGCATTATATCAGCACAGTGGGAACCAGGTTATACTTCTCGGCAAGGTGCAGATTTCATTTTTTTCGGTTCGGGTCCGGTCTGTGATTTTAAATTGAAAAACCTTGTCTTTTTTAAAATAACAATCCATTTAAATACAGCTGATGCTTGAATGAATAATCAATTAGCATAATTCGAGATTCAATCAAGGATGAATGCATTATGGCCACTCTAGATATTATGCAAATCGAAATTTGCAAGCGCATGTTTTTTGTCAAGCCATAATTCTGAATCGCAACCGCAACGGAAATTTCCACGTTGTTAATAACGTATCCTCCAATAAAATGCTTGAAGTTGTACGTGTGTCATAACTCGCGGAATGAAATTGCAGTTTTGGCCTGCTCTGTTCAGAATCATTCTTTGAGAGAAATTATTACATAGAAAAGAAGAAATTACATATGTAAGAGGCTGTCTTGGAAAATTGTCATGACCGGTTGTGTTTCCAAATATCCAGATCCCGGCCCGAATTCCGTACGGACTCTGTTCCCACTCAACACCAGACATTATTTTCGAAATTGTCAAATTATTTTTGTACCATGTTTGATATCACAGAAATCCGATTTTTGCTTTTTAAAAGCGGAAATTCTCAATGCCAGTATTTCGTGAGTTCTTCATTGAGGCACACCACAGGACATACGAGTATGAGTAAAGTAGCATGGGTGGATAGACCACTTGTGAAAATCACTGTCTGGGATTCCGTCAGTTAACGGAGAGGCAAAATAATTATATGTAGGCATGTGTGTAAGTAGCAATGTTATGGATAATGAATTATACAATCACATGCATACAAATTACAGCGACATAACAATAAGAATTACAAGACAATAGACAAAATGAATAAATAAATGACAAAATATGAAAATCAAGCTCGAATAGAGATACTGGTTGCGTTTGTTGAATGATCCACGTGACACTTGCAGTCACATTTTTCATAATTGGATTTGCTGTTGCCTGTTGCACTATGAAAATAGAGCATTTATATCAAATAATTGTGTATTTATACCCCTGACTCAAATAATTTCCCCGATGTATAGAAATTTAAATTTGTTTTCTTTAATTTAAACTGAACTAGTGATTGAAGTGATAAATTTATGCATTAGCAATAGATTCAAAATTCTATACAGAGGCAATTTTGTGGTTTCCCATTTTTATGTCGAAGGATTGGCTTATCAAAGAAGGGAAGGTAATGCCGACGCCAATCGATTGTCAACGCGCTACGTCGACTTTCCCTTGTCAACTGTTTTGTCTTATCGAACCAAATTGTGGTTTCATAAATTCAGCGCTCGACAATGACGCAGTTGGAAAATAAAGGAAATGTCAAAGATGAAATTTTGTAAAGACATGGGAAATTGTGATAGTTTCTGTATATTTCTAGCTAATGCAAAATTGGCTGAGTGTTTTAGCTCTGTACTTATTCTAAGCTTGTGCATTTTCTTACTTGCGCAGTGGGATAAGAATCGACTTCTTGTTGGGTTGACAGGTGATATGACAGTCCCGTGCAGGCAGACTCATAAGTGGGCCGGGTATCTCACGACCCCGGCCAGACTTGGACCGAGTATGGCAAATGACAATTTTTTAACAAAATCGGACCTGAAAAATTCATGTCCATTTGTTTACGAAGATGTGAAAGTCAGCAAATCAGAATATTATTATCAGGAAACATCTTGACAGAAATCATATGATATTGAGTCTGTCAATAAAATTAAAAAAATGAATGAACCTTGTTCATACTCGGAAGCACATTAGGCACGGAGCCTTCCTTCCATGTAGCCGAGTTGTTATTTATCCTACTCTCATTCTTTTTGTGTTGAGAGTGCCTAGTCTAAGTTTGACCCGCCTAAGGTTTGAACCAATGTCCTCCGGACGCAGAGCGAATACTCTACCACAAGGCCACAAAGCCAATACGCACATTTCAGTTTAGTTCTTGCACATATGCGCACGCACGAACCACGCGAATTGAAAGCATTATCGTGGTCTAGAAATAATCCGGTACAAAATGCAACCATGTAAGTGTAAATTTTAGAGTTCGAATGCTCTTCTCGTGCTAGAATATGAAGTCGTGCATTCATAAGGTCCATTTTTTCGAGCTTCATGGTGAAAGGGCTTCATAAGGAGATCTTACTCAATTTTGAATTATGACGAATCAAATTCAATTTCATCGTTATCAACTGGGAAAATTGATGATTTCCGTAATCACTAGCCTTATTTCTTATGTTTTCTTTTTTAGTTTAATTTCACCAAAACGTCAGCTTTGTTATATTTATCGAAATATAATTTCGAGCTCAACAAACCACTCCACATCCATTTACCCACAATTTTACCTTATACACATGCATATGAACTATCTACAGGACACACAGTACAATACCTGCTACTACATGGTAGCAAATAGATATCCATGCATGCACGCATAAAGTCTGCTTACTATTCTTATGAATTGATTTTGCAACAATGCTCTCAAACTTATTCTTAAATTATCTCAGAATTGAGAATAGAGAACCGGAAGATAGAACTCTATTGCTACAAAATCTCAGGCTTTATTCATTAGCGGAGCCTCCATGTCAAGGCACTGGAGATGTTGCTGTTCAAAGTCACTATTCTGTCAATCACAGACTATTCATGAGAATGGTAGAACATCGGAGCCCTTTCCTTGGATTGACGATGAGTATAATGATTAGTCATAAGTCACTGAAATGCGCATCAAATCAATTAAATCGGTAGCAAAAAAGAACCATTGACTTAACATCCAAGTTGTCATGTCCCTCCTCATATTACTCTCAAACTCTTTAAATTTTGACAATTACGTCAATGGAATATTATTACTATATGTTATATGTCTGTCAAACTACCTTTCAACTCTGTTGGGGGATGGAATTATGAAATGTACTTTACGACTGATGAAATAAAAGGCGTAGTACACAGAAGCTCAATCTGTTCTTTAATAACAATACTATTTATTTCACAAATAAAAGTATGGATAACAATTAGGTATAAAAAGAAAAAATATTAGCTATTTCGGTTGATTTGGTTGAACGGCACACATTCCATGGCCCTTTTCGTTTAACATTAAGAAATAGTGAGGACTGAACTCAACTCGATCATTTCGCTTCTGCTGTTAATTCTTTCCTTGGGTTGAAATATTCAAGCAGTTAAGCTAAGTCAACTTTGATTGAATGATATATTCCAAAACTACTTGGGGTTTGTCATTGTAATATACGGCTGTAATATACGGTAATGCAAAGTCGTGTTCCGTATGACCAATGTTGGGCTCGTTACATTCTCCTGAAAAATTATCATTCAAAAGACGCACAAAATTAATTGCATTCCTATTGTGGTTTTGTGGTCCACTACCAGACCCGGTCCAGCCGTTTTCATAAAAGTTTCTGGCCCGACAGAATTCACAGACTTTCTGGTTAGGTTAACAAGCCTAACATCAATAAGGATCTTCTACAACCAATGTTTTAGAAATTTATCAAATGATTACGTGTATGAAGTAATTTTCCGAATTTTATGAATTTCTTTCTATAAAAGGGCTTGATGCTATTTGTCTTCGACGAAATTCCAGAGCCTGATATACCGATAATTTCAAAATAAGTTTTCATCAACATGTATTCAGATATCAAAAGGTGTAAATGGTTTTCAAAAGCTGGTGTCAATATATTATTTCTAAATGAAGTTATTGCAAAAATTTAGTGCCTACTCCCTTTTGGATTTATATTATACAGGATACTTTTAGAAATAAATAAATCGAAATAAAAGATTTATTAATTTCATCGACAGGTCGTCTCCATGACAATTATGTTCGAATAATAACTTTAATAATATTTGACTTCGTTTCTAGAGAAGATAAAAATACTGAAAATCTTTCAGCCTCCTTTCAGCAAACTGATCCATTTTCCGTGTTATTGCGATTTATCTGTTTAACTAGTGACGCATAAAATCCAACTTTTAGTAAAAAAGCGCACATAGTCAACTAAGCATTTTTCTCTCTTCAGGGCATTGTGGTGAAAACAGAAGCTGCGAATTCCGTAAATTCGGGTGAAGTAGACCGAACATCTCCGGATAATTCCTCTCCTCTTATGTCGTCTCAAACAAGCGTTCCACCACCTCCTCCCCCTCCACCCAGTGTTCCTCAAGCTGCAGGTCCTCCGAGTCAACATACCATCGACTCCAGTCCAGTACATGGTCTAGACCGATCAGGTGGAAGTCCCCTTCAGTCAAGTATCCATTCAAATTCAAGTGTAGCGCCGGCGGTGTCCTGGCATCAAATGAGTTCGACAATGGTTCCACCACAGGTTGCTCCCTCAATGGAAATGTGTGCCAGTCAAGCATCCATGCATCCGTCTCCTACCACACCAACAGGATTTTACAGCCTGTCTCCAAATACTGCCGCTCAAACAGCAGGATATATGAACTATGGGGGATGGTATGCTTCCGGTCCTGCAGTGGGCTATCCACAATCATATAGCTGACTGCAGCATGGCATTGCATCCCAGCATTCTTTCCGTTAAGACATGACGAATAGGAAGCGAATAATTGGCTGTGAAGAGCCTGAATTCAAGTTATTCGAAGACTTGTGATTGATGAGACTGATGAAAGGTATTGCATAAATGGAATGGACATCATTTGATCATGTGTTATTTGTTTATTTTCCAACTGGACTGCTCATTTCTATGAGAATTCCATCAATTGTTTAATTTGTTTTTGAAATAAGATCTATTGTGACAATTTATTTTAATGTAGTTGGTCTCAAAAGTCAAAAAAGAGTTTTCTGGTGAACAGTCGCACAATTCGCGGTCACCTAGCGTTGAGACCATCAATTCATTTTGAATTTCTTGAAAATCAAAGCAAGGCAGCAGGTTATATCACATATATATAAATCATTGTATTTTCTAGTTACTATGACAAGGATGTTTCGTAATTACGCTGTTGTGAGATGTTGGTCTTCTTGTCCTCAGCTCGTGTACATTTTTCAATCACTTTGGTCCCACAAGATGTTGTTTTTGTAACACCTGAAATGACGGTGTCAAATCATCATTGTTCTAAATTGATCGGTTGTTAGCACATTCTTGTGGGTTTCAACAAGCATATCTGTGCGATAGGAAAATTTTGAGGAGAAGAATAAATTCAATTTTTGTTGTATAAATTCGAAATGTCTTCAATGTAAATAGGCTATGATCGTTGTTTATATAGAAAGCCGTGTGTATTTGTGAATCTAAGGAGAGCATGACTTCGAAAATAAAAGGTCCTTTTAAATGGCATCGCTTTCCTTTGGGGTCAGTATGACATTCAACTGCGCATTATGAGAGAGGGCTTCACTCGGTTACATTACGTCGTTTTGTTGTAAGGAGGAAGTTGCATAGAAGCGCATTTAATGACTGGATGTAAAAGCAAGTTTACTCGTCAAATTTGAATAATAGTGTTGATGATTCATGATAGCTCTTGCCAATAACATATCTATCAATTGTGCCTAAAGTGAATGAATAAATAGATGACTTTTTCTATAGAAATAGACTGCGATATTAAGAATCCTTAACTCTACAGTGTGGCCTACAGCGTGCATCAGCATAAGCTTATAGCATTTGTCCCCGAAAGTCGCAAAATTACTCTTCATCGACTCGCCTTTTCGTTTCTAAACACTTCAGATAAATGACATTGAGATATAATCGGGTTTCTGAAGTCCTCCGACGAATTTTCATTTGTTGTACCAGTAAATACAGTCAAAAATAATCAAAATTTCTTTCTTTCTTTTATTCAACATTATTGAGCTACACTTTTCGATTCATACGAATATAACTGTATTATTAATTTCAAATAATACAAAATTCTCTGAAAGCACCTCACTTAATGTGCGCTTCACATTAATTGATCAATGAAACTTTGAGCTGCAAAGAACAAATTTCTAAGAAATCAATCTTGAGTCTGAAAAAAATTTAGACATCTCATGTTATCCCGATACAAATTGCCTATAATTGACACGATGAGTTACTAGAATTTTTTCCGACAGACTGTAAGATCTTCTGTAAACTTAAAAACATTGCACACAAGTCAACAAGTTAAATTTGTGTAGTCAATTTATCAGTAATCTTATATACTGTTTTCTCAGCGTACTGTCTTAACACTTAACATAGTTGAGTCCCAGGAAGTTCGCAAATGATGTTCATAGTGAGCTGCTTTAGTAATGTAAATTCCTTGATATTCATGTTTCGGTAATGGTATACATGAGGTGACGTACATGTAAATAAAATTGCTAAAAACACATTGAATAGCGCAAGAACGCAATAATTCCATGAATTACTGTCTGATAATTTTTTAAGATGAAGCTTCGGATTAACGTCAACAAAGTTTGTCGGGATAAAAATAAACATGAAAGCTGCCGTGCGATGTGCAGCGATGCATATCATGTGAAAAATATAGTGTAAATGTTACGGACTTTTTTAGCAGCATCTACAGCTTATGCCTCTGTCAAAAATTCAGCCAGAAAAACAATTTCTTCTCACCGCTGTTGGAGATAGGCCTATATGGGCCTTTGTAACCGTACGACGTAGCTGCTTTCCGGCTAAATTTTTGATTGAACCATAGGCTTTCGATTTAAAACTATTTTAACCGGTGTCCTAGAGCCCTTACACATTTTTCGATGTTGCTTAAAAACATAGTAGCTACGTAAGACTCTGCTTTTTTGTGACTTTCAATTTCTACGGAATTCTGATAATTATTTCAAATCTTATCAAGTTTGGACCGTCATAAATTTGACCTTTATTTTAAAGTATTTTTTTGAAAATCGAAAAATTTTGCAAATTTTTTGCAAAGTTAATGAAGCTTATTGATAACGCAAATTCTGATAAGCCATTACATATGAAGCTATGATTGACATTTTACTTCATCCACAATTGCATCTATGCAGTTACTACATGAATAATCGCAATAGTATCTTGGTACTACTCAATATATGTACTATACCGGTATATATTGATATATACAACAATATGTAAAACAATTATGCAAAAATGGAAATTACATATGCATAACAAGTTCACTTAGAAGTACTATGGAAAAACACAAAATCAAGCACAAACCGGTTTCACCTGTGTCCAAAGTGAAACCTGGGAAAAGCCTGGGATACAGGTGAAACCGGTTTGGGCTTGATTTGTGTTTGCCTTAGTACTTCTAAGTGAATTTATTAAGGATATATATATACACGCATATAAGTAATACTGTCTGTTTTCTTCTTCAAATAGTGGATCCCAAAGCACAAAATGTAAAGATTATCATTCCTCACAATGCTTTTGCCCTTCTTTAGATGTATTGTTTCTGCAGATTCTCTGCTGTATAGGGTTCAGCATACTATTTGTATAATTTGTATCATATATACATCCATATGTTCAAAATATCTCTATTTGAGTTGTATTAAACACAACTTAACTATCCCAATGCAATCAAACATAATCCCAAATTGTCTTAAGACATTTTCATGCAATAACTGATCAAAAGAGATCGCACATCAAATCCATCTACCATAAACTTCCAATATAGATAATCAAAGAAGACAATTTTCCAAAAAAAGGCTAAATTAAATCTTAAACTGCTATTTGTAAACAGGATGACCTATCTGGTAAAATCTGACGCCACCACTGGAACGAGAATACGACAATTATGCTGCAATTAACTTTTGGGAGTCATTGACTTACAGGAATATGTAAATTAGAGTGTTGTATTATATCAATACCATTCTATACGATGATCATTTTGACTTGACTCCAGTTGTGAAATAAAGCGTGGTTTAAACATTCGCCATGATTACCCCCACTTTCAAGTTATCCGCAAAATTCGACAAGTTAGACAAATGCTGACCCTTTAATGCCTCGAAACAGTTATAGTCCGGCAGCCAGAACGAGTTTCTGCAGGGAACGAGGCCGAAAGTGAGACATTCACAGGATGATGTACACCCTGTTCCTACTACGAATGTATGCGTCTGCCGGGTTCTAGTGGGCTCCTCTTATTGTCAGACACGATCAAAGAAAAGCACATGTAAATCCAATGGGACGCAGACTGCAGTTTTTAGTTAAATTGAAATTTTCTATGTCTTCTCTGATTAAACGAAAAGTACTTAACATAGAGTCATAATTTTTGGCATGGAATGTCTTCAGGTCATTTCCTTTCATGTTCATGCACCCCTGTCTATAAAGCTAAGACTCGGGTGCGTGGGTCCGACCGCCTGGTGGACGTGGGCGACCGTCTAGGTTGACGTGGGCGACCGCCAGGATTAGTCTTGAGGCTATAGTGTGTGATGTTTTTGGTGCAATCTGCTGAATGTTGGGTTGTAAAATGGGTTGTTTCGAGTGGAAGGAGTGGTCGGATGAGAAAACGGAGGTCAGATTCGGATTCAGCGTGAAATTCTGCATCGGTAGGGTGAGTTTCAAGGCAATCGGCGAGAAAAACTGTTTCTTCAAAATTTTGACATAGAATGTGGGACGTTTTGGTGTGTAGCGCCCAAACGAAGCATCGGATGAGAAAACGGAGGCCAGATTCGGAATCTACGTGAAATTTTGGGTTAGGAAGGATGTTTCCAGCGAAATCGGAGAGAAAAAATTTTCGGCTGACGTCCCCCCCCCCCCTCTGGACAGCTTGCTTCGATTTTGGCTTCCAGTGGACGGATTTTGTCGTGCGATAGCTCGTTTGAAAGCTAAGAGTGAGACAAATTCAGTGAAAGAATCGGCTTGTTCCTATCTGTCTTCGTTCAAAAGTTAGAGCGGTTACAAGATTTTAGGTCGGAGCTCGCTTACCTGAAAAAATCCTAAGTGTCAGAGTGACTTTGTATGGGTAAAATTTTGAAAATTTTCCAAAGTGTGGAATTTCGACCTGGGACCGTCACCAAAACATTTTTCATCAAATTTCACTGACCTCCCCCCCCCCTCTGGACAGCTTGCTTCGATTTTGGCTTCCAGTGGACGGATTTTGTCGTGCGATAGCTCGTTTGAAAGCTAAGAGTGAGACAAATTCAGTGAAAGAATCGGCTTGTTCCTATCTGTCTTCGTTCAAAAGTTAGAGCGGTTACAAGATTTTAGGTCGGAGCTCGCTTACCTGAAAAAATCCTAAGTGTCAGAGTGGCTTTGTATGGGTAAAATTTTGAAAATTTTCCAAAGTGTGGAATTTCGACCTGGGACCGTCACCAAAACATTTTTCATCAAATTTCACTGACCTCCCCCCCCTCTGGACAGCATGCTTCGAATTTGGCTTCCAGTGGACGGATTTTGTCGTGCGATAGCTCGTTTGAAAGCTAAGAGTGAGACAAATTCAGTGAAAGAATCGGCTTGTTCCTATCTGTCATCCGTTCAAAAGTTAGAGCGGTTACAAGATTTTAGGTCGGAGCTCGCTCACCTGAAAAAATCCTAAGTGTCAGAGTGGCTTTGTATGGGTAAAATTTTGAAAATTTTCCAAAGTGTGGAATTTCGACCTGGGACCGTCACCAAAACATTTTTCATCAAATTTCACTGACCTCCCCCCCCCCCTCTGGACAGCTTGCTTCGATTTTGGCTTCCAGTGGACGGATTTTGTCGTGCGATAGCTCGTTTGAAAGCTAAGAGTGAGACAAATTCAGTGAAAGAATCGGCTTGTTCCTATCTGTCTTCGTTCAAAAGTTAGAGCGGTTACAAGATTTTAGGTCGGAGCTCGCTCACCTGAAAAAATCCTAAGTGTCAGAGTGACTTTGTATGGGTAAAATTTTGAAAATTTTCCAAAGTGTGGAATTTCGACCTGGGACCGTCACCAAAACATTTTTCATCAAATTTCACTGACCTCCCCCCCCCCTCTGGACAGCTTGCTTCGATTTTGGCTTCCAGTGGACGGATTTTGTCGTGCGATAGCTCGTTTGAAAGCTAAGAGTGAGACAAATTCAGTGAAAGAATCGGCTTGTTCCTATCTGTCTTCGTTCAAAAGTTAGAGCGGTTACAAGATTTTAGGTCGGAGCTCGCTCACCTGAAAAAATCCTAAGTGTCAGAGTGACTTTGTATGGGTAAAATTTTGAAAATTTTCCAAAGTGTGGAATTTCGACCTGGGACCGTCACCAAAACATTTTTCATCAAATTTCGCTGACCCCCCCCCCTTCGTTCGGACAAAATTTCTTGAAACAAACTTTGGTAAAGGTCCCAGGTCAAAATTCGGAAGTTTTAAATTTTTCAAAATTTTCACCACACTGGAGCTCTCACACTTAGGAATTTTTTCACTTGTGGCATGTTACATGGACATGTGCTGGCGGACCAACTTCCCGTGGTCATATGAGAATGGTTCAGGTGTCATATTGTAAAGAATGATGAGACAAATCGTTTGCAACAAACCGCATGTCGCTACGATGAATACTTTCGGAGATAGAGCCATTTTAAGTTTTCTTCCGAGCATATATAAACCCCCGACAACGTAAGTCTGATCACTTCATCGAAAGACGAGGTAAGCGACGGTCGTCGCTCTGAGCTCCCGATATCGGGTGCAAAGGACTCTATCTTTTGAAGTAGGCAAGCTATCTTGCTACTATCAAAGTTTGTATGATAGAGTTTGATAGTGTCTTTACTACTGATAAAATTTTTAAAAGTAGTATGAGTAGTAAAATGCGGAATTTTTAAAAATTCTTAATTTCACTTTTTTCAAAGTTTTAA
>CAJQUW010001158.1:2500-65428 GCA_907163375.1 Prostheceraeus crozeri | reverse complement strand
CGATGTCACTTTCCTAACAGTCAGAGAGACCTGTTATCCATAACGCTATCGTTGTAAACGAGGTTGATTAAGAGGTCAAATATTCGGAACTTTATAACGAATTTGATGGTATACAAGCAAGTTCCAATGTTTTCGGGGACGATTGTTGGTATCGTTATTGATGATAAGCGAAACAAGGATAGAAAGGAATTGAATCGGTAAATTATCTCTAGGAAAAGACATTGAGAAATATTGTCTTTGGAGTAGGATGGCTTTTCCTCCTTTTCTCAAAGATTTTATGTTGCTTAAGGTACTCCTCTCTGATAGCTGACAGTCCGTATCTCATTCTTGTTATCTCAACTGTGCTATCATAGATAGCATACATGAGACAGTAAATGTTTTCTTCAAAGGTGATCAAATGATACTCCAGACGTCGTCGATTTCAGGTTTGTAACTCTACGGCTTTCACCACCTAGATCTGATTGTGTGAGGTTGGACTAATGAAGACGTAGCATTTTGTCATATCATTGTAATTCCATTTTGATTCATTCTGTTATTCAACAATGTTGAGGGCGGTTGAAAATAGAAACATATTCACGTGGGAATTTGCCATCTTTGAAATTAGGCTCTATGCTTTGAAGATACAAATTGCCATCCTAGATAGAGTGTAGTTGTAACATTAAGTGTTGGAAATTGAATGGGAATTTTTTTTTTATCAACAATCACACTAACTGGACTCATTTTCCACAGATGTGATATACACGCCTTCGGCCTCGCAGTGGGAAAAAGATTGGGTAGGCATGTGAGGATGAACCGCACCAATTGTGAAAGTTTGTCAACAACTGTGATTAACTGGATATATGGCTTGTTATTCTCACTTGTCGCCTGTCGTGATGATGAGGGTTCATTGTTACTGCCTTACATTGAGCCCGACATTACTTATGTTGACTTGATCGTATGTAGCTCAAAAGCATTACCGCGAATCAGGATTGGCACGAATAATTTTATTTTGCATTTTAACCTGTTTATAGCTGATATCTAGATGACGAAGGAAATCAGATAGACGGTCCTTTCAAGTATAATTCTTTGAATCCGCTGTTATTGATCATTCGTCTTTTTCAACCTGTATTGAGAATATCACATTTCCCTTGTGATCATCATACCACAGAAACTTGCAAGTGCGACTGTTTGCTTGTTTTGAAATTGAGTCATTGTACGTATATATGCTCATATGGATATGCTCGATCCCTCCTCATGTTTGTCATTCAATATTAGATACCCATCTGAGACAGACTGGCAATAGGAAAGATTTGCTAATCCCCTTTATCTTGGATGACTCGCTATTTGTACATCAGTCTTCTTCATTTGTTATACAAATCTAAATCCAATGGATTGACGTCCATATAATCTTGAGGCTTGGCAGGTTATCCATGAATCGGGTGCTTGGTTCCATCGTATTAGTTGTGAGGGACTATGTCTACAATTGTTGAGGAGATGATGTCTGGTCTGATGAGGGGGAGAATCGAAGAAACCAACAGGATTGATACTCTGCATCGTATAAGCTCTCAAATATGTTGTCTTCCTCGTTATGACTAGTTTCTAGTCGTGTGGAATTTCGCTTGCGCTTTTTGTTTTTCACTAGACGTTAGATTTAGAACGTGTGCTTAGTCGGTTTTTTTACTTTTCCTGCGTCTTTGCTTTAGTAACTCGACCGGATTCCAACTTGTCTTGACTTCCTACGCATTTCTTCCGAACTGTACGCACTCGTCTTTGTTAAATATCTAATGCGTCTATGGCAGATTTGCTGTGCGCAGCATTTTCATTAGATTCACCGATATCTCACTGAAGCGCATCAGCTGCAACATTTAAGCACCAAATGCACCAAAAAATCTTAAAGCCGTGCTTCCAAACGCTATTCTTGATTGGTACGCATACTTTTTGAGTGTTGGAAGAACACATACGGTGTTCTTAGTGCACCAAATATGCTCCTCCAACTTGTCGTCTACTCCCAACAAACACGGGATAACCGCTTCTGATATGATGGGTCTACTGTAAATGCTGTCATTATGGACTATTGAATAACTATGGAAGTCACAAAATAGCGTAAAGCTTATTCTCGTGACCTTAATAATGTAGGGTCAAAACAGTAACACCACCACAGTACGGGTACTACTTCTCCTGCGTCATCATGAATTGATAATTGTCAATTTCTTATTGATGTTAATTTCGGAGCTGATTGGTAGCAATACATTGTGTTAAAAAATTCTCGATTGATTAGCTTGCTTCCTTACGGATGAGAGAGGAAATGTGCGCAGAAGTGGGGCCTCAATGTCGCCAACCCTTGTATATTCAATAATGTTACAATAGACGTATAAGTTACTTATATCACGCTCTAGTGATGGGGCTGTATCGCCTATTGATGTACATTCATAAATAGTTGATTTTGAGAATCCCAATGTGGTCGTTAACACGCTATCCAGCTTGATAAGAGAGTTCTTCCCTACCTTTAGAATCATGCGTTTCTTATGTGGGTCATAAGAAAAGTGAATTATTTCATGCCTTGCATCAGGTAATCTACACCAATCTCATTTAACTTTGTACACAATTCAGATGGCGTTTTTCAAGCTTTCAATGTTCAAATTACCTCTATTTTATCAAGTTCCACTGGAAGTAGACAATTCATCACCCAATATGTCTTCGCTGTATACGTGGATATCCCATGAAGCATTTGTTGATGCTTTGAGTTTAGAAGAGGACAATTGAACCGTGAATGTATCATTTAATTCTGTCAACCAAGGTGCGCTTTCAAGGCCCTTAAACATCCCAATCATTTCAGATCCAAATTCAATAACAGCGGACTCAGACTTTTCCAATGGTGTCTTTTTAGTAAAAACAACAAATTCTGCCTCCGTTTCAATAGTAAATAAAGTTACTTTCTCTTTCTTATATTCACAAGTCATCAACGTTTCTGGCACTGATCCTTGAAACTTTCTTGCAAAGTCTTCAACACTTCTAATGACTCAAATTTTTTTTTACTCGGATGCTCCTTTTTTGTAATACATACAATGGCACAATTCTACATTGAAAATCAGTGACTTTCCTCTCCGAATTCCACCCACGTCCATTGTACCAATACCTTGATGAGAAAGGTGTTCTGGAATACCAAAGTATGACTCAAATTCCTTACCTAATACAAGA
The DNA here is from genome assembly GCA_907163375.1 of Prostheceraeus crozeri. Lineage (NCBI taxonomy): Eukaryota > Metazoa > Platyhelminthes > Polycladida > Euryleptidae > Prostheceraeus > Prostheceraeus crozeri. The sequence continues at coordinate 62,251 of CAJQUW010001158.1, read as the reverse complement.
AGGGACATGCTTTCCTTCCTTCATCAATTTTGTTGACCCTCTTTATGGACTGGTTTGTAGAATTTATTCAAAGTCAGCTTGAAGACATCATTTATTCGTTCAAACATTCTACCGATTTCCTTTTCTGTATCTTGCAAGCTCATTGTGGGAACCTTAGAATCAAAAGTTGACGTTGCAAATGCCTTTTGAATTTTAATCATGTTTTGGGACAGATGGTAAAGATGTTGAAAAAGGATGTAAAGTTAGATGATGAAAAGCCCATGTTACCATGTAGACTATTTTGAAATATGCGAAAGCAATCATCCTTCTCTCGCACTTCTTTATGTAATTCAAAAATAGTTGTTCTTTAGCAAACTGATATCGTTGTAATAAGTAATTTCAGTTAGAGCAAATTCATGGGGGGTCCATGCAGAGTAATTGCGATTAGCGATTCAACAGAGGTAGAGAGATGGTTTGTTACTTGGGAATATCTTGGGGTTGCTATTGCTTGCTTGGAAGAATGATGTTGAAGTTAGTAGACATGTTGACCTCATATATGTAAGAAGTCACATGCCTTATTAGCTTAAAAGTTACGAGTGTCTCCCACCTCCACATTTTGTAGATCCTGGTGCGTTATGCAGCTATTGAATGAATCAGGATATCCTTTCCATTTAACTAGATATTTCCTTTGATTGCCATGACCTTTCCTCCTAATTATTTTGTCAATCATATACACTTCTTCACTTCTGTCTACTACTTGCAATTCATAAGAGTAAAATTTTCCTTCAATTGGATTGCCATGGTAATCTATTAATTTATACATGGTGGGTCTAAATTTTGTATTTACTTCATCCACAAAAACTCTTCTTCGGTCAAATTAGGTAGATACCCCTTTCAAATGTAGACTTAACCTTTGAATCCGAACTCTATCACCAACATTAATTTTCTTTTCATTGGAAATGTTTTTCGCTTTCTTATATACAATCGAAGCCATACATCCATCGCATTATCTGGGGTAACATCAATGGTTTCATCTTAATGATTCGATGGTAGCTTTCATTGTAATTCTTAACAAATTTCTGCAGCTCACCTACCCAAACATGTGTATTTTTTGCAGTGAAATAGCGCCATATTTTTGTCTTCAGTGTGCGATTGAACCTCTCAACCATGGCAGCTTTATAAGCACTTTTGACACTAAACAATTCCACATTATGACTTTTAAGGAGACTTCGAACATGAGAGTTTTCGAATTCCTTCCCTTGATCGGTCTGTATTCTTTGCGGAAACACGCCCTCATCGAAATGCTCTGAAAAGCCGCTTCAACTTCTGGTCCTCGTTTAGAAATCAGCGCACGTGCCCAAGCATAGCTACATAAAATATCTATTACAGTTAAGATGTATTTATAGCTATCATTGTACTGTGTATCTGTTGCATGTCAGCAAGTCCGCTTGCCATTGACTATCTATATTGTTAACAACATATTTTCTTGTTGGAAAACGCTTTCTAGCATTTTTGTGAAGAGTGTAAGTCTGTTGACTCCTTCAAACCACTTCTTGACTTTCTCTATTCCCACACTGCTGCACGAGCTAGACCTCCGGACGACTGAAACTTGCGGGATGATTTAAGTCGTAATAAATCTTTCTGAGTTTCACTGCTGTACTCATCGTCTTTGTTCTGATTTGCACGCGTATTACTCGCACAGCAACTGCTAACACAATTGATATCAACCTCTATGCCCTCTTCTGCTTTACCTTCGAGCGCAGATTTCAAAAAACAGCAAAATATTTGTAACGGCATGATATGAGAGAGGCAAGGCTTAATTCATATTTGCTTAATATTTACTATACTCCTTCGCAACACGCATTGAGCGCCTAGTAGCTCTTTTTGGCTGCAGATCATCGGGATCATGAAGCTCTCGCTTGACCGCCATCGTGGGTGTTTTACTCTTTGATCCATCTTGTAAGTGACCCTTATCCAATTATTCACAGTCGGTCCTCCAATAATATTGTGAGGTACATTTTGATCAGATAAAATTTTCTGGAAATATGTCCACCCTTGTGGTGCACCTAGTTTTCGCCCTTACATCTCTGACAGCATATTGTAGAAGGTCATCTATGTGACTATTTCTAATAACATCTCCAGTTGTTTCATCTATTATCTCCCCTCTCATTGAACTTCACATGTGGATCAATGAAGTCAAATAATCGCTCAGCGCGCACACGATATGGTCGAGGTGTTGACAAGGTTATAAATCGTCGCAATTTGTCACGAATCTGTCGCCTCTCGTCAATGTTTTCAGCTGCTAACTGCATTCGTCGATAGGGATCCTTAATCTTCTGAATTTCCATATCTTTTGTGTTAGTTCCTTAGTTGATTCGTAATAGGTTGATCTATATTTTTGACTTCCTGTGCACTTTGCAATGTAGTCAATTGTACATACTCCTCTTGAGGATATGACTACCAACTTTGAATTACGACATGTTTGAAAATAATAAGGCAACAAAGTACATTGCTTAAAAACTAACTGTGAACCGAGAAAACTGACATTGGTTCAGCGGAATTAGGTATGATATTTGTTCGAAATCGAAGTCGTTCCGGACATTCCTGGGTTTAGATCAATAAATAGATAACCATGTGGTTTCTTTGTTACATCTTCATATATTTTTGAAAGTACTTTAGGTTGTTGAGGTAATATCTGTCTACTGAGATGATGTATCTGACTGCTATCTCGTGGATTTTTAAATATTGCCAAATAATGTGTATTCAAACTTCTAGTTCTTTGCTCTTTCCCTCCATCGAAGATGTTTTGGGTGATGTAGATAATAAAAGCTTCCCTATGATGTGCAGTTTGAATGAACATTTCAGTTACATCCTTTCAAGATTTGCTTTCTCGTAATAGATCATCTAATACTAGTAAGTCACCTGCTTTGATGTCTTCAGTTGATGGTAACCCTTGCTTCACCTCATAACCTTTCTGGCGAAGTGCAGAATGTAGTTGTGGTTGAAATATTCCATAATACCATTTGACTCTCTTAATTTCCTTGTTAAACATTTCATTTCTATATTGTAGCACTTCAGTTACAAATGTAGTTTTACCGGACTGACTTGGTCCAGCGACACACATTGTGCGATCAGTGAATAGACGAAAATCTGTCATCTTATAATTCCATTAACATTAAACTCATCATCCCGCTAATTTTGCTTTGTTAGAACAACAAAACAGACACATGTTCCAGATCACGGTTATTTACATTCAGAATAGAAAACTTTCAAGTTACATTTACAAATTAAAACATTACAAATTAAAACATTTGTGTTTCTCATACAATTAGGATTATAGAAAGTTTTCAAGTCAGCATCTTGGCGCTTCAACTTCAATTTAGGATTCCCATCTTTAGATTTCCGCCCTCGCTTTTTGCTCTCTTCCTTCCCATCACTTGAAGCAGTCTTATCAATGTTAATTAAACATTTATCAATTGGTAGTGGTTCATAGACTAGTTGAAGAACCTTCATTTGTAAAGATGCGACTCTACCAGTCGAACCATGTGAGCCAATATAAAGTCCGGTAACGTGCACTAAGCCCATATAGGGCCCGTTTGAGATCCTCACATTCCATCGCGTTTGTAAAGAGATCGAATGCTTGAAAATGATCCGATAGTTTTAAAAACAGTGTATCGAATTCCCATGGCAATTCCTTATAACCAACTCCTTCCTCTAATGCCTTTCTCCAATGAGTGGGAGCACTTTCAGGCAGCTCAACACATTCTTTCGCGAAAGAGTCAATAGTTTTAAGAATCACCTGTTGCCATTTTGGAAAAGTCACTCGCATTTGTCTCATATTGCCCTGATGTACCCTGATGTAGACATACCATTACTGTGGAAGAATGGAACTTGAAGATAAAAGCCATCATCACCATAATTCAAGGTTTGAAAGTAGAATGTATTTCCAATCCCTTGCACCTTTCGTGTCGGACCCTAAGTGTTGTACCTTCAAGAGATCTTGCTCAAAAGCGTCACCTTCCTCTCTGATTGTATACATTTTCTGAGTCATGTTTCAACAAGTACTAATTCGGAGCTTTCAACCAGCGCAAATGAATTGTCACTTGAAAGTGGTAAAATATCATTAAAGCGTCTTCCTTATATACACCTATATATGACTCATCAATCAAAGTGATGACGTGTCACTTTATGATTCGCTAACCTTATATTAACATTGCAGCAGTTGCTGCAATCCTTCCAAGCGGACTATTGATTACACCATTAATACTGTTTCCAATATCATTTAACATACTTAAAAACCCACCACCACCGCGCTGAATTAAGTTTCGCCTTTTCTTATCACTACTCCTTGGATTTGAAAACTTTTTTATGCTATTCAAAGAGCCAGCATTCAACAGAGGCTTGTAAATAGGTAGACATTTGTGTATTGCAAAAGCTAAATCACGAATGAAATCATCACTTGAATTTTGAATCAATTTACACTTCTTCTTATTATCATGTATCCTGTTTAACTTTCGCAACGCCTTTTTAAACTGACTTGAAGGTTTGAAGGACCGTTTCGATTGACGAGAAGATGCCTTCGTTTTACAGACATTTTTATTCTAATATGGAAATAGATAATACAATTACAATTTTTGCTTAGTACTTACAACATTATATACAAAAGTTTACAAGCATTCACACTGAGTTTGCTGCTGGTACTTATAAAATTACATAAAACACTTAACAAGATGTAGAGGGAAACTGATATACACTCACATCGGCTAGAGTCTGATTTGTAGCAGTTATGAGCTGCTCAAGTCTTTCATTAGATGTTTTGAAATTGGACAGCACATACAGCAGGGCTTTGAATGGAAAGTCTTTAAAATATTGGCATAGTATGCCCGCAAACTGATTACCTCAGAATGTCCTTGAGCAGCCACATTGATGCTTACTGATGGCGGTCCACTGAACAAGTCCAGTTTGCATTTGTCACCCTTCTCGTCATAGTAGCTGGATGGTGATAATGTCATGGAGACATGTGTTGAGTTTCCGTTGGATACTGCTGCACCAACAGCGAGAGTATTCCGGTACAATCTCGTTTGAGTAGTGGGCGAAATATTCATTGAGCCAAAATCTTGCAACTCGTGTAAGAGCGTTGTTCACGACTCTCATTAACATTCTCTGCACCACAACGTCCTCTCCGCAGCGGAAATACTTCACTATTTTCCTCCATCAGATCCACAAATCCGCTTTATAGCCAGTTATATTCACGGCAGAATAAAATATATTGCCGGTGAAGAGTTGACTTCGGTAAATTATTGAAATGGGAATGTTGGTAGTGAAACGACATGTGAGTTGACATTGTATTAGCCTCAAATTATGCTTGAAATAGAACGGTACAATGCCCTCCTTATATAGAAAAGTCAAACAAAGACACAATAGTGACCAATCACAGACCTGCATGATGACTCATCATGCACGATATACAGTGACTGTTGAAGATATTTCTTCATCACAAAGGGGACAAGATGAAGTTTCAAAGGGTACATAACATGTAGAACACATAACGCTATGAGAACATGGCAAAAAGAGAAGGGATCTTCTGTTTAAAACATTTAACGCAGTTCCGTTCACATAATAATTTAAATGTCTCTTCTTCTAATTTCCTTCTGAAGTCACTTTTATTGGGAGAACTTTTTATTAAAACACTGTCAGATGTCTCCTTCTTTCCATATCGTTCCAATTTGATCCTCCTAATTTCACTGTCTTTATAATGTAGCATGGAGAAATCCTCTATCCACCTACGATCCAAATTGTGATTCATAGCATGCTCATCTAGATCCATTAGTCGATCAACTAAATCACCAGCGTTGATATTTTCACTGAGATTTGTTACAGTTTCTATGGCTTTGAACGAATATCCAAGGTCTCTTGCGACAACCCACGACGTTGGGATACTAGTCATCATTATGTATGTCATCAAAAACTATCTCATATTTTTAGCATAGTTTGTCTACGTAAAAGGAAAATCAATGTGTCATCTTGATTACAATGGTTGCAATAGTCACAATAGTCGCAATTGAGCAAACCCATTCAAAATCAAACAACGGACGTCTATCGGTTCGTACCCAAGTGCTCAGAACCAAACCACACAAGTTCGATCATAGACGTTTCCGAAACACAGTGTACTCAACCGAGTGTACCAAACACATGTACCTATCCAGTAAAACAGATCTCATACTTGTTCCTATTCATAACACTGAATTATACATGTACCTATCCATGTTCCTATTGATAACTAAATTATACATGTACTTATCCATGTACCTATTGATAACACTAAATTATACATGTACCTATCCATGTACCTATTGATAACACTAAATTATACATGTACCTATCCATGTACCTATCCGTCGCAAGTAGGGCACAGTTTTCACTACTGGTATGACCGCAGCACTCCGCATACCGTGCACTCAGCCAACTCCGCAGGACTTGAAGGTATTCCTGACAAGGAATTCCTTGATAGACAATCCGAGAGAATATTGTCGCTTCCTTTGATGTGCATTGCATTGAAGTTCAAATGTTGTATGGTTATAATCCATCTCTGAAGTCGGTTGGAAAGGCAATCAATGGGCTTCTTGAGAATACTGATCAGCGGCTTGTGCTCAGTTTGCAGCTTGAAGTCGACACCTATGAGATATTTATCCAAACGGTTCAGTACAAATACGATAGCAAGGAATTCACGTTCGATTTGCGCATAGCGACATTCCGTATCAGTAAGGAGACGAGAGCAAATATGACTGGTTTGTTATCTTGTAGTAGAACTCCGCCGATTCCAGTGCAGATGCGTCGGTTTGTATGACGATGGGCTTGGTCGGATCGAAGTAGGCAAGGTTGACTTCTTTGAGCAAAGGCTTCACGTAGCTCAGTATATGCTTTCAAGCATCCGGGAGTCAATTGATTGATTTCTCCTTGATCATTGTCCACAAAGGCTGACAGAAGAGTACTGAAGTGTGGAACGGTACGTTGACCTAGATATGCGGCTAGTCCAAGGAATGAATGAAGACTTTGAATTGAATCTGGTGTAGGCATATCCCGTAAGGCACGAATCTTGTTTGGAGAAGGGCCCCATCAGCGGACCATACATGTCCCAAGAATTGAACAGATTGTTTGGCAATTTACATTTATCTTTGTTGAGAGCTAAACCAGCATCATCTAGTCGTTTCAGTACCTGTTTGAGAATCTTCTCGTGTTTCTCCATTGTTTCTGTAGCTATCACAACGTCGTCGATGTGTATGAGTAGATTGTCAATGCCGTTGAGTAAGTCAGTCATCACTTTTGTGTACACTTCGGGAGCAGATGATATTCCAAAGCAATAGACGTTTGTAACAGTAGTTTTCCGAATGGTGTAGAAAAAACTCCCTATTTCTTGTGCATTGGAAGAAAAACTGGTATCTGCCAGAACCCGCTACGCATATCAAGATGAGTGAATATGTTCGGATTCGTGAGTCTCGACCGTAATTCATCGAAGGTGAGGGATCTGCATTTTCTTCTAACCTACAGTTTAATTGAGACGTCGAAGATCGGCGCATATGCGTAAATCGCCATTACGATTGTAAGTCACAATCATGGGTGAGCAGAACTGTAGGGGACCATCAATCTTCCTGATGACATCCAAATCAAACATTCGATCCAATTCCCTTTTCACCTTGTCATGCAGTGTTGGTGGGACTCGGCGAGCGGTTGGTGCATATCTGTGGTTGGATTTATCGGCTTGCAAAGTGACATTGTACTCGTAACCAGTAGTGAGTAGTCCGTCTCGATTGAAAATCTGTTTGTGGGCGTCGATTATCGAGTTAATTCTACTGGTCGCTAGAATCATAGGAGTTTCAACTGTATGAACATTCACATTGGCCAGTTCTGCGATTATTCCTAACCTTATAGAAAGAGCATAAGTAAGCAGAGGCAAAATGCCAGAGATACCAACAGAGCGGAGACACACGAATTACCGTATTTCACGGTACACGTAAGCGAACCAAGGACAGGTAGTTTGAAATTACCCCACACATTTAGACGCACATCAGTAGGGTTGAGTTTTACATCACGTTTCGGCAAGCAATCGTATGGTATAACATTCGTCATAACATCATCGATAAAAATGTTTTTTCTAACATCTGTGGCTGAATTGCCAGTAGAATACACAGAAAAAGTTTCACTGGTAGGTTTATGAGATTCAGGTCTAGGCAGTTGAGAGAGTACATGAGAATTAGAATATGAACGGCACATTTTCTTAAAATGACCGATTTTACGGCAAGAAAGACAAGCTGCCTTTTTGGCAGGACATGACACATCAGAGGCAAGGTGAGCGGTTGAACCGCAGCGATAACACACACGTTTTGGATGCGCACTAGGATATTTACTAGGCTGATTCACTTTGTTTCTGTTGTTGTGGCGAGTAGATGTAGTAGGATTTGATTTCAAAACAGCAACAGTAGGGGATTCTTCTTTCACGGCAGCAACGGTAACACCAGCGGTACGACGTTCAAGGCGAGCGCGTTCAAACGCTTCTGCCTTACGAATAGCAAGTTGGAAAGTTAAAGGTAGCTGCATCTTCTGTGAGAAGTGACTCTCAACCGGATGTTTGTCATCTCGTACCCGCAGGGACGAAGATATCACGAAAGTAGTAGTTCATCACGCGTCGAAGTTGCAAAGTCGCAGTACGAAAAACTTCTCTATCATCCCTGTATGTTAACTTTTGGTACCAAGCTGCACCTTTCATGTATGCTTCGGATCTTTCAAATTGAATTTCAGACATTAGATGGATTTCATATTTCTCTTGCTGAATTTCAGATATCTGTCACAACCTCAACTTTGGAAAAAAGATCTTTTAATTCAACTGGAGATCTAATTCATCTGGATCATATCTGGAAATTCATTTGGGCAGATCTGAAATCGATTTGGAACTATCTGAACCATCTGAACTAGGAAATGGCCATGGGTTCATGGTCACACAGAAAACCGTTTGAGGATGATAACGTGGAATCTTGCTTTACAATAGGGGTATAATTTTCTCACAATGTGATAGATCTGGAGCAAAAATAATGTACTTTATTTTGGACTTTGCTAATTGTTGGCTTGAAAGTTAAGCTTTTTTATGCAGCGTTGATCATGGCAAATTCTCCAGTGTGTTGATAAAACATGTGATGAAGTATATTAGCATCACAGTCCACGCAGCATTCACTGAGCGACCATATTGGAAGATATTAAAGATTGTAAAACTCGTGAGATATTTGGAAAATTAAAGATTATCTGTGAAGAGTAAAAGGAATATCTATGATAGCTTCAAACTTCTGGCGGCATTGTCGATCATCTTTCGTTGAGGATACACCAGTCATCCTCCATTTCTAGTTTCAGATGGTTCAGATAGTTCCTAAAACGATTTTCCGATCTGCCCAAATGAATTTCAGGATATGATCCAGATGAATTAGATATCCAGTTGAATTTAAAGATCTTTTCAAAGTTGAGGTTGTGTGGACAGATATCTGAAAATTCAGCAAGAGAAATATATGAAATCCATCTAATGTCTGAAATTCATTTGGAAAGATCCGAAGCAGACATGGAAAAGGTGCAGCTGGTACCAAAAGTTAAACATACAGGGATGATAGAGGAAGTTTTCAGTCTTTGAATATTACATAAGTCTTTTCAAACGACTATAATAAGTCTCCGAATCAAAGGAACAACCATCAATCACAGAAAAAATAAATTTCAAAAATTTCCATTGGAAAATTTTCCACAAAATATTGAAAAAATTGGAAAATTTGTTATTTCCATTTGAAATTTGTATTCAAAAATTGTATTTGAATATTTCCATTTTCATCACTCTATATACAGTGAAAAAAAATTTTTTATATCAATAGAATCATTTTTTGCGGAGATTACGTTCCGGTGGTCCAAAAAATTATTTAAGCACTTTTGAAAAAGTCAAAAATTTGCCAAATTATTATACTACTAACGAGATGATCCTAAATAAGTAGTATGCAAACATGTTGGATATCTCAGATGAATGGATATCTGCTAATTTGCATCCATAGCAAAGGCGGAAATAAAGCATGAATATCAAGGGAATTTCATGATCCGGTATTATAATGGAAGTCTTCATCAAAAATCGCAATATTATTCGTGTTTTCGTGGCTGAAATTTCAAGTTTTTAATTCAATTTGCACCAGCGTGATTTATGGTTCACTTAATTCATGCTTTCATTTCATGAATCTGAATAATGATGTGGACCCATTTACATCTTTCAAATTTAATTGAAATCATTGATCTTTGATTATGTGATTTTGTTCTACCAGTGGGCAGGTTGCTATGATCACGCTTAAGAAGATTCTCTTGAGGTTCAACATTGAAAGCTATAGGGTCATTGAGTTGCCAATTTAACAAAAATTACCTCTCCAAGCTGTCATGATACAATCTGTAAAATAATATCATTTCCTACTGCATTTATGCTATCATGATCAGTCAATTCCGTTGTAATTTCTTTCATAAAACTGCATGGGGATGTGCATTTCTCAACATTTTGGAAACAAATCGACCTTTTTCTCCTTTGAGGTTCATTTAATAAAATCGAAAGTGTATGCACATTGGGGATTTATTAAATGTGGATTTACCAATCTACCTAATATATTTACTTCTATGGTCGACACTCTACCTATATATTCCCACCTTACTCTATGGTTGACACTTCTACCTATAATCCATAGAGTAGGTATTTATAGTATTAGGTGAGTGGTAACTCCACATTTATTAAATCCCCAATTTGTGTATACATATTCGATTTTATTAAATGAACTCAAAGGAGATGCAGTCGGAATTGTTTCCAAATGTGAGATATGCACATCCATGCAGTTTTGAAGAAATTACAACGGAATTGACTGATCATGATAGCATAATGCAGTAGGAAATGATATTATTTTACAGATTGTATCATGACAGGCTTGGAGAGGTAATTTTTGTTAAATTGGCAACTCGATGAACCTATTGCTTTCATGTTGAAACCTCAAGAGAATCTTCTTTAAGCGTGATATCATAAGCAACCTGCCACTGGTAGAACAAAATCACATAATCAAAGACAATGATTTCAATTAAATTTGAAAGATGTAAATGGGTCCACATCATTATTCAGATTCAAGAAATGAAACATGAATTTAGTGAACCATAAAATCACGCCGGTGAAAATTGAATTAAAAACATGACATTTCAGCCAAGAAAACACGGATAGCATAGACATCGAACATTAATCATTAAGGTCTAGACTGGACAGCTGGTCAAGGTCACGGCAATTAAAGCCACACTATGTCGACCACCTTTCTTGTTTTATTACATGAAATGTTTTGAAATTTCCATATGTTTCCATAAAAGCACGTGGTTTGTCCTTTACATAGGTGAATATCAGAGAAAGCGAAGAAACGAAATACGTGCAGTGTACTTATTATCACTTCCACTAGATTAAATTTCTTGTCGATCGGGCTTGAGAGATTGATGTCCGTTTAATCTACTTAATATGCGATGAATGAACCAGCATCACAGCAGCCATTTACAATATAATGTTTGTAATCTAAATTATTAAGTGAAATAGTGATGAGGATTCTCATTTAGTTCTTCTCAGCAAAATGCACAAATACAGTGCTGTTGTAGCCATTGGATTAATTCAGTTCAAAAAAGAAAACCAATGGATCTTTCTCGGTTGGCAACGAATTGAAATCTAGATTTCAGCTTTGAGCACAATTACTGGTAAAAAATTGAAAATCTTAAGACCTGTGACACCCACTCATTCTTTCTGTTAGCATACTGTACTACCATCGATTCCAAAAAACTGCCGCATACACGCTCAAAACTGATGTCTGTACGGACTATAGATGCTGTTATTGGAAATAGAAAAAAGGACCAATGTCACATGTGTTGACGGAAATTAAAATGGAATTATAAAACAACAGTCGGACTATATGGATAAAATTGGATAAGTGGAGGTAGAAAATGGAAATACAATTGTTGTGCTACACCGATTAAAGTGGACTGTGCTTCACAATAATGAGGCAGTATACGAGGTGGTTAATGGTAGTAGTGGACAAGTGGAAGTGGATAATGGAGAAAGCAATAGAACTTTAGTAAACACTATACTACTCGAGAACAATCGAAAAAATGCACCCACTCTACCTAAGACACTGGAATATACAATTTCTCCACTTGAATTTGTTATACCAGTTTTTAATCCGCCGGCCAATACTTATGGAATCAAGCATTTCTTCATTTGTCGACAACACAATGGAATGATTAGAAATTACAATACTTTGACCGCGCTTCAGCTACGATTATTTTAGGTATATAAAACATTTACTACCTCCGTCAGTCATGAGCAGGGTACTCGTCTAGTTGTGTTTGACCATGACTTGAACATCAAACCCAGACGAGAGGGGCACCACACATAGTGGTGACAAAATACTTCAATAGGTAATGGACATGTCTGTAAAGGATATGTCAAAAAGATGAGTAAGAAATCATGCAAATGCTGCGTTCCCACATTGTAAAGTCAGTAAGCCTTGTGGATATTTAACCGGATGAGCCTGTCCATATTCTTTATTTTTCTTTTTGCCGGCCTCATGTTAAGTAGCTTCTAGAGGACTCCAAATAACTCAATAGGCTATAGCAAGAATATGCGCTTCAGTGTGTCTTCTAAAGCTGATTTGTTTTTCTTCGTATTGCTAAGGTGTTTGAAAAACTTAGGTGGACCCCTTGTAGCAAGGGAAAAAGATTTCCCCATCTTTAAGCGATTTTTTGCAAGATAATTTGTTTTTCATGCTGCTATCTGTCTTTGCAGCATTAGCCGCAAGATCTGCCTGGCATTAGCTGATCTGCGGTGCTTAGCCGCAAAGACCAACATTGCATCAGACCAGGCGTAGTAATGGTCACTACATTTTGCATTCTGTACATAGAGTGCACTGGGAGTTTTCAGTTTAGGATTCTTCGAATTTCGAGTGCGCCAGATGTATTGATTTATTTATTGAAATACCTGAAAAAAATTGCGCGACGACGGGCAAGGAGCACCGAAGCCAGGACACAGGCGCGACGAGTGTCAGAGCCGAGCGCGCCAGATACATCGTAGTTGCGCGGCAGACGTGTGATCTATTTCTAGACTTTCAGAAACCCAGCACCCGCCAGTGCGCCAAAGCGGCCAAGTAGTTCGGGTGCAACCCTGTAATATCCACAGTTCGGTGGCCGATGCCATTTCGAAAGCCCAAAAAAAGCTCAACCTAAAGCGCGAGTTACAGATTAGGATGTGTTTTAAACAACTTTACTTATCACAGTTCGGTGGCTAATGCCATTTCGAAAAGCACAAAAAAAGCTCAACCTAAAGCAGCGAGTTTCAGATAGGATTGTTTTCAACAAACTTTCTCGCCATCCTTTTCCTTTGCAAAATTTATCAATCGGAGGCACCACTACACATTTTGTTGGACAGATAATAACAAGAGTGAGAAGCAAGACAGGAATTGGCTACAATAAAGCCTAAAAATAGGCGCTGGGGGGTCCAGTTACTCACATTATCATTCCCTACGATTTTATTTAAAAATTTTTTTTCAATATTATTTCATTAAATAATTTAGAGATTTATTTGTAGATTTATTTTTATTAATTTTTTATTACTTATTTATTTATCTATTAAAGCTAGAGATTTAGACCTTAAATTCTCCTGAGAAAAACAAAGAATTCTTCAAAATATTAGCAAAGCACTTGGGCAGCCAACTATTCCAGAATTAGGGTGAATGAGATAATCATTTGCATCATTCAGCATCTTGTCCGGGTTCTTCCTGCATCTGGGTGTTCGAATCTCAGTCTTCAGTGTAACAGAGATTTTGGAAGATGCTTAAAGCTGACAGATTAGCTTTAATCAAAACATGTATACATGTGACATCAATGCCTTTCACCAATTTCAGTTGAGGTATCATTTGTGTGGTCATATATGTTGTCAATATATGACATTCCGTCAATGATTTTGTTGTAGATGTGTTCTGTGTTTTACAGAAATTGGAATAGTTTAGTTGGCTTTTAAAAATGTCTACCGCCCTTGATTTTGAAAGAAAACGGCCGCTTAGATTCGTATCGTAACAACTTGCTATTTGTGCACTGATGTCAAGTAAGCGAAAAACAATAGTTCCACGAAAAATTCTATTCTTACGACTTATCTCTATCATATACATTGTATGTCTGGACTAATTCCCCGCTTGTCGCTGTGTAGATCCAGAGTCTGCATTTGCATGACACCCTGTATCACGGAGTGGGAGTTTTCAACTCGGATGCAAATACACTGACCTCCTTATGCAACACAGCAAAAGCAGAATAGGTTATGACGGATAGGATCACGATTTTTCGTGAAGACTTCCATTATAATGCTGTTCATTAGATTTCCTTGATAATCAGCTTCATTTCCGCTTAGTTAGGATGCTTATTAGCAAATAGTTATTCCTTTTGATATCCAACTTGTTTCATGTTTTCAAACTTAGAATTGCCGGTTTTTCCAAAATAATCGAGCTCTGACCGACTGAAAATTTCAAAGAGACCTTGACGAAGTTCATGCAAAAAGTGCAAATTTTTGCAAATAATTACCTTTTTGAGTTGCCAAGGTCACATCGATTTGGCAACTCGAAAAGGTCCAATCAGCATTTTTTCGATTGTATTTTGTGTTTAGATGCATGCTCATTTAAACATATTTTCATGAACTTTTCCTGCGGGAAACGACAGTTATTCGATAATAATAGAAATGTCCTTAAAATTGCATCTGCTGTCACTGTTGAATGAGAATGATGATGACACTATATATTAAGCTTTTTGCTGTTGCCTGATGCCTAAACCTTTCTACCAGTTCTTGATTTATGAGTAATCGTGATCTCTATATTTGCTTCTTGCAATCATTTTTCAGCATAGGCCAGTGCCACGACTGAACCAGTGGAACTTCAGTCTCAGGGCTATTGATTGGGCTGCGGTTGAACAATCTTAGTTTAAGCGTGCGTTTGGTTCTGACCTCTTTGGTGTCCACGGTCTCCTCCGGAAATGCAAGCGCAATTGCCGATCTATATCTTAAATAGTTTGCAGTTGCGCTGTTCAGGAGATGACAACTAGCGCAGTATTTGATGTATTTATACATTCTCTTGCTCTTTCAGTGATGTTCGATGACGAAAAGCACAACCATTTGCATCTATGGTCAGAGATGAGCGCAATCGACTAACAAAAGAATTTTTTCTATTATCTAGGCCTATATGCAGTCTTCAAAAGAATGCTGTCCTCAATATTGAATGTTGGCAATTTCAACGGACATTTCCTGTCAACGTCATGCTCTGAACTGCTAGTGAATTTATTTGCATATACAAACACGCTAGTGCCCACAAAAAGTTGTCATTTTTTCCTTTTAGATTCACCTCTACTGATAATTGACCTCGGTAATAGGCCTACTACCCATGAGAAAAATTGAACTATCCCAGCCTCGGTGATAGCCACTGCCTATTTGTTGTCTCAATTGATTAGGATTTCAGAATACTTATCTGTCATTTTTCACGGAGAAATTAAAGTTGTGACGTAACGATGTTGGTTCTTAGCTCTTGTTTTAGACTATGAACTTTTCAGTTATCTCCCGCCTTAGTTACTGCAGTTATCTTTAGGCTTGGGCACGTGACTAGGTTTGTTGCTGTCGTGAGGAAGGCAGTCCGTTTCTGAATTTATTGCAATGCAAAAATTATCTCTTATCTACTCATCAAATTTAATCATTGGCAATTTATGGTTGCCTATAATGCAAGGCTGCCACTCTTCCGGTTTTAACCGGATTTCCGGATTTTTTTTAATGAACTAAGTAGTGAGAAAATGTTCTGCCACAAATAATTAGGATTTTTAACCATTTAAATTTTGAAAGGGGCCCTTCAAGATTGTGAAATGGCCCTTTTGAGATAGTGAAGGGGCCCTTTTGAGACTGCGAAGGGGCCTTTTAAGATGGTTAGGGGTCCTTTTGAGATTGTGAAGGGTCCCTTCCAAGATCGTGAGGGGGCCCTTTTGAGATTGTGAAGGGGCCCTTCTAAGATCGTGAAGGGGCCCTTCTAAGATCATGAGGGGCCCTTTAAGATCGTGAGGGGCCCTTTTGAGATTGTGAAGGGGCCCTCCTAAGATCGTGAAGGGGCCCTTTAAGATCGTGAGGGGCCCTTTTGAAATTGTGAAGGGGGCCCTTTTGAGATCGTGAGGGGCCTTTTTGAGACTGCGAAGGGGTCCTTTTCAGACTGCGAAGGGGCCCTTTTAAGATCGTGAGGAGCCTTTTGAGATGGTAAAGGTCTTAGTATTGAGACCGGCACCTTTAAAGATAAGAGCATGTGCGGCTTTTTTAGATTATATAGAGCTCTTTAAAATTATGAACTGGGTTATGCAGATTGTTAGGGGACCTTAATGACCCTGCAATTTTTAAGGGTGATCAAATGAAAGCTGATGCTTTCTAAAAATCCGCTTGACTCTTGAGCAGAAGATTCTTCTATAAGGAAGTCAGTGATCCTTCCGTCAATCCTGAAGAAACAGGACAAAACGCAAGTAATTAAGGTTTTGAAATAAGAAGTAAATTTAGGTGGGAATGCTTGACGAGAAAGTTGTAATACATTATCATGGAGTCTATTATGAATAGAATTCTGATCGCTTTGATGCTCTCCAAAACGTGTCATTTGAGAAGTGTGCCAGAAAAATATGAAAGAAAATATAATAAAAAGTTTCGGGAACACAAGGGAGTGACGAAAGAATATTTTGTACGATCACTTGTTGCAAAAGCGGTTAAATTTAGGCGAAGACACCAGCGAAAATTTAAATCTCGCAAACAACTACAGAAGTGACAAGGATTTCTTTTCGTGTCGATTTTGCGTATCGTGTAGTTTTTGTGTAGAAATTCTGCATACCGGTATATCCAAAAATTCTCTCTAATTCTGAAATTACCCCTCCAATTCAAATGAAATGGATTGTAAGGAAAAAGTACACAGATTCACTTGTAGGCTCCATGCACAATTTCACGGTGACTGGGTAAGTCGATTCTGTGGCAAAACAATTCCATTTGTTCTACTGAGTATTTAATATTACTCATACAGTATGAAACTCATTATAAACTCCAAGAAATTTTGATTCACAAAAACCTCCCTCATCATGACATTTTGAAATAACATGGAGCTGAGAAAAGTTGTAGGCCTAATTCCTGTTTGATAATGTAATGCCGAGAGAGTGCTTAATACATTTCAGGAGGTTTCGCCTGCAGAGTATTAAATACATCAAAATTCTACTAGTTATACTCTCAAAAGGCTGGAGGTTTCGCGTGCAGGGCTTTCAAAATATCAAAATTCTACTAGGGTAGGTGTAGGTAATATGGCACACTTAACGAATATCTTCGAAAAAAGATGCTTCCTGCAAATATTTTGGAATAATGAAGATGGTTACTTATTGATGTGATCATTGGCTGCAAACACAAAATTTAAGCAGATTCGGCTGCATACTTCCGCTTGTGTGATTAAAACTTAAGTGATATACCAATTTTTGTAGGTCAAAAATAGGGCTGATCTAAAATATAAATTTCAGTAAAGCTATTATTATATGATCAATCAAGTTTTCTCATGAATTTACATGCATTGGATATGGAAGCTTGGGTCTTGTGCTATGCTTACAATATTTCACTTTTTAAATTTAATAATTTTATCAAATATTTTTATAGCTTTTGAAGTAAGATATGTATGGCGGGTAATATGGGATAAGCGTTATGTCTCTCCAGCTTAATAAACCCCATCGTGTGAGCGACAAGGATGAAGCAGCTGAGAGGCCAAAGGTATCCGGTGTCTTGACTACCTCCAACTATGTTTCCGAAGTTCAACAATCAGAGAAGAAAAAAGAATCTACTCCTAGAAACAAAGGTAAAGAAAATATGCCTATGAAGAAAACAAAATCTCGAAATATCTCCAATCCAACTCAACCTGTTGTAATGGATACACAGCCTCAAACATAAACAAGTGACCCAAGTAACTTCTGTCAGTTCTGTGATGTGGAGTAAAGTGATGATCTAAGATGTGGTCTTCAGGTTGACTGGATACAATGCACTCAATGTGGATCGTGGGTACACGAGGATTGCGCTGTAGCAAATGGAAAAGTGCATTATATTTGCTATGTCCGTGACGAAGACCAGTGAATTGATTTGATACTTTATAGACTCTCTGATAATTTGTTTCATTCGTTATTCAAAATAAAACCAGAATTTACCGGGAATGTTTTTTTTATCTTATTGATAGTGCGAATTTTTCAAGGTACCCTAATTTTGAGAAATTCTAAAAGAGGGATATATTGGACATTCATTCTATTCATCTAGCTAAATATTAGAGAATTAAACAGAGGTTTATCCCAATAGCCTGGAGGTTTTGCATGCGGCGCTTTATAAAACATCAAAATTCTACTAGTTGCACTCCAAAAAGGGTGGAAGCTTCTCCTGCGGCGCTTTATAAAGCATCAAAGCCCTACTAGTTGCACTCCCAAAAGGCTCTAGGTTTTACCTGCGGCTCTTTATAAAACATCAAAATTGAACTAGTTATACTCCCAAAAGGGTGCAGGTTTCGCGTGTGGCGCTTTGAAAACATCAAAGCTCTACTAGTTACACTCATAAAAGGCTGGAGGTTTTGTCTGCGATACTTTGCCTCAGAATGGTTGAGCTCTAATTTATTATTATCTATGGTCTTAATGCATTAATAATGTATTTTTAGTCGCAGCATATGGTATATAATGTGTAGGCGCATAAAGATTCATAACTATTTAAAATTGAATCTTGGATAACTTGTAATCATATCAAAACTGAAAATGGGCCCCAGAAAAGGCAACGTTTGGGTCCGTAGAAGATATCTTCCGGATTTTTTTCTGACACCGCGTTCTCATTCCTGGATTTAGGAGAATTGCCGTTTAAATAATTTACGATGGGTCTGTAGTAGTGCGCTGGCATTCCATCCTGCATGAAGATATTCCATCCTTCATGACATTCGGTATATTTTATGCATCATAGAAAGGAAGATTTTACCACACATTATCGATTTCTCGAAAGAATTATGGCTCTTTCAAAGAATATGACTTGCCCAAGCATTTAGACCGTGCTGACCATGGATTTTGTATGAAGATATTTGCTGTGACCAGACCGCTCTGCTGAAGCGGTCTTCCAAACGTTGAACAGCTGAATAGCAATTTTCTAGTGGTATCATGAAAATTCTTCACACTAAAGACGGGATCTTGCACCGTGTGACGTCATGGCACGATTAATAGAAAATGGCAAAGCTGCTCGAGAAATACTGCATTATAAATTTGAATGTAAAATTTTTGATCGAAATGAAGAAACTTGTCTTTGAAACAGTTAAGTAAAATCATCCATGGACCTACATATAGATTATTCGATAATATGCAGTCTTTATATAGAGCTGAAATCGTCAATCGTTCAATAACTTCATGCTGATTTTGCATTAGGGGGAGGGTAGAGGGGTCTTTGTAGTACACTCGGTCTAACCTTCGAAAACGGTTCTCCTGAAAATAGTAGCTGCTCGAGTCATGTCTTCTAGTGCACCTTGATGAAGCTGATTATTGAATAAGCATCAGTAATAATTAAATGCATTTACTTGCTAACTGTGACGATTCAGAAGTATCTTTACTAGAAGAGACCCAACTTCTGCTTTAACGCTTTCAAAACTTACCGGGTTGTGTGATATCGAATAATCGTAAGTTTCTTACTTTGAGGGGGCCCACGACTACGTTATCTAGGGGGGCCCATTCCGATTTGACTTTCCGGTTTTTATTTTTGATAAGAGTGGCAGCCCTGAGAATGATTGCTAGGAGACTTGACACTTTGTCTTAGGAACCCATCTAGCTTGCCTTAATAATTGATCTGTTCAATTATTGCATGTACAAGAACGAAGTTCTGACACAATCTAACTTACATGTATTGAATATTATAGGCCGGGCAGCCTACATGCACGTTTGGTCATCGAAACTTCTAGCTCAAAGATAATGCGTCCCAGAACTGTCAAATCAAGAAATTAGTAGCATCTAATTCAAGTTGTAAAATAGCAATATTGGCAATTAATAAATGCAGTGACACATATGCTACATAGTCTTCTACAATAAAATGATATTTATATAGGTCCTGTAGTCTCGGAACACAAAGTCTCTAGTTTCATCTAACAGTAAACATGAAATAAATTCGCGAAAATTCCTATAAGGATGAGACAATCGAATGATGCTTTAATACATCAAAGCACAGTCAAAAGCTGTCACATCCCCACCGTGATTTGTGGATCGTTATCGGAGCAATGACATTTTAACATACCAGAGTGATAGGTGGGTTGGTCTGTACGTTCCCTTCTCAGAGACGGAATATGCACTAAATAAGTAGTCCTCTCAGTCACAGACATTACAGTTTTTTCATGCATATCTGAGATTGTTTAGAACAGCATTAATGTAACTACAGGGATAAGGATTTTCCGCGGAGGCACCAAGAAGTCTGCCTATTGTATTTTTACTTTTTTCTGTTTGGGCCTCTGAAATGTGAATTTCCGCTGGGCCCCCCGTTGCCCGATTCTGATGCGTCATTAGAACATCGTTGTTTAGAAAGACCGATAAAAGTACTCATGCTCGAGTGAGATTGATCATTATCTTTATCAGAGCAGAAAGAGTCCGAACTGTCACTCACTTAACCAAAAGTCATCGAGTTTTTTTGAAAGAACACATCGCAAATGAGAGATGTCTCATAAAATCACCATAGTTTGTCTCGAGTGATGCCAACGACTTGATTTAGGTCACTCAATGCTTTCCTGTCCAAGTAGAATGACATTCACCATTGTAGCCGCGTTAGATATCTAATCTTTATCATGGATACACATGACATATAACATGTCTTATGTAATAGTAGATATCTATCCTGTTAATCTATATTCAAATGTTTGATCGTGATAACTTCATAAATAAAGTGTTATAGACACAAGAAGGACTTCTACACCATCACTTTTAACATACATTTGTCGCCAATAACATAGGGATTTCTCTTTCCATATTCCACATCTAATTGTTTTTGAGAAGGTATTTTTCATTCACTAAAATCTCCACACATAAACGATTGGTCTCCATTTATGCCTGGCATTCGACTCCGAACAGAAATGTAAATGCAGGAGCTTGTCCATAATTGTTGGTGGAGTTGTACCAAAAGACATACAGCTGGATTGAATATTTTGAGCGAACCATCATTGTCTTCGTGGTTTTATGATTCCTTTCACTGATGCCGCATTCGCGGGTTCTGTACTGTGAGTATGTGTCTCAGCAATATTTTCCTCATGCACCTCTTGCTTTCCTTTTCCTTTGCACTTCAATTTTCAAGCCTTGTAATCGGAGTTTTCTCAATTATCAAATACAGCGACGAGTGAATTATTCTGACAAAGCCTGAACACGGGGCTATTATGTGCATTAAAAACAGACCTCAAACACCCACTGACAGTTGCCGAATCCGTTTTGAATCTGTTTTGAATCCTAGCCTTCCAGAAGTTTCAGTCCAGTGCTATGTTTATCCTCTCTTACAGCTCTCATATTGGTATGCGACGTGTCTTTTTTCTTTCGCAGCCATGAGGCGTTTTCCACGACTTGTGAATCTGTTTTGTTTACAACATCCAAGGCCAGATTCTGGCGTCAGTCTGCACTGTCATTCAGTAGCCAACTATCGACCGGTCACCGGGTCGTCGTCTGAGCACATTCTCCAATAACTTGCACAACCTGTCAATCTGTTCCTTACTCAATTTGTCATCCCATGCGAAACCTGCCGTGGTGTGTTGAAGAGGTGCACATGTGACCCGCAACCAACTACAGACCGTGAAGTTTCCCAGCCATTCTCCTAAAATTACATATACTGGCCGTCTCGTCATCATTTCGTTCGCCACCTCCGGAAATTGGCTTTCTGGAGTTCATTGTAGATTCTAATATACCTTCAGACCCTGTAGCCTCACTCTTTCAGTCCCTAGCCGATCTACACGCCACCACACAGCAGTTGTCTGTATGTAGATGGGGTGATCTTTTTGGCAACACTCAACAGCATTTAGTACGGGAAATTATTTCCTAGAAACAAATCCACCTGCTCACGAATATGAGGGCCTATTTGACAAAGATTTCTGCTATACGAGACCTATTTCTGCAATGCGAATTGTGTCACATGTGTAAGTAACTGTAGCACCTCCATGGACTCTCCAAAAAATGTAATTTTCGAAATATCCTGTAATGATTGTTCCAAAGTGTACATAGGAGAAAGTAGCAGAATTGTGCACCTTATTGAACATGGCAATCAGAAAAATACATCAAGTGCTGTTCTGCAACATTTTATTAGTGAACATCAGAATGAGAAAATTGCGTTTCAGTGGCGTCTGTTACACAAGGGTCTATGTAATTTTGAAAAACGCTTGATCCTCGAAGCTCATTATATAAGCAAATTACCCACACAAAGTTTGATAAATGGTTGTGTCAGAAGTAATTTCTTGAAGTTTTGAACTTTCTCCATCCTTTTTTCAATTTTTTTACTTTGCCTTTCGATATGCATCTTTCTTTATTGTTTGTCTTCTTTTTACGCACAGTATTATATGTTTGTGTACAGAATACTTCGATTTTACCTTGTAAATGCTCTAATTCGTATCGATTTTATCTCTTTTGCATGATTGACTTGGTCAATTACGTTTTAAGGTGCATTGCGTGATTGATCCACTGACAATTTCTTAGTGATCACGAGGTGAACTGTGTTGCTGTCTGATTCTGTGTAGAATTTCTTGCATAAGCCATTTCGCATTGAGAAAGCCTACGGGTGCAACGTTTGCGAGAATTGACAAATTGATTTGTGTTAGCAGAAGTATCTTGCTTTGCATTTTATCTTTCCTGACAAATGTATTTTGAGATAATGATTTTCTCTTTCCATACTCAATCACTGTTTTGGAACATCAAGTGATAAAGTATATGAAATCACTTTACAATCTGGAAATTCGATATTAGTAATGAATGATTTGTCAGTAACCGAAGAGGTTTCAAACTCACAATTATTATCATTCGAAGCAGCTCCGAATACCTGAAGTTTATCAATAAGTGCAAGGAAAGCTTGGTCAACAGTCTGCCTTAAATAGTCCGGGAGCTAGCGTGAAGTTGTGCAGGGAACGAGGTAGTACATAAAACTTTCACATAGCATAGTACACCTCTAACCTACTGCAAAACTTCACGTCTGCCGGATCATATCATTTGCTTTTAAGAAATAGAGAGGATAACACAATCCTATGTATTTCCAGTGGTAAAATTGTGACATTTAAGGTGTTGACTCCATTTTTTCGAATTTTTGCTCATAAAAGTTACACAAATTGGTATTTTGTTGAACTGGTTATTATAGAAATCATCTACAGATCATGATCTTTCAAATGAGTTATCATTCAGTAACAGAAGATGAAGTAAAGTGTACAAACAGAAGCTTTTCGTTAAAGTATATCAACAATTTTCCTGAAATTTCTATGTTAAAATTTGCAGTTACACCAACGAAAAGTGTCTGTTTGTACACTTTACTTCATCTTCTGTCAATGAATGATAACTCATTTGAAAGATCATGATCTGTAGATGATTTCTATAATAACCAGTTCAACAAAATACCAATTTGTGTAACTTTTATGAGCAAAAATTCGAAAAAATGGAGTCAACACCGTAAATGTCACAATTTTACCATTGAAAATACATAGGATTTTGTTATCCTCTCTATTTCTTAAAAGCAAATGATATGATCCGGCAGACGCGAAGTTTTGCAGTAGGTTAGAGGTGTACTATGCTATATGAAAGTTTTATGTACTACCTCGTTCCCTGCACAACTTCACGCTAGCTTCCGGACTATAAACCTCCAGCTGTGAATATGATAGTCTTCATCTTGAATATTGATTCTTGTCGAGTTCTCCATGTAGACCAGCCTTTCACACGCGATCACTCGTAGAGGCAACAAGCTGTCATTCGCAGTCTTCTTACACAACCAGACCACCCTGACATTCGCTTTTTCGAAAATATGCTTGAAATTTTGCTTTTATCGAGTGGCATTCGCTTATTTTTCGCTTTTTTGGGGTGGAGCAAGAAAAAAATGTGACTTTAGGTCATGTTGCACTTTACTTACTCATGCTATCACCCATGTGCTGACAATTGAATCCAGATGTTGACAATTGCATAATCTTATGTAATGACTCATTTTATGTAGGAATTGGAAAATGTACCCTTATTAGCAAAAAAGTCATGTAGCAATTTCTGAAGACAAAGCCTTGTCGCAGTGCGTTCCGGTATATGCACAATTTTTTATATTAGCGTGGAGGCCATGGTGCTATAGCTTTTCCACGAGTTTGAATTGTTGCATGTTGAAAGCACAAGCGGGTTACATGCTACAAATGAATGTCATCATACTTATCAGTCAAGGAAATAGGAATTCGAGACATCAATCCATGCTGTCTTGCCCGGATTACTACCTAGGCCCACTACCGAGTTGTCTTAGAAGATTGATGTTGGATTAGTGAAGCAAACTGTTCAGTTCATGCGAATGAGTGAGGTGCATTGCATAATGATGACTTAGATTAGATTCCTTCTTGCCTTTTTTGCTTGGTTTATGTAAATTTGAACTGAAAAAAACTTTCGTCGAAAGCTTTCCAATATATGTTTTTACTGGCATTGTCTTCTTTTTCCCTGTAGAATGATGATACAGGCCTAAGAAATTGAAAATATACAGAATTGAATATTTTCTGTTGATTTTTTATTACACTGTCACTTTCACTGTGATTTTCGTGAAGTGCGTGTAATTAAGCAAAAAGTTGATGTGTCTAATAATAATCATTTTGTACCTACTAATAAAGACATTAATATGATGCTGATATGAGCAGATATGTGTAGCCTATTTTCATATAGCCACCTGAAACTTTCTGAGATATAGATTGAAGAATTCTACCGGTAATGCACTATTTTGTAAATAATTTGACTACCGTTTAATTACTGCAGTCATTCTTATTATGTCAAACTTCACCCGCTATATACATGTATTTTCATAGCTCCTGTGTGCTGAGCTATGCGGTATCGACTTATCTCGTGTGCTTCAACAACTCGTGACTTCTTGCAAATGCGTCAGTAAACAGGAACGCCCACATACTATCCAACGAGAGAAAGTGGTGTCAACGATCCAAGGCAATGAAAACCTTGCATCGTAAAGCTTGGACTTGGTTTTAGATAAATTGTCTTGGCTATTTGTCCTGTCTTGAATTGAATTGGAAAGAGAGAATATTGAAAGATCTTGATTTTATTTTTGGTATTTATTACCGATTTTTTTGCATATTTTAGTAGACGTGCATGGAGCATGATCTTGATAATTGGCATTTGAAGTAGGCTGCAGGCCCTATACCATTAGTTTTTATGGAATATTTTCAAAGATTTATCAAATATTATCATTTATCGTCGCTTTTCATAAATTTAGATCTAGAATATAGATGTATATTTGCACTGTTAAGTTTTAATTGAAAAAAGTACGAAGATATGCCTCATAAGAGACAATTTTGATTTTAGGAATGGGCCCACTTATGGTTGCAAGCTTGACGGAAAGGGTCTGTAAAGAACCCACTCGAATGTAAATCATTGACTTCTCATTTTCTCTCTATGACAGCCGTCCATTGTCTGAATAATTCCATTTTAGAAATATTTATCATCTAATCACTATAGAGCCACATAATTGAACAATATGGCAGTTTCATTGATCATAAATATACAAGTTGACACAATTTAATAAAAGATCAATTTTGCTTCAATAACATAGCTTAATTAAGAGCATTATCTTCCTTTACAAAAATACATTCTAGTAAGCAATATCATTAGCATGATACTAGGCTTTCGAGTAGTGAAGAAAACTGCAGATATTGTCAGATGAAACCTTAGTGTGCATTCTATCACTATGAAATAATTGCCATATTGATATAAGACCTAATTAATGATCATTTATTCGTAATATGATCCACTTCGCATAACTTTAGTTGATATACCACTATCTAATAAATACTGGAAAATATCAACATGCTTTGGAATATTCAGATAAAATAGATGGTCTAAGTTATAGGCTAATTCAGTAGTTGGAAGCATGGCAGCTAGAGAAATTTCCTTAGCCACATTAGATATTATAAAATCATCCTCAATTTGCTGAATTTTCCAGCAGTATTTTTGTTGATTATTTCAACATTATGTTTCAACTAATCCTATGAAGCAATTTTGGAATCTACACTATTTGTCTAAAATTGAAGCAATCTAAATCGATTGCTGGTTATATGTCTGATCATTAATAGTATACGAAAGCTAGTTTATGCATAAATATGGTCTGGTGCATTTGCGAATCGCAATATCTAAGCGTAGTATTTCACGTATCCTAGGAGGTACTCCGTCAAGTTATCATTTTTGTACCAGCAAGTAATATTCGCAATCTACACATGTTCGTATGCATGGTAGTGTATGATTTGATGGGATATTATGTCGTTATAACTCTATTCTACAATGCTTTATGCAAAAATTATGAGTTCGCTTCTTTAAGTTAAGGTTTCGTTTTTTTCGCTTTTTTTAATTCGAATCGGCTGGGAGGTCTGAACAACCCACATACACGGTTATGATAAAATTAACAGTAGATGAGCGAATTTCTCACTAAGATAATGCATGTACGCAGACATGCTTAAAATTGGTGTACATGTGATTGTAGATAATTTTTGGAGAATGAATTCCAGAGCGGAGCTGAATTCTTGAGACCTGATCGGGGTCTAATTGACCCTTTTGGCTGTCTATCTTGCTTCTAGTAATTCAACTGATATGAAGCATTGCATGAAGAGGCATTGTAAAAAATGTTTGTATTACATTAGTGTGAACCATTGATAAATCATCAATGTGAAATGCAAAACAGAAAAACATGGTTCCCGGGTCCACTGGGTCCCATCATGACTCTGAGGGTTAATATATTTGTGCTCCATTTTTTTCGCTTGAGCTAGCTTGTCTCCTCGAAAGGAGCAATTGAGGCTTTCCATCAAGTGCACGTGTACAGGTATTGCATTGGCAAACAGGTCTCGTCCGTGGAGTTGTCGCAGATGCTTTAATGTTTCTTGCAAAGTGATTTTTTAACAGTGTTAAAGTATGTGATCATGAAGGAATTTGTAATTCAATTTTGCAATTTCGCCGTTGACTTTTTGTAATTCTGATGAGGCGTACATTTGATGAAAATCCCTGGCGGGACACTGGTTCAATCTTCAATACAAAGCGTAGTTGATTTTGATTTTCTCAGAAAAATAGACACTTTCATTTGACTGCTTTTTCTTTGTGACTGCCAAGCTGTCACTGCATCGCTCGATGTCCATCCAAAGTGCATGACAACTACCTAGGTCTTATTTGATAGGCCTAAAAGACTATCCGCGTGGCTGGTTAAGTAAATCGTACATAGAAACAAGCTCAATAAGGCTCATTAAGTTTTCTTATGATTCGATTCGCGAATCGCGACGCTATTCTATTCGACTCAAATTTTGCCGTTTCGCAGGTCCCTAGTATCAAAGGTGTTCGGTCAATTTTTTGGACTTTGTCTCAATATTATTTCTGTCTTCTCCTGAGTTGATCGTCACACCTCTCACTATATTAAGTAGCATTGTTTGTGGACAGTAACCGAATGCAGACGTCATCACGGACAAGCGTAAGGAAGATAGATTCATTCGCCACGGGGTGTATAGAGAACAGAGGCTACGTCTAGGCGTTGAAATGTGCCTTAACATTTCGGAAATAAAAGTCACATGTTAATCGTTCGTCGATATTCGACCACAGTATTCAATTGCCAAGTGTGATGATAAGCGATCAACAATGAGTGTTTCCATATATTTCAATCAGACAAAGGCATGCGCTCAGCAGTGTCCAATAAGTTATTGGCGATATTTGCTTAAAAAAGTTATATCACATCTTGGAGATTTTATTTGTAAAAGCTGATGACATCTTCTATTACTATTAGACTTAAATCTCAAATATTTCATAGTTGTTTTATTTGATGCAGTCTCATTAATTTATCCTCATTTAGTTTTATAAGTACCTATGACATGGTGTGCCTTATTAATTAAAGGTTGGGGACCTACCTCAACCCAAAGTTATGGCTTGGATGTGCCCATAAAATGAGGCGAGCACATTTTTAAGTAAGCGTATTTGATGAAAAGATAGCGCTCTTCTAGTATCTCCAAATCAACCGCAAGGCACGTCTTCAAGTTCATAAGTCTTCTTTCGAATTTCTCCATACGACTCAGATAAAGTATGTGCAAAAAAGTTAAACCCTTTCCTCTTTCAGAAAATGAGAGTGATATCGTTGGCTTTTGACAATGTGAGTGCCATCTGAATAATCTGAATATCGACATAGTTAATGAATATAGACTATAACCTAAAGGAACCCCTCGAAGAGATGGCAGCAAGCTTTAGGGTGTTGCGCAAAAAGCACGCGGCGACTTGTAGGTAATGGTAATGAGCAAAAAGTTGGAACAATACAAGAAGTTCTGCTTGATTTCTTCACTTGAACGTTACAGATTTCATGTGCCGTGAAGATGTAAGTTCCTTGCATGATGTAGTCTATGAGTTGCACATTTACTCGCATTTACATGACAACCCGTCTAAACATTTATTTTATACGAACCGTATGCTTCATTACTTATATATGACAATGTGATTAGTGCTTTACTTACTTACTTTATCCGTTTAGCGTCCTTTTCTCTACCCCCGTTGGGTTAGACGATTATTCTTCATTTATTCATAAATATCTTTATCCTAATCAGTAATGTATTTCATGAAAACTATTTGCTTGATTGACTATGGTGCTATTAGTCCGGGAGCTAGCGTGAAGTTGTGCAGGGAACGAGGTAGTACATAAAACTTTCACATAGCATAGTACACCTCTAACCTACTGCAAAACTTCGCGTCTGCCGGATCAGATCATTTGCTTTTAAGAAATAGAGAGGATAACAAAATCCTATGTATTTTCAATGGTAAAATTGTGACATTTACGGTGTTGACTCCATTTTTTCGAATTTTTGCTCATAAAAGTTACACAAATTGGTATTTTGTTGAACTGGTTATTATAGAAATCATCTACAGATCATGATCTTTCAAATGAGTTATCATTCATTGACAGAAGATGAAGTAAAGTGTACAAACAGACACTTTTCGTTGGTGTAACTGCAAATTTTAACATAGAAATTTCAGGAAAATTGTTGATATACTTTAACGAAAAGCTTCTGTTTGTACACTTTACTTCATCTTCTGTTACTGAATGATAACTCATTTGAAAGATCATGATCTGTAGATGATTTCTATAATAACCAGTTCAACAAAATACCAATTTGTGTAACTTTTATGAGCAAAAATTCGAAAAAATGGAGTCAACACCGTAAATGTCACAATTTTACCATTGAAAAGGATTTTGTTATCCTCTCTATTTCTTAAAAGCAAATGATATGATCCGGCAGACGCGAAGTTTTGCAGTAGGTTAGAGGTGTACTATGCTATATGAAAGTTTTATGTACTACCTCGTTCCCTGCACAACTTCACGCTAGCTCCCGGACTATATACGCAAGCTCTCATGTACATATCTGTCAAATTCGAGGACTTTTTGTAGTGTATCGATGATGATCAATATAGCTGATCATCACTTTTATTGAATGAGTTTCTTCTCTCAATTTCGACATTTCAGTTAATAAAATTATGCGTGTCATATATCTCAGTCACTCATTTCTGCTGTGTGTGAAGATGAGGGAGCGTTGCGTACTCTAGATATGTCAACCAAACTTCCTTACCAGATGAAAAGTTGTCAAAATAATCTCTACATGCATGTTGAGCCAATTTCTCTCAATTGAGAGCGTGTCCGCGATGAGTTCATCACGAATCTTTTCACGCTCATGCGCTTCAAGGTTCATGAATTAGATGAAATCATGTGGCGAACAGGGATCAGGGATGCGGCCAGCATTGATTGAGCGAATAAAAGCAACATGTAAAATTTGGCCGAACTACACCTTTAACCGTCACCATTTCTCCATTGATAAGGAAAACATGCGAAAAATCGTGGAGTCTATGAAGAAGTCTAGTGGCCTCCGGAGGTAGCCCTATGGAGCTCCATGACTAAAAACCCATTACCCAGTGGGGTTTTGACTCAAATGTATTTTTTTACCAATGATACGTTTTCTTGTTCTCCGAAGTAGTACAGTATAAGACCGCTGCCATTTCTTGAACTCCTCGTTGTGCTTGGCAGCCTGCTCCATTTCACTCTGCCTCGACGAAGTTTCCAAATTTCAAATTTACCGCCTCTTGTAGGCATTGCACTTTGTGTATTTATTTTGGAATCTTCTGACTATTCATGATGCAGTCCTCAAGTCAATCAGATATCTAGGATGTATTGAACTAAGATCAACAAAGAAGACGGACAAAGATCAACGAAATATCAAGTAAAGGGTATTTATTCTTCAGACATTCATAACATTTCAAAAAAAGCTTTTTAACTTTCGCGCCTGATGCAACTTTTCGATGTGCTATGAAAATTCGCATTCGATGTGCCCGAATATTCGATAATATTTATGATAAGCCAATGCAAAATATCATTATAATCATAAAGATTGCAGCGTGCTAGTTCGCCTGGGCATTGAATAGAAGGATGTCCTCAGACTTGAACAAATTAAGCACAACAGTTCATTGGCAGCCGTAGACGATGCGTTTCGCCCTATAAGGGCTCGTCAGTACAGCTCGGAATGGCCCAAACTAGCTTAAAATATCTAGAACGGCTGAACAAGCTGAAGGACTGCACAGCACGCTGCTCTGCGTTCGTTTATCTTTCTAATCATTATCATTCAATATGCTTGGCTTAAATTGATACTATTATCACAATCTTTATACATCAAAGGTCGTGCTGCAGAATCTCTAAATCATTTGCTGGCTGCAAATGCAAATTAGCGGCTATTGTGATAGGATCCGGCACTTTCACAACACGCACTGTTAATGGCTTTCTTTAAGTGTTGGGGTTTCACTTGCAAAGATTAAGAGTTGATTGAATTTACTTATCTACTTTTTTGGTGCGATATATCTCGTGTTTCTTGGTTGTCCTACTTTGGCAGGGCTGAGAGGGATTTGGGAGCCTCCAAAAACTGGAAATGTCAGCGTGCGATGGAATATTGCGATGCATAGATCTTCCATGTTTCAAGATGTTTTATTCAATTTTAGCCGCTGTGCTCGTAGAAAGTATATTGATATCGCTTAGTCCTGACTGTGAGGATGGAAGTAATTCATTTAATTTTCCTATCATGAAAGTATCACTCATTGACGTCAATGATGCAGCATAGATCTAAGCTATTTAAGCAATGTAGAGGTTGTTGAATCAAGTATGTCAAAAATAGCCCGATTGATTTCCAGTCAAATGCGTAGCAATTTGACCCTGCAATGGACGCCTGCACAAAATCATGGGCAGGCCTCACAGACATATTTTTGCATCCTCGCTTGCTGTGAGTTCTGCACGTGGTAGCTCATGTTAAGTTTGGATGCCAAAAAGGTCACTTGTAGGAGAAAAGGAATCATCTTTTTATAATATCCGATCATCAGAAAGCTGACTCTCCTGAAAACGCGATGAATCATCGGTTATATGACAAACGACCTTTCTTCGGTCGCTGCTCCCGTCGACGTGCTGTTTGCGTTCATTTCTCTCAACCAATAATAAATTCCAAAGAACCTGATTTCTTTGTTGCTTCTGTTTTATTTTATGATCTTTGATAAAAATGATATATCGAGGGTGCATAAAAATCTTCACCGTAGGCTTTTTAGAGGTGCAGTGGTGAAACGGTCTCCACTTGAATGTGTGGATATGTCATCCTATTTGAAGACCGAAGTCCCGTTGAGCCCTATCGACTGGATCAAGCGTCAGTATCGAAATCGCTCGTCTTTAATAATTTCGATCTTTGGCGTGCATAACAGAATTGTTCAATATTTATAATTCGTTGAGTAAATGTTTCATCAACTTAATGATTTCAGTGCTACGCGGGCGAACCGTGTTCTATTGTGATTTTTTATTGGTAGAAGCTGGTAAATGACAACAACGACCTCCCTCTGTTTTTCAGATGTCAGCCTCGGCGGTTTATGTCCTGGACTTAAAGGGAAAAGTCCTTATTTCCCGAAATTACCGGGGCGATATCGACCTGTCAATTATTGATAAATTTATGCCATTGTTGATGGAAAGGGAGGATGATAGCAATTTAACACCAATTGTCCAGTCAGAAAATATCAATTTCATGTTCATCAAACACAACAACCTGTATATAGTTGCAACGACAAAGAAGAATGCCAATGTTACGCTAGTATTTTCTTTTCTACACAAAGTTGTTGGTGTAAGTAAAATGCCATGATGCGGTTTTCAAGTAGCTGAAGAATATGTGAAATTACTTTCTTGCAGATCTTCACTGAATATTTTAAGGATCTTGAAGAAGAAAGTATTCGAGATAATTTTGTCCTTATTTATGAATTATTAGACGAAGTGATGGACTTCGGCTTTCCTCAGACAACTGATACGAAAATCCTGCAGGAGTAAGTTCTCGTGTCGTTTTCTCACTAATGAATAACAATTTGTGTAAGCTGAAACTTCAGAAAGTATGTTATTTGTATAGCAGAACAAAGGTGGAAGTTGAGTATGTTGAGTACCTATTATAATTGATCAATATTGGTCTATTTATTCAGAAATTTGTAGTGAATTTTATGTTGTTATTTAATTAAATGTACACAGCATATTTACTTGTATTTAATTGATGTATTTTATTAATTTGCATTCTAAATTTAATGCAATGCATTAATTGAGAATTATTACATGGTTATTGAAGAATTTAAGTCTTTTTTCTGTCGAATCACCTCCTCAGGGTTCATTCATCGACTTATGTTAGTTTTCTTTTTATTCATTCATTCTGGAATGCGAATCAATGAGCTCTGTATTAAATTGCTATGTACTAGAAGTAGGCCCCACATGCACAAGTAAGATTGGAGTGAAAAACGACAAGAGTGATCAATGCATTAATGATAAATACTAAACAGCAGTAGCATGGCACGAAACTTGCTAATTTCGATATTTATGACTTTTTAATAGTTGAAGGCTGCACGAATTCTGAAGGCGTTAGACTTACATTAAGTCGATGAAGTTTGCGTCAAATTGTGAGTATGGTAACCTAGACCATAGATGCACATTATCAAATCCATTGCACAGATACTTCAATCCAAAATTTGAAGTTGTTTTCTCAATTGAGCCTTGAACATAGTAAGTCGTCATATGTCAACGAAATTTGTTCGGATATTACTTCGATAAACGTGTCTGGGACGCAATCCTCAATATATTCTTTCAACTGTTGATCTAAATGAATTAGAACAGCTCAGATATTATGTAACTTTATGCGTCTTATTACGAAGAATGAACTTATTCCTCTTCTTATGAGTTTGTGACTTGTACTGTAGCAGTCAGTGTTAACATTCATGCTGTTAAAATTTTTTCGCACATCAATGGATTGAGCCCTTAACATTCAGTCGGTTATGTAAACAATGTCTGATGTCGCTCGGAACTCATCAGCATGAGTTGAATTGCCTATGGAGACATAAAATGATATATCTGCAAATGTTGCATGTTTGAGAAAAGACCTAAAATTGCGTGTATCATTGACGTCAATATTCAATCGCAAAAATTTTCATCTTATGTGAGTAATAAAAATAACGATAAAATCTTACATCAGCGTTTTCAAGGCATTCTTAAATGTAGGAGGGAAATTGTTTGAAATAATGAGAGAAACGAGTAATTCAATGTGGAAGATGATGTGATAGTGACTCATAGTTTCCATTTACTAGAAAGAAGCCGTGACTGTAAAAATTTAGTTCCCTGACATTGTCGGCCATTACCAGTCAAGACTTCTTGTTCGCAATCAGTAATTAGTCAAGATCGCTTGTTTTTCGATTAGCACGCTCGCTCAGTGATGAATTATTGCAACGCACATCTTTCAGTCGCATAGCCACAGGAGGAGAACAATTTCTTTAAGCAATTGGCATCATTTACCAGGCAACTACGGCATAATTAGTTTTATCTAATTTCTGTTGGACAAGCAGAATCTTATCGTTTTCTATCGCTGATATATCTGATGGAAAATAATTCACCTAAGAGTTCACTCCAATGTTGTGGTTTGCTATTAGAATTGAAAACGTTGAATCCTGGGTAGATAATTATTTGAACTCTCATTACAGATTTATAACCCAAGAGAGTCATAAACTCGAAGCGCCCAGACTTCCGCCTGCTGTGACGAATGCAGTGTCGTGGAGAGGAGAAGGGATCAAATATCGAAAGAACGAAGTCTTCCTCGATGTGATTGAATCCGTCAACCTATTGGTTCGTGTTATTGTTATTTCATTCAAGTAGAGTCACTGAGTTTAATACAGAATCCAAAGAAAATTTTGATCAAAATAACAAATTCATTAACAGATGTAATCGTCTTGATGATCCATCGTTTTTAACTTATTCGAAAATCGGAATAAGTTTTTCGTAATACCGTATAGGCCTATATTACAGGCAGAATTTTCAATGATATTCTGTAAGAAATGTGAATTTCAATGACAAAAATCATGGTTTTCTTTATATGTCTTGAATGCTAGACTGTCATAAAGGCAGATATCCAATTTTACCAATTTCCATCTATCCTATTTTCAGGTAAGTGCCAATGGCAATGTCCTACGCAGCGAAATCGTCGGTGCCATCAAAATGCGCGTATATCTCTCAGGCATGCCAGAATTGCGTCTTGGTCTCAACGACAAGATATTATTCGAGAACACTGGACGTAAGTTCAATCGTGTGTAATATGCAGACATGTAAACTTCATGTAAATTGTCAGTTTCTGACTTTCTGTGCTTCATGATAGCTGAAAAAAGAAGTCTTGTCGAAAAAATTCTTGTTGGTTTTAAGCCAAATAGCGACTTATTTCTGGCTTTTTATGTAGAAGTGAGATCTCAGCGTTACGTTTTGATGCCCTTGTCACTACCAGGCTCAGATTATAATGCTAGTGCATAACACATTCAGATGGATTAGAAGCCATGGACAAAAGCTTTGCAGCATCATTATGAGTTAAACTTATTCAATCAACATCCAGAATCCTCATCAAGCCTTCCATCACCTAGCAATGAACGTTCGCCGAATTCCCGTGTTGACCCAATAATAATAGACATTTCTCTGATGATCCCGTAATCTCATTCACTTGATTTGGAGACATGGTATCAAATGTTCGCTATTTTTGCAGAGAAAGGCCTTCATTTAGCCTACTGAAAACAAATGGTGTATTTCATATACAATGGCATTTTACAAGATGTGACTAAAAATTATTGAGACTTGAAATTTTTTTCTTGAAAGTCGTTGAAATTCCGCAGTTTTTTATGCGATACTTATCAATAAGTGTATGAACTAATATCAGTGAAAAAATTGTGAGCCAAAACATCAATTCAAACTTTAAGGAGCATTTTTAATTCAATCAAGTTATGCAAGCGCAACGAGGTGAAAAAAGCGTCCGTTTTTTATAAAAAGAACTCATCCTTACTTCACTAAAAACACATTCAAACACAAAATTCTGAGGAAGGCACTCTTTGTAACATTCATAAACAAAAAAATCACTAAACGATATAATCTCCACCACTCTGAATCACTCTCTCACATTGCTACAGAAGCCTCTCCACCTGGGTCAGAAACTCGTCCTCAGGAATGGAGCGCAACACTCTCAAAGAAGTGGCCACAACCTCGTCGGCATCTTGGAAAGCGATCTTCTTCTTTTCTCTCTCTAAGCGATCAAACAACCACCTATCACACAAGTTCAAGTCCGGCGAGTAATGCGATTGCCAAAGAGTCTGGATCCCTCGACGTTCAAGGAACTCCTTTGTCTTCTTGGCAGCATGGGGACGAGCGTTGTCGAACTGGATCAGTAGCTGGTTCAATCGGGTGGGTTCAGGTCGGAGACTGCGCCATTTCTCACCTGTCGTACGCAAGAAGCTGATAAAGTAATCTGCATCAACAGTTTCGTTCGCACAAGTTCCTTGAACATGAAACTTCTTGTTCGGTGTGAAGATTACAGACAGAAGGGTTTTGCGTTTAGTCATCGCTGAGTCACGAATGACCCTTGGACGGGTCTCGCCTACCGCCACCCATGCCTTGTTAGCGGCCTTTAGAAGAACAGGATCGAAGAAGACCCAAGTCTCGTCTTGGATGGCATACAGTCGGTCTCTCTCCTCCATGTCTCGAAGATGCTTTCTTATTGAAATGGCGCTGTTCTTCCAGAGCAATTTGTGATGGTCGTTGAGAGAATGGGGAACCCACGTCGAGCACAAGTAGCGGCGATGGAGTCTGTCACGCAAAATTCGACGAGCGAGCTCGTGGTTGACGCCGGTCAGTTCCTTAATTTCTCGAAGTGACAGACGCCTATTCTCACTGATGAGCTGTTCGATTGTTTGAACATTTTCCTCCGTTGAAACGCTCACTGGACGGCCGACGGACTCGAAGCGTTGGTGACGGAATCTGCAGAAGCACTCGGAACATCAGAGGAATCTTCAGGCACCTTGGCATATCGAAAAACAGTCGCACGTGAGGGAGCGTCAGATCCATACAAGCTCTGTAGGTCTTTGAATATCTGTGAGGCACTTTCATCCAACAGAGTGCGAGCTTGAACGTAAAAACGGTACATCTCATTCGACGCTATCAGTAAAAGTGATCATTCATTGCATCTCGTTGCACTGAAGGTCATATATCTATGCAAATAGACGATTATCACGTGATTTTCGATCGCAGATATTCAAACTTCTGTCAGACATTAGCTGAAGATGTGTTTGACACTGATGCATAAAACTAAGATATAGAAATCTTAGTTCGCCTTCTATCACGCCGGTCTCAATAATTTTTAGTCACACCTTTTGAATTTAGGTGATAACATTTTTATTGTATACCCAACACAGCCAACAGACAGTTCGGCCACCCGATAACATGAGATAATTTATTTCTATTCCGCGTTGCTGGTTTCCCGTTTCAGCTATTTTAAAGTGCGTGCACTGAAATGATTCGTCGTATGAATGATTGCAGGAATATGGGGTTTCTTTTGCTTTATCTTTCTGCCATCCCCCATTATCTCAAGTTGTCTAACATCCATGGTGCTGATGCAACCACTACCGAGCTTGCCTGTATCCATTCTGAGGGTCAATCAATGCTGACATGAAGACGTCATAGAATCAATCAATCATTGAGGATGAATCTGATCGCACATGGGTATGATATTTCAATATTTTTCGAAGTCTGAGGAACCGGTGGCAGTGGAAAGCTAAGTGTCAGCTTTCTATAGTGTGTATGGCCAACATGACAGAGATTTTTGTCATCGCACACTGTGAGGAATTATAGGACACCAATACAAAGAAGTTATCGGTTCCTAACTTCTCATGACAACTACTTTCAAAAAATGAAAATTGAAGTGTTCATTGCTTTCACCAAGTTACGTAGGTTGTTAGGACACTTGGTATATTTAGGGATGACGATAAATCATAAGAACCGCTGTAAATCACTTAGCTATGTAGTAAGAAAGTTTAGCTCTGATTTCAGATCATTGTAAATTCCATGAACATTCGCATTCTCATCAATAATGCGTTCATATCTTACTTTCAATTCAAGGTGGTGTTGTTTCTCACTTAGGTGTGACCTCTTGAGGTCATGCAGGGTCGGATCCGGTGTGCGTCTTTGTATTGAATGTGCATCAGTGTATTTCTGAAGACAGTGGTAGCAATACAAATTGTACAGATAGAGGCTTAGAGAACTCTATGCAATGCCTGGATCTACGGCCAGCCTCTCAATCACCTAATATATAATTGTGATGTCAAAAAACGTAATTGATGAAAAATGCATTGTCTCATCCGGATAATGCATGAAGAGCGAAGTGCCGACTGCATCAAATAGGGAGTCATCGGTTGACATGTAAATTTCGATTTCTTGACAACTGTGGCAATCCAATGTCTTGCACTTGAAAAAAGAGTACTTTACCCTGAAAAGTAAGAAAAGCGTTATTACAGTCCGAGTCAGTAGTCTAATCTAAACCTACAAAGCGGCTATACCCTCGAGCAATCAGAGGAAAG
This sequence comes from Prostheceraeus crozeri, assembly GCA_907163375.1. Classification (NCBI taxonomy): domain Eukaryota; kingdom Metazoa; phylum Platyhelminthes; order Polycladida; family Euryleptidae; genus Prostheceraeus; species Prostheceraeus crozeri. Next base: position 24,001 of record CAJQUW010001158.1, on the reverse strand, counting down.
TGTGATTTTATGAATGATTTCCAATCGATGGGGATGACTCATTTTTGGCATTGTGTTAATTGTAGGATCTAACTCTTACACATTGCTAGAGGCCTTGCATACTTCTTTTTTGTTTCTCTCAAAGGTGTTTTGTATATTTCATAGAAGGTATAGCGACTTTTGGTCGGTTCGAAAGGGCTTGGTGTAACAGATCGCTAGACAAATATAAATAATTGAAACATCAGATCTCTATGGCCCTAGCTTCTATAATGGCACTTGGCTATGCTGGATTGAGCTTTCTTCAACTTCCGGGCAATTATATTCATACTGCGACGGTGTATCTCTCAGCTGTATATAATTGCTACCGGAAATCGATGGGTGATGCTGATAGTTAATCCTGTCAGCTTGCTTTTTCTCAAGTAGTTCAGTTATTGGTCTTGAATAAAGAGAGAGGGTTTCCGTGGGGTTCAGTCTTAAGTGTCATGATAATTTGGTCTTAAATCGATTAATCTCATAACTAAGCACACCAAACATGGATTTCTATAATCCCTTTCAAAAAACAGATATAGTTGTGATATTTTCCTTTTGAAATGTCTTGAAACTGAATTCCTTAACAAATTTTCTTTTTCTGAACACTAGCTCATACTCATGAACAACAGGGGATAATTTCATACATTTCCTTTAAGATAGTAGCTTTAATAATGGCTGCTTCCTTCAAGATAGTTTTTGTAATATATTTCTGTGGCTATGTGATAAAGCAGACTAAATCTAGGAGGCATAGTTTCTCGAGCGTGAATCTTCTGATCCAATTTTACAATTTATCGGCTTGTTAACATTAGATAAACGTTCGGCTGCGGAATTCTTAGGTGGCAACAGCTTATAGGTATTTTAATTATCTGTTGAGTGGAGGTTGTCAAATGCTTTTGTATAATTGGTGTTTGTAACGCCATAATGCTTTTGTAAAGTTATGAAAAAATCTTCCGGAAGTAGCAGATTTTATGGATATCTTTCTTCTATTTCAGGAAGTAAGTATGATGGATTTTGTAATTCCTACTGCACCTAAGCATTCAAGTGTTTCGCTGTCTTTTATGCTTTGTGTTCGTTGTTGAGGTTGGACGATGGTATGAGTCCGCCTGTAGCAGCTCGTGTGATTTGCTTGCTGTCCTTAGTAGAAAGACGTTAATTTTTTGATTGAAGATAAATGGTGAACTGATTGAAATACACTATAAATGGATCTCGCCGCTGTCTGTGTAATTGTAAGCAGCAGTTTGTTTCAATTTCATTTTAAGCGAAGACGTTCAGTCGCAATACTCCTTTTTTCTAGATGGAACTGGTGTTGGCTTAACTTTAACTTATGAGCAGCTCACTCTTGCTTTCAGAGTTAAAAATAGTCATATCGCTTAAATTGTAAATGTTGTTTAAGATCAGGATTGGATAAAGTTGAGTTAAGCATTGCTCTTTTTGCACCCATCGATAGCTCCTTTCTATAGTATGTAATTAAATAATTTTCTCTGCTAGAGCCATTACTTCTCATCACTTTCAATCAATCACAATCTATCACTGCTGATCTCTTGCTCCCTGTAACCAACCTTCAATCCAACGGCGGGTCTCACCATCGATCACTAACATCTGATGACCCATCACACGCTAACAATCACCCAACATTAATCGTTCATTACTGATTCTGATCCCATCTTGACCAACGACAGATCTGCCAACTACACATAATTGATACAGAAGTTAACTCGTTATTCTGCTCAATGTATGTCATCATTAACAGATAACCACAAGTCTGAAAAGGTGACCCAGATTTGCTGATAATCCTACCTTTCATAAAATAACTAGGTCTGGTCCCATTTCTCTAAGTCCCAACTAGGGCCCTGCGAGTACTCGAAAATGTCGACTCGAATTTCGAGTTTCACCGCTCGAATACTCGACTCGACATACGGTCATACCGTTCGAGTACTCGAACAACTCGACAAGTAGTCGAACGACGATGAGTATTCGAATCGAGTTGGCGAAGATATGTAAAAATATATCGTGTTTGCATAGCTTTCTTATTTCGATTACATTAAATTTCTTTAATGACTTGCTACTTAAATGTTTTTATTCAGCATTATGGTTAGGTCACAGCGATATTGATGAAGTTTCAATGAAATGTTCCCTAAATTCAGTCACATTTAACGACGGCCAATCACATCAGCCAATGAAGACGATTAATTATTCCTATCTCAAAAACGTATCTTTGCAAAAAGGCAATTCGGACCTGTTATTTCAGCTTATCAGACAGTTTGTTTGCTATTTTTAGTTTATCACGCACGCACGTAAATACTCACTCTGGCAGCTGCTCAGAAATCGTAATTAGTAAAAATAATCGTTGATTCAGTAAAAATACGCACGTGAATTGCTATCGTATTTTGTTATAAAATTGAAAATGTTTTGCAAGTATATACAGATTTTTGTTTCAAACGTTATTTTCTACTTTGATTCAACACATTAATCTCAAAAAATTGCACTCATCAACTTGGGTAAACACTAAACAGGTTTCTCATAAAATCAAGTGCAGGATGATATAATGATCAGCAGCTACAACTCGGGCAAAATCACATTAATCAGCTGCAATTGATGGATAGTATGCTGCTCTCTAAAGTGATAAATAAGTACACAAGCTGTTTAATTGCAATAGACTGAATAGAGTACTATTGGATAAATAAGAAAAAATCGATCAATGCACATTGCAATAGTGTGCAACTAGAATAAAAACTACAAACTCCGTTCATTTCTATAAATACTAAGGGCTTGCTCTGACATTTAACAGCGACCAGTAGACATAGCACTTCATAACTGCGAAAAATACAGGTTTAAGTTAACTCGTTAAAGATGAAATTGATCTTTTGTCAATTTCCTAATAGTAACTGAGCGATGTTCTCTCTCATCGTGTATGCTATCCAGAATAGTGGCACGCTTGCTTAGTAATTATTGTAGGCCTATGATATGCCTACAAGATAAAATATATACAATGCTCAAACAAAAGGTTTTGAAAAATTGATTGCAAGAATAAATGATTGCATCCATATATATATTTTTTAAATTTGTATAATGTATATCTGGTGTCAACAATTACATATACTTAACAAAGGATAATCCATGTACCTTATTTTATTATTCTCTTCATTGCATTTATTAGCCTAAGTAGGCCTAAACTTGCCTCTTGATATCTATGAAATGTTGCCCGACTCGACTCGAGGTTGACAAAATCCCGACTCGCAGGGCCCTAGTCCCAACTCTCTATGAAACCTAAATTACCTACAACTGGGGTTCGGAAAATATTCAGTCAAAAGTATCAAAATATTTATTTATTTTAAAACCTCTGAATATGTTTTAAAAAATCTTCAAAATATTTAAAATGGTTAAAAATTAAATAATGCTGTGAATTATAGGAATGACTCCTCATTGTTTAGGAAAAGTTAAATTCATTCCATCAATATATTTAGATACACAGTATCCCAAGTATTCAAACCAATAAAAACATGAAATGTAAGTAGGCCCTAACTATTTCCATCTATTTGTAAAACAATTGTAGAGCTGCGAGATCTTCCGGAGTAAGTCGCTGCCGATTGTCAGATGAAGTCGTCTTGCATGTCGAAAACGTATCGTACGGTCGTCGACGCTCGTGATCGGCGCTAAGCTATAGGTGGCAGCCTGTTGAGGAGACATGTTGTTCGGGAGTGAGTTCTCGCCACCTGACAGCACTAATTCATTAGAGTGCAGGATTTAGATGTCGTTGATGTCAGTCAGATACAATAATACGGCCTTCCCTTTTTTTGTGACAAAAGCGCGTGCACCAACTAAAATAGTGCTTCTTAAAAGGTTGACATGATATTGTCAAAGACAGTGGAAAATGTACATAGTCTTCGAATATGGTGATGTATCCCAACTTTCAATATTTTGCTTTAACATATGATTAAATCGAGGGTTTTTACGAAATGCAAGGCATGTAAAACAGCCCAAAAATTCAAAAGTATTTCAAAAATACTTTTTACTATGAAAAATATTGTTCCGAACCCTACCTACAGCTAACGTCCCATTCAGCACCGATCTTTATCAACGCTGGATTTCACACCACCCACCGATACGTTCTTACCGTCTCTGTGTGCGGTTGTGTCATCGGGCTGTCTGGCGGTTGGCATGTTTTTGTGATCTGCCGTCGCTGCGTTCGGGGTGTTCGAGGAAATTTTTATATCAATCTGCGCGTCGTACCCTCATCCGTCGTTGTGCGTCGGTGTCGTCGGTGCTTCGTATCATCTTCTTGGGATAATCCCGATTTCTGTGCTCTCCTCGTCGATATCAGTGATTGCTGCTCACTTTGCAGCTCTTCCGTCTGTGTCTTCGTCGTTCAGGGAGGCTCTGGGGGTGACGCAAGCAACTTGTACATATCATGCACAAGCATTCCTGATTCTCGGAACAAGACCTAAGAAGTCTGGTTTGGTTGGTCATCAACCCAGTCTGGTCCAGTGGTTTGGTGCACGAACTTTGTGATCTCTGGTGTTGAGGTCGAATCCCCCTCGACATTATTTGATCTGCATAGTTTTTGCGAAACTGAATTACGCTGTCAAGGATGCCAACAATCCTAATGAAGTTCTCGATGTGAGACGAATGTCCGCGTACTCAATTTAACAAGCTGAACAAAGATCAACTCTGCTCAGCACTCAGAGATGCCATTTTCAATTGGACGTTGCTTCTCCGAAGGAGTCATCAAGTTCGGAAGACATTGGCCTTTGGTCGTCTCACAGCATAGTTGAGAAGCTGTTGCAGCCTCTAATTGCATCAGATAAGTGAGGCTCACTGCGGCCGTATGCCGCACTGAATGCTAATGCATTAGTCTCCAAAATGAGCTAGCCTCTGCTCATGATGACTTTTATCCGAGGAGGATATTTGCGGAAAATGCAACGAAGACAAATCAAGAGAAAATTCGTTATTGTCTCTGGAGTTGAGGATTCGCAATTGGGGACAGCAGAAGAAAGAATGCGCGATGATAGAGAGGCAGTTTTAAACATCTGAGTGAAATCGACTGCAGTCATTGTGGGAGATTTCGAATGTCATACGAATTGGCAAAGTGAATCCGAACAGGCCCCGCTTATTGCGCTTCAAATGCAAGTCTGAAGAAGGTCGCAACACTCTAATGAAGAATGCAAAGAAACTCCGTCACCAACTTACAAGACCGGGTTCAAGCATATCTATCTCAACCCAGATCGGACAAGGAAGTGAGAGAGAAGCAAGAAGACTGCTTCAGGGATGAATTAAGAAAGAAGAAGGGAAGCTGGAGAGAATGTTTTCATTCGAGATGGGAAGGATTTACCTTCAGCGGAACTCGAAATTGGAATTGATGTGAATTTTTGAATAGTGTTTTAAATCCTGCTAGGACATTTCCCATCCATCGCTTTGATAAACGCTCCGCTCCCTTTTCCATAAGACGGACGAACCTAAGACTCTTTGCTGCTTCTAATTGTCCAAACTTTATCTGTGTTACAGAAACTTGGTTAGATTCCGACTATCGACTCATCTCTCGTCTCGCTTCCCAACTTTTCGCTTGTTCGCTCCGATCGCATTTCCCGAAAAGGAGGAGGTACAGCTGTTTATATAACTTCTCACTTAGACTTTAGAAAAGTCACTACTCCAATGCATGAGTTAAGTGATTTCGAAATTACTGTAATTGATGTTGCGGTATTACAGAATCCTTACTGATAAGCATGTACGTTCACTCCGCATCTATCGGCCCATAGTTTTGTCAGATATTGTTGAATTTGTTACTGGCTTCGTTGACCGTTTATTTATCTACAAAGCCCTTGACTTGAATGTGGTTGTGATAGCAGGGGATCTAAACAAATCTCACAGTCGATGACCTTTGCGAAAGACCTATGCCTACATGATCTCGTCAACTTCCCAACCAGAGGGGGACCGCATTTTGGTACCATATTACTGATTATCCCGAGATGTTTCAGCTGCCTATCAAGACCCAATCCACCTTGATGCCCCCTTGGGAATATGAACTCAGACCACGCATCGTCACTGCCTTGCCAAACTTTGAACAAGCTTGTCTCTACGAATTCAGTTTCCTATCATACTGTATACGACTTCCGTGCTTCGAATACACCAGCGTCTTAGCCATGCTATGAGCTTGACAGATTGGACGCACATAGAATCATTCGACCACAGTTGATGATATGTGGGCCTGGCTGCATGAAACCATTCTAAGACTGATTAGTGAAACTATTCCAACTAGAGTCGTGACAATTTCGAGTACCGATAAGGAGTGGATGACGCCCATAACAAAATGTTTGATAAACGACCGCTGGGAGGCCTACCGCAATCGAAACTGGAAGATCATACAATCACCTCAAGCACAAAGTCCGGACCGGAAATCATTAAGGCAAAAATGGTACTTGGTCAGAAAAGCTGAAGAAATCTGCAAAAGGAATCTGGTCGGTAGTCAAAGAGGAAACAGCAGAAAGAATGATACCGGTATTGCTCAGCTCATTGGGAAGTTCGGTTCACCTGGAACAACTAATTGAAGTCATCACTCAAGACTTATCGTCCATTTTCTTCCACCGCCATTCAATACGAGAGTGCGGTTAGTCTGGAGGATGATGACTGGCACATCTCCGTAGACGAATATGAAGGTGTAACCTGGTACTTCTCCAAACTATCCGTTGGCAAGCTTGTGGCCCAGACAATATCCCTACTAGACTCTATAAGTCAATGGCAATCTTTTTGGCGAAGCCCTTCTCGGTTCTCTACAACTTTTCATTGCGCAAAAGAGTGTTTCCTCAGAAATGGAAGGACTGCATGATCACGGCCATTCCAAAAACCGAATCCCGCGGATATTGAAAAACTGAGTTACATAGCTCTCTGCCTGTACCCTCCAAAATCTTAGAGAGGATTGTTGTGGACCAAATGCGAATCCGTTTAGAGGAAATCTTACGGCTTGTCTCAGCATGGATTTAGACGAGCCACACTCGACAACAACCGCCATCGTAGAACATGCTCGATCATATCAGCATCATGACTGATGACAGAAGAAACTTCGGTGCAGCTCTCCTTAGCTATGATTTTTCACGAGCTTTCGATACGGTCAATCATAGCAAGTTGATTCAAAGCTGAGCAAATATGGTTTCGTTCTGGTTTCCTTATATGGCTTCAAAGTTATCTACAGTACCGGACGGCTAGGGGTGAAGATTGGACAATGTTGTCGGAGACTCGATACAGCTCAACAGGGGGGTGCCTCAGGCTCCGTCCTCTCACTTCTCTGTTCTGCATCTTTGTCAGTGATCTGAAATCCAAGTCAGCTGGTGCCCGTGACATCAGTACGCTGACGATCTTTAGTATCATTCTCCCGATACTTAGTGAGACGAAAGCTGAAGTTAGCCAACATCATCCAGGAAGAGACATCAAGTGTATTAGCTTGGTGCACAGACAACGAACTAACTCTCAACAGCAAGATAATCCAAGCTATGTTTTTCACAAGAAAGCAAGTCAACCTCCAATCATCCACTTCCAATTCTGTTGTTGATGAAATCAAGATCCTAGGAGTCCTACATTGATAGAGAAGTCAGGCATGAAATCCCACGTGGAAAAGCAATGTGTGCAAAAGCTAACCAAAAGTTCCACCTTCTTCGTAAGACTCAAGAAAATGGTGACGGAGAAAGAATTGCCATGACCTTTATGTGCGCTCATTAGATCTCACTTGGAATATGCATCGCCTGCATTTGTTGGTTTGGGGAAATCTTTATCCGGCAAACTACAAAGAATTGAAAACAGGAGCCCATCGTCTCATTTACTATGTGTATTTCGGCAGCAACAACAAAATGTATAGTGCAAATGCGAGAAGAATGAAGTGCAAGTCCGACGCGAAAAGGCCAGTATAAAACTCTCTTCACCAGATTGAGTCAAACAGGTCTCATCTACTATACAGTCGAGGTGAACCGCAAGCTCAGAAGCCAGTACTTATTCCGTCGCTTATTGCAGAACTCTACGCCGGAAAAAGACGTTCTTTCCGTACACGATTTCTCTGATAAACGCAAACTTAAGAAAATCTGGATAGTCTTGACACATTTCGCAAGTTACATGTTCAAATCGAATTTTTCATTGTCTTTATCTCTTTGTCCATTATGATTTGTATTTCTTTCAAATATACACTTTATTATTATTATTATTATTATTATTATATTATTGCACACTCTCGCCTCACCATAAGTAACACTCTCGCCTCACATTTAGCACCCTCGCCTCATGGTGGCAATATTAATTAGCATTCTCGCCTCATTCATAGCACTCTCGCCTCATATCTAACACTTTCGCCTCAAATCGATAACAATTATAATTAAGTAGCATTCTCGCCTCAATGCTATTTTTAGTATCGAAAATCCTTCTTATCTGATCTCAGTTAAATTATGCCATGATTGCATTCAAATCGCTTTTTTATAAGCGGAAATCTTAAGAATTCAGCGAAGAATTAAGTTAATTACGCATAGCGTTAATGCGTTAATATAGTGGGATCACCAATATGAAATTAATGAATGACATATTTCTATCTAAACCTATGTAAATGTAACCCTTCATGAACGGACTCTCCGAAGAACAATGAGTTCCCGATTGTGTTAGAAACGCTTTAATTTATTGTATCTTTAGAGAAAACACTGCAAGACACCGACTGTATATTCTTACTTGATTCTGCAGCTTTTCTAGTACTCATACGTTAATAAAAACTTTGATAACAAAATTTTTAATCATTGCAAATTTAGAAAATTCCTTTAAGCAATAGTTCACAATTTTGTACTGAATCATGATAATGACATTCTTTATTCATCGGTATTTATCTCGTTAACCGGTCATAACGCATTGAAAAGCCATTTGCTCGGCATTGCACCAATTTAAATTGGTGCAATATCGCACAAGGACGTTGTATTTACGTAAATTTTGATAATTTTGTTATAGAACATCACGTTTAAATTTCTATTCTGCTTTGCGATTTCTCCTTCAACAACCGAGTTTACAACGCAGTAAATTTCATGAAAATTATCAGTCTGGACATATATAGCCTACCGTATAAAGTCAGCTTTACAATGAAAAAATCATTCATTAAAACAATGAATCTATTTTCCACTCCTTACATTCTTTTTCAGTTTTATACGGTATGCTCTAAAGTCAATCACTTGGGATCTTCTACGTTTCTTATTTCTTAGTCCTGTGTCTTCCTCAAGATCGTTTTCCTTGTCTTCTTTCCTTTCTACGTCTTCTTTATCTTCTTCAATTTCGTCTTCACCTTCGTCCTCTAGATTTCAACAGAAAATGATTTAACAAAATACCATTTTACAATAAATATGGTCTATTGAATACGGATAGTGGTTTGAGTTAGCCCAATATAGAGGTTGACTAATCCACTTTTTAGATGAAGCTTAATAAATTTATTTAATTTTGATTTTAGAAATTTGAATAGCGATATAAGGGCCGGCTATGACTGAAAGACACTAAAGCCAAAATTCCAAATTACTAAGAAAACACAAAGCAGAATAGTCCACTTCCAGAACCATTTTAAAGAAAAATAAAGGTGTCCATGGATAAAAGCAGCTCGAAAAACCCCTCAAATCAGGCTATTTCATCGAAAAATGAAAGGAAATACTCAAAAAACGCTAATTCAAATTTAATGTAAATTTTCGAAAGAAAACAAATTTATACCATTAACCATAACTTTGCCAATTGTTAATTGTATATTTATCAATCAACTTCACACACACATTCTCGGATCACTATCTAGGTGGCCGCATAACACCCGAATCCTAGCTAGTCACACCCGGAAGATATCGGAATTTTAAAAGATTTTTTTGGTATGACAGATCGAATTGCTCCAGCCACTGTGATGGAGATGTGGTTCTCATTATCAGCATAAATATGCAGTGTATAATTTGATGTAATGACACATACTTAAAAGCCTTTATTATACCTGCGTCACAAGGTTGGAAGTGAGATGTAAATTGGGGTGTTAGCATCGCCTCCAATCATCATCAAAAAGTTTTCACAACTCTACCTATCGTAATAGTAATTCGTCAACACGCTATTTGAGATCTGGGATTGGTGTTATATCGAAATGCTAAATTAGACGTTTTGTCCCTATAATGTCATGGGTGGATGGCGGTATATGACATCTGCGCTAAATCCGCATATTCAATGCTAAAATATTTTTGTTCTGTAAAAAGATGGGAGTTAAATGAATTTGACGCTACATCGAGTGGCGTTATATCAAGAGTGAAATGTAGTAGGAATTGGCAAAGTTATGGTTATAGGTGTAAATGCCGATTTTCGGACATTTACATGAAAATATACGTGTATTTAAAATGTCCGATATCTTTGGTCTGTGACCAGCTAGGGCTCGGGTGTTATGCTGCCACCTAGATAGTGATCCGAGAATGTGTGTGTGAAGTTTGATTGATAAATATTAACTATTGGCAAAGTTATGGAGTAAATGGTGTAAAATGTGTTCTTTCGAAAATTTACAGTAAATTTGAATTAGCGTTTTTGAGTATTTCCTTTCATTTTTCGATGAAATAGCCTGATTTGAGGGTTTTTCGAGCTGCTTTTATCCATGGACACCTTTATATTTTTTTTTCTTTAAAATGGTCTGGAAGTGGACTATTCTGGCTTTGTGTCTGTTTAGTAATAATTTGGAATTTTGCTTTTGGTGTCTTTTAGTAATAGCCCCGATACCCGTCTGATCAGTATATACCAGATGCTTCAATCTGATCCCAAGTTAATCTCAAACAATGTGGAAGTGCATTCCTCATTTAGGTGAGAAAATTCGTGGTGCAAGTAAAGGTGTTTGCATCTACCTTTTTTGCTATCCCACATGACTTCAAATGTGAGTAATTTTTGATGCTAATAGGTCCATCATATCAGAATATTACCATTTCTCTCCTAATCTAAATGTATGCGGATACGGCGGATGGTTTAGGAGTTAATAGACCTGTCGCTAATGTGTCAAATAGTACCAAATATATTCTACAATTTTTTAACTTAATTTATGAGACGGTTAGTAGGTTGATGGCAAATTAATAATTTATGTGAAATCACTATACACAACCATCTTAACCTTCCCATCCACAGCCTTTACTAATAATTCCACTCTATGCAGCCGAAATAAATTTGCGAAGTTTTCATGCTTTACATTGCTAGTATTTTACTACATTTATGCATATTTAATTGTAGTCAACAAAAACATATATTCTGATTATAAAATTCGTGATTGATGACGTGAAAAATGTCATTTATAAATTTACGGCGTTTCATCATATACTCAGTGGCACAGTAGGATTCCACTGTAGGCTTCCTGGGATTTATTCCCATTCCCTAAGATAAACCATATTGAACACCTTCCATCTCTTCGGTAAGTAGTGTCCTCATAAGTTCGACGATGTGTCGTTCCTTGCTGCAAAGATACTAGCTTCGCTTATTTTGTCCAATCGTAATTTCTTCTTTATCAATTGATCTGGCAGGGGGGGGGGGAGGGAAAAAATAAAAAATTATTCGGATGTAGTCTTCAATGGTTGATGGGTGCTCAGATTATGCTTACAATCTGAACTGAACTTGAAATGCATGTGTTGGTCGCTTGCAATCATTAGGTGAAAACACTTGTGTCCCATCTAACGCTCCGGTTGGTATAATAGGGTTCATTCAAAGTAAGTGATACTGTATAAGTGAAGCATGCAATCAAAGAATGATTTGTTTGGGGAGAACATCTATGATATTACTTTTTCGCCAGCTCTTATAAAGCAGTGTTTATTTGAATATCTCAATTGATAACAGAAGAGCATTTGAAATATTAAATGGAATGGGAATGAATAGCTATGTCAAAAAACTATGAATCTGCGAAAACATCACCATAGTTATCCCGTAGCGACGTATTGGAAGACAAAAAACATAGATGAAGTTCCATTTCTATGGCTAGAATGTCAGAGTTGATTTGGCATAGAAATTAATTGATTGTCAAGGTAACTTTAATAGACGAACTGTAAAACTACTCATTTATCTACACACTGGATGTGGGCGTTATATGATGAGTTTTCCTTATTGATGCATTTTGCCAACTTTTGCCCACTGAACATTATTGTAATCTTTGTCTGGAATCTACAAATACTTCATTCTTCTTATTGATAACCAGGCCCCCCAGTATGTGAATTTCATTCATTGATCAGTTTTAGATTTCAATTCACTAAAAAATGATCACTAAAATATCGATAGTATCACTTAAATGATTGATATTGTTAGTTAGTTGACTGGTCTGATGCAGAATAAGGAAAAATCATGAGTGATGATCTTCCTGCTTTAAGCTGCAGATCACTTTGTATTAATTGCATGTTGAATATATTGAGCAATTAACACAATAGTTCCTCGGCTTCCGGGCAAAATCGCTGAAAAATAAAACTATATTCACAACAGAAAAATGGAAAGCCAACACGAAAACATTCAGATGATAGAATTGGATGCTCCTGCCTTAAGCTGTAGATACTTTGTATTTAATTGCATTTTAGAATATATTGAGCAATTAACACAAATAGTTCCTCGGCTTCCGGCAAATCGGCTGAAAAAAATAAAACTATATTACAACAGAAAAATGGAAAGCAACACGAAAACATTCAGATGATGAATGCGATGTTCCTGCCTTAAGCTGCAGATACTTTGTATTAATTGATGTTGAATATATTTGAGCAATTAACACAATAGTTTCCTCGACTAATAATTCGTTATATTTCGACGAAATCGTCTCGTCACTAAATAAACAGCACCTGCATAGTTTCGGCTGTTGGGATACCATCACTTTCACTGGGGGGAATAACTGGGCCTTCAGTTATACGGTTATTTACACGCATCCATTGCGCGCGAATAATATGTCATTTAGTGTGCTGATCAGGACATCATCAAATCGCAGGTCATGATGTTGGGTAATACAAAATCAATTTTAATAGCTGATTGGATATTAGGCTGCAGAACCGCTTATTTTCTTTAAAATGAAAGTACAAACTCAGGCACTCCTGTACTTTACTGGTCCCTGTATGGGGAATGCCGAGAAGAGAAGAAACGTTCCTGTACTTTTATAGGTTCACCACCCCCCGTTCCTCTAAAATATCCCCTCCTTTACTTTTGCGTGGTTCCCAAATTTAGCACGAAACGCTGACGTGTTGCTATGTGTCAAATCGTGCGAATGCAACTATGGCTGGTGATCTTTGAAACTCCCACGCATTGTTTTAAGGGATTGGACTATCTCTGTATTTAGTGTGTTGAGAAGGCATTTGACGTGGAAACTTGACGTTTCGAACAAACCATGAGAATAAGCTAGCAAGTCACCTTGATGAATTCAATCTGGAGGACAATTGGTATGCTAAACAGTCATGCAGATGCCTTTCAACAATATTCTTGGGGACATCTTGTCTGAATGGCATATAGTTTCTTAATGTTTTTGAAGCAAAAAAATGCTTTTAATTGGGTAAATATTTGTTTTTAATTTGGGACCAGTAAGTACAGGAGTTGATATTTAGGGAACCAGTAAAGTACAGGAGGGGGTATTTTTGGGGACCAGTAAGTACAGGAGTGCCCAAACTCATATAATGCGCCACCTTTCGTCAGTCTGCCATTCCTTTTTCTTAAAATAGGCCTACTGAAACTGTTCTTAAAGGACGCTCATTATTCAATCGTCCGCAAACTTGGAAGAAGCTATTCAATTATGACATTCATGTGGTAAAACTGGGTTGAACGACGGATCATTTTTCTGCGAAAATTTATTTAGTTGTTCATGTTTATAGTTCACGTGGTGAAAATTAAACGCACTGTCTGCATTTGTATGGTGAACTGCTTTTAGTTTCACTATATGCCAAGAATTTGACCCGACTTACCTGATCCAGTTTAAGTGTGCCATAAATTTTTTATTACTAGATCAACCACTAGGTGAAATGGGAATGTACGTCAACAATGAACCTTGTCATTAAATGAGGTTTAGTGGACTATGCAGTTTGAACATAAATGAGTTGGGCACTAAAAAAGTTTATACTCTTGCTAACTGAGATGTAGACAACCGTGTTTCATGAGACATCAACTGCATAATATGTAGTGACCTGTTCACTAGGTGTTGCGCAAATTTGACGATTTAAGTTGAATAAACTTACTATCACTTAACACACAAAACTTACCAGAAGTCATTTTTACGCGGTTCAGAATGATTCTTCCACAGCAAAATTTGTAGACACCATGCGCGCATTTCAGCGCTGTCGTTTCACACAGTTCTCACTGAGGTCACTGTCTGTCGCTGGTCTGCTTTACTTTTTAATAACAACAGTCAGGACAAACGATTTCAGTATGACGTCACAAGTGTTGTAACGTCGAGTTATTTGTGTGGGAGCATTGCGTTCAATTTCTCATGATGGTGGAATTTCCAAAAGCTTGGTTACTCTGGTTACTCTGGGAACAGTGACTTAAGACATTCGCTCAAATAAAGGCTATGCTGTGTTGTTTTAGGGACACACACAGGGGTCACTGTGCTTCAACCACGCAGCGAGATTTGACCATTCACCTGTTTTTGGTGTATGGTGTTTTGTTTAGTGGATGTTATGGAGGCGGACAGGTATAGAGAGGGTAGTGCGGGGGTGGATGGGATTGGTGTTGAGTTGTCCTAGGGGTTGTGTGTCTATTCTGGGGAGGGGGGTGGTTGATGTGGTGTGGGGTGGACCCTTCTAGATCAGGAGGTAAACAAGATATGGATTTGGCGAGATTCGATGTGCGTTCGGCGTGATGTTTATGCTAAGAGTGGAGAAAAAAACGAAAACTTAACTTAAGGAGAAGAGCGAACTATAATTTTGTGCATAAAAGCCTTGTAGAATAGAGTTATTAACGACATAGTATCCATCAAATGAATTACGACTTCCATGTATTATCGAAAGTGTTGTTGATTGCGATATTACTTGCTGGTACAAACATGATACTTGACGGGAGTACCTCCTAAGGATACGTGATGGTTGCATGATGGATGTGGTGAAATGGGAGATGAGGTCAAATGCTACGGCTTAGGGGTATTTGCGATTGCAAATGCACCAGACCTTTTATGCGCATAAATAGCTATCGGAGTACTTACTATATAATGACTTAGACTCTAAACAGCAAATCGATTTTAGATTGTTGTACAATTTTTAGAGCTAATAGTAGATTCATTAATTGCGTAATGATTTAGGGTTGAAACATGATGATGAATAATCAACTCAAAAATACTGCTAGAAAATCAAGCAAATTGAGGAATGATTTTATAATATTCTAATGTGGCTAATGGAAGGATTAGATGTGAAACGTGAGCATATCCATCATAGGCCAAAAATAACTGTTTACTACAAAAGCAGGCAAGGATTCCTTTCTTCTCATTCCAGGAAAATATCTTATATTAGATGCATCTTAAATAGGTGGATAAACAATATCTTAAGCGCCAAAATGAAAGCACATTTCTCCACTGTTACATCTGTTTGAAACCACACCATTCCAAAAATGACATGTCCAGTCAACAAAATTGGGCATCAAAATATGAAAAGCTTGATGAATTTCATGTAGGAGGAAATCAATTGGAAAATTGAGTTGTTGCCAAAAATTTTAGCCACAGTAATTTTTTGAAATATGGTAAATATGAATTTCTGAAAATCATCTTGGCAAAAAAAAAGAAGGCGGACATGTCGCCAAAAAAAATACATTTACAGCCAATGAGTTGATTGCACACTTAACATAAACTGACTTTGGTTCATCTGCATCATTGTTTCGTCACTCGAAAGTGCTTATGTATGTCACTGTGACTGCAAATGTTGGGGAGATATTTTGTACATGCCTTGCCACTATCAACATCAGATGACATATCAAGCGTCTGAATCCATATCCGAAGTGCCGGTGCTCGAATTCGTCGCGGACGGATTCGTCATAGGATAAAAGATACGAAGAACTGGCGGTCGCTTGACGTGAATTCGATGTATAATGACCTGAAGAAAGTGACTTCGTAATGCATTTCGATCCCACAAGTTCTTTGTCCTCCAATGAGAACAGTTACACGTGATAGAAGCACTAAAGTTTGCGCAGTTCTAATGTTGATGAACATTAGCAGCGAAACATTGCCGTTAGCGATGCTTCAAGGTTATATGGCGCGCGGTGTGTGTACGGCAAACAGTCGACGGAAGAAACTTTAATGACGGCTGTCGACAGCCAGGCCGATCTTCAAGACGTATGGGATATTTCCAGTTGATGGAAGACTCGCACACATTTGAATATGAAACAAAGACGCGTGTTCGCGTCGCGGGCTATGTGGCCTGGAAAGGTTAATTATTTAATCCGACTAAAAGTTATTGCGTCTGTAAATTTAATTTGTTGAACCTAGTAAGTATTATTTGTACTGTGGATGACAGGACATTGCCTAGATTTCTGGTTTCTACAGCAGGTTTTTACACAGTTTAGTTAGCTTTAACAATCAGCTGATCATGAAAATTCGTTTTTTTTTTTAAAACAGAAAGAGTTCATATAAATTGATAAAATGACACCGAAAAAGGATAATTCAAGGTCAATCAATTTTAAAGATATGACCCACGCTAAATTGGTTTTCTAGCAATGAGTGCTGATTAGAAAAGTTCCGAGTATAATTTGCGATCTTCTGACGTATACAAGGTACATTTTCAAGTTCTCGCAATCTTATTACGAGTAAATAGGTGGTCGCACTTAATGCATTAACATGGACTAAATTTCTTCTACCAATCGGCAGAAAAAACGTTAATACTGATGACATGTAGAGAGTTGTGAGACGCAGTATAATTTCACTTCGGGAAGTAATATAAAGTGATATGTATAAAGATCTGCGAGAGTCACTGAAATTAAGAAGTAGAATGTAACTGAGAACCAGTTTTGTTCTATCTGAACATTTTTTACAGATGTCTGTTACTTTTTCAAAATATGGACTAAAAATATTCAAAAATAGTTAGGGAAATTATTCTTAGCCAAGTAGACCCAGGTACGAGAACAAGTAAAAGTTAAAAACTCTGATGAATCATGAATGAGGCGAGGGTGGTTGTTACATAATTTATTTCTACAGTTGTGTCAGATTAGATGAGACTATTCCTTGCCAATTTGATTTTTTTCAAACAAATTTTCGAAAAATACGTACAAAATACCAAGAAAACGGATTTTCAAAAAAAATTGATCACTACGCCCATCTCCGAATCTCAAAAGATGCACTTTTCTTGCAAAATGACCAGTAAATTTCATTACACTACCATGCATCTCATCGAAAGAATTTTTCGTAAAAATTATTATTTTGCAGTAAATAATTATTTTTTTCTTAGGGTTAATTTTGTAACTTTTTAAACATGTATAGATGTGTAGAGGCCCACGAAGACCCATGCAAAGTTTCATTCATGGGGACGGCTTCAGATAGTGTCGGGCCCTAAATTTGTAAGTATAGCGTTTTTTTTCATTTTTTGCCTAGGAGGCTCTCAAATCCAAACAAGTTTAGTACCAAATAGAGGCTAAGTGTCTATATTTATCATATCTGTGCGAAACTTGGGTCGATGAAGGTCATGGAGTGACGTTAGTAGAACATGATTTTCAAAGGTCATTTCTGGAGGTAAAAAAAAAAAAAAAAAAAAAAAAAAAAAAAAAAAAAAAAAAAAAAAAAAAAAAAAAAAAAAAAAAAAAAAAAAAAAAAAAAAAAAAAAAAAAAAAAAAAAAAAAAAAAAAAAAAAAAAAAAAAAAAAAAAAAAAAAAAAAAAAAAAAAAAAAAAAAAAAAAAAAAAAAAAAAAAAAACAAAAAAAAAAAAAAAAAAAAAAAAAAAAAAAAAAAAAAAAAAAAAAAAAAAAAAAAAAAAAAAAAAAAAAAAAAAAAAAAAAAAAAAAAAAAAAAAAAAAACAAAAAAAAAAAAAAAAAAAAAAAAAAAAAAAAAAAAAAAAAACAAAAAAAAAAAAAAAAAAAAAAAAAAAAAAAAAAAAAAAAAAAAAAAAAAAAAAAAAAAAAAAAAAAAAAAAAAAAAAAAAAAAAAAAAAAAAAAAAAAAAAAAAACAAAAAAAAAAAAAAAAAAAAAAAAAAACAAAAAAAAAAAAAAAAAAAAAAAAAAAAAAAAAAAAAAAAAAAAAAAAAAAAAAAAAAAAAACAAAAAAAAAAAAAAAAAAAAAAAAAAAAAAAAAAAAAAAAAAAAAAAAAAAAAAAAAAAAAAAAAAAAAAAAAAAAAAAAAAAAAAAAAAAAAAAAAAAAACAAAAAAAAAAAAAAAAAAAAAAAAAAAAAAAAAAAAAAAAAAAAAAAAAAAAAAAAAAAAAAAAAAAAAAAAAAAAACAAAAAAAAAAAAAAAAAAAAAAAAAAAAAAAAAAAAAAAAAAAAAAAAAAAAAAAAAAAAAAAAAAAAAAAAAAAAAAAAAAAAACAAAAAAAAAAAAAAAAAAAAAAAAAAAAAAAAAAAAAAAAAACAAAAAAAAAAAAAAAAAAAAAAAAAAAAAAAAAAAAAAAAAAAAAAAAAAAAAAAAAAAAAAAAAAAAAAAAAAAAAAAAAAAAAAAAAAAAAAAAAAAAAAAAAAAAAAAAAAAAAAAAAAAAAAAAAAAAAAAAAAAAAAAAAAAAAAAAAAAAAAAAAAAAAAAAAAAAAAAAAAAAAAAAAACAAAAAAAAAAAAAAAAAAAAAAAAAAAAAAAAAAAAAAAAAAAAAAAAAAAAAAAAAAAAAAAAAAAAAAAAAAAAAAAAAAAAAAAAAACAAAAAAAAAAAAAAAAAAAAAAAAAAAAAAAAAAAAAAAAAAAAAAAAAAAAAAAAAAAAAAAAAAAAAAAAAAACAAAAAAAAAAAAAAAAAAAAAAAAAAAAAAAAAAAAAAAAAAAAAAAAAAAAAAAAAAAAAAAAAAAAAAAAAAAAAAAAAAAAAAAAAAAAAAAAAAAAAAAAAAAAAAAAAAAAAAAAAAAAAAAAAAAAAAAAAAAAAAAAAAAAAAAAAAAAAAAAAAAAAAAAAAAAAAAAAAAAAAAAAAAAAAAAAAAAAAAAAAAAAAAAAAAAAAAAAAAAAAAAAAAAAAAAAAAAAAAAAAAAAAAAAAAAAAAAAAAAAAAAAAAAAAAAAAAAAAAAAAAAAAAAAAAAAAAAAAAAAAAAAAAAAAAAAAAAAAAAAAAAAAAAAAAAAAAAAAAAAAAAAAAAAAAAAAAAAAAAAAAAAAAAAAAAAAAAAAAAAAAAAAAAAAAAAAAAAAAAAAAAAAAAAAAAAACAAAAAAAAAAAAAAAAAAAAAAAAAAAAAAAAAAAAAAAAAAAAAAAAAAAAAAAAAAAAAAAAAACAAAAAAAAAAAAAAAAAAAAAAAAAAAAAAAAAAAAAAAAAAAAAAAAAAAAAAAAAAAAAAAAAAAAAAAAAAAAAAAAAAAAAAAAAAAAAAAAAAAAAAAAAAAAAAAAAAAAAAAAAAAAAAAAAAAAAAAAAAAAACAAAAAAAAAAAAAAAAAAAAAAAAAAAAAAAAAAAAAAAAAAAAAAAAAAAAAAAAAAAAAAAAAAAAAAAAAAAAAAAAAAAAAAAAAAAAAAAAAAAAAAAAAAAAAAAAAAAAAAAAAAAAAAAAAAAAAAAAAAAAAAAAAAAAAAAACAAAAAAAAAAAAAAAAAAAAAAAAAAAAAAAAAAAAAAAAAAAAAAAAAAAAAAAAAAAAAAAAAAAAAAAAAAAAAAAAAAAAAAAAAAAAAAAAAAAAAAAAAAAAAAAAAAAAAAAAAAAAAAAAAAAAAAAAAAAAAAAAAAAAAAAAAAAAAAAAAAAAAAAAAAAAAAAAAAAAACAAAAAAAAAAAAAAAAAAAAAAAAAAAAAAAAAAAAAAAAAAAAAAAAAAAAAAAAAAAAAAAAAAAAAAAAAAAAAAAAAAAAAACAAAAAAAAAAAAAAAAAAAAAAAAAAAAAAAAAAACAAAAAAAAAAAAAAAAAAAAAAAAAAAAAAAAAAAAAAAAAAAAAAAAAAAAAAAAAAAAAAAAAAAAAAAAAAAAAAAAAAAAAAAAAAAAAAAAAAAAAAAAAAAAAAAAAAAAAAAAAAAAAAAAAAAAAAAAAAAAAAAAAAAAAAAAAAAAAAAAAAAAAAAAAAAAAAAAAAAAAAAAAAAAAAAAAAAAAAAAAAAACAAAAAAAAAAAAAAAAAAAAAAAAAAAAAAAAAAAAAAAAAAAAAAAAAAAAAAAAAAAAAAAAAAAAAAAAAAAAAAAAAAAAAAAAAAACAAAAAAAAAAAAAAAAAAAAAAAAAAAAAAAAAAAAAAAAAAAAAAAAAAAAAAAAAAAAAAAAAAAAAAAAAAAAAAAAAAAAAAAAAAAAAAAAAAAAAAAAAAAAAAAAAAAAAAAAAAAAAAAAAAAAAAAAAAAAAAAAAAAAAAAAAAAAAAAAAAAAAAAAAAAAAAAAAAAAAAAAAAAAAAAAAAAAAAAAAAAAAAAAAAAAAAAAAAAAAAAAAAAAAAAAAAAAAAAAAAAAAAAAAAAAAAAAAAAAAAAAAAAAAAAAAAAAAAAAAAAAAAAAAAAAAAAAAAAAAAAAAAAAAAAAAAAAAAAAAAAAAAAAAAAAAAAAAAAAAAAAAAAAAAAAAAAAAAAAAAAAAAAAAAAAAAAAAAAAAAAAAAAAAAAAAAAAAAAAAAAAAAAAAAAAAAAAAAAAAAAAAAAAAAAAAAAAAAAAAAAAAAAAAAAAAAAAAACAAAAAAAAAAAAAAAAAAAAAAAAAAAAAAAAAAAAAAAAAAAAAAAAAAAAAAAAAAAAAAAAAAAAAAAAAAAAAAAAAAAAAAAAAAAAAAAAAAAAAAAAAAAAAAAAAAAAAAAAAAAAAAAAAAAAAAAAAAAAAAAAAAAAAAAAAAAAAAAAAAAAAAAAAAAAAAAAAAAAAAAAAAAAAAAAAAAAAAAAAAAAAAAAAAAAAAAAAAAAAAAAAAAAAAAAAAAAAAAAAAAAAAAAAAAAAAAAAAAAAAAAAAAAAAAAAAAAAAAAAAAAAAAAAAAAAAAAAAAAAAAAAAAAAAAAAAAAAAAAAAAAAAAAAAAAAAAAAAAAACAAAAAAAAAAAAAAAAAAAAAAAAAAAAAAAAAAAAAAAAAAAAAAAAAAAAAAAACAAAAAAAAAAAAAAAAAAAAAAAAAAAAAAAAAAAAAAAAAAAAAAAAAAAAAAAAAAAAAAAAAAAAAAAAAAAAAAAAAAAAAAAAAAAAAAAAAAAAAAAAACAAAAAAAAAAAAAAAAAAAAAAAAAAAAAAAAAAAAAAAAAAAAAAAAAAAAAAAAAAAAAAAAAAAAAAAAAAAAAAAAAAAAAAAAAAAAAAAAAAAAAAAAAAAAAAAAAAAAAAAAAAAAAAAAAAAAAAAAAAAAAAAAAAAAAAAAAAAAAAAAAAAAAAAAAAAAAAAAAAAAAAAAAAAAAAAAAAAAAAAAAAAAAAAAAAAAAAAAAAAAAAAAAAAAAAAAAAAAAAAAAAAAAAAAAAAAAAAAAAAAAAAAAAAAAAAAAAAAAAAAAAAAAAAAAAAAAAAAAAAAAAAAAAAAAAAA